>CAKOAT010098155.1:18887-63160 GCA_932364175.1 Eruca vesicaria subsp. sativa
TGATCCATAGGCTCCCTAGGGGGGGGGGGGCTGGGGGAGGAGTATGAGAGGAAAGAGATCGATTATGGTGATATAAAGCACTTCCTGAGGTACCCCTTCGATCAGATCTTTGGGGGGGGGGAGAGTTAAAGGATCCGGATCTCTCCACTGCATGGTTGTTGACAAAATCCAGTCTATGGTGATGCCTTGGGTGGGAGGTTTCCCTGTGGCTGCAAGACGTTCGAGAGACATCAGATCGGTGGGTATAAGACAGAGATCGATGGTTATGCTCCTGGATTTTTGAGCCTCTATAGACAGGGGAGGAATGATCAGCCTGGTTGTCAACGCGCCGGTAATCGCTAACTGGCTTGGATTGATAACGGTGAGGTGGTGATCTGCGCAGAGCGTTCTTTGAGCCTCTATAATCAGAGGATTGGTGATTAGTTCGTCTATCACCTCTGTTATCATCGTGAGGGAGAGTAAATCGTGGAGCAGGGGGTTATATCCCCGCTTGTCATCATGACGTCCTTTACTTGCTTCTATACGTTCAAGCGCCATCAATTGGGTAATCCCAAGCTTCCGTTCTCTTGCAGGGAGACTGTTAGCTGCTCTGTTAGGGCATTCCTCTTCTTCATGTGATAGCGAGAAGCAAGTGAAACAATGCTTTTCAATTTTAACATATTCAAATTCTATCTCTGTAACTTCCCCTGATGGAAGTTGGACTTCAGACTTCATCTCAAGGGTTTGAAGACCATTAATCTCAACTCTAATTCTAGCATCTCGAATATCCCGAGTAGAGGTAGTACCAAGAGCTTTGCCGATGGTCTCCAAAGCTTGGTCTGAGCAGTAGTGCAGAGGGAGACCATGAATTCGAACCCAAAAGAAGATGGCTGATGGGAACGATGGAGAAGTGATGGGTTCCCATCTTTGTAGGATAAGCATCCACCGTTTGTAGTGATATGGACCTTTTGCCAAGACTGAGAGTAGGTCATTTTCAGGTTCAAAGCGGAATTGGAATAGTTCCAATCTGAGGTCTCTACCATCGACCCTTCCTTCCAAGTTCCAAACTTGAGGCATGATATCAACTATCGCCCTAGCGCGTTGAAAGCGTGGGTTAGTCACTCTACCAATGAGAGTAAGGAGGTTATCTGCAATAAGAGCATCTTTGTCGCTGTCTGGAATTCTGATGGGGGACTTTTTGCGAGGGGGGCTGGATTTTTCAACCCATTTTTCTTTGTCAGCTCTTGAGAGTCTTCGATGCATATTGACTGTAGTTCTTGAAATAAGTAGTTCTCTATAATCAGAGTAATCTTCGGAGTGTGAGCAGCCGTAATCTATGAGGACCACCCCGTGAGGAGCTCTATAACAGAGTAGATGTGGGCGGCGTGGTGTTTTAGACAGTGGTATCAATGTATAGAGTATGGGTTAGTCGGGTTAAGTCCGGTTTAGTTAGATTAGATATTAGATTACATGGTTTACCACATTGGTTAAGTGTATATATATCCATGTAACAAACTCTTTTGTCAGTTAAGAAAATAAGAGATCATTTGATATTTCGAATCTTCTCTTTACTCATGATCTCTAATATGGTATCAGAGCCCAAGATTTGGCCAAGCATATGATTTCCCAGATAAACAGTTTCTAATCTGTAAAGTGGCCCATTGCTGTGGTATTTCCGAGATGTTGGGCTTGGGTTGTTTCCCTATGGACCGTTTCCCACCCACATCTCGAGAGGGGCTATTAAGAGTTCCACATCGTTTAATGATGTGATCTTTGGTTCATATCTATCTATCTGAGCCTTATAGTTCCTTTATTAATGCTATCACTCCTATCAAAATCCCTCATAGACTTTCAGAGGCTCTTGAGGATAAGGTATGGTGTGATTCTATGAAAATGGAGATTGAAGCTTTTGATCGTACTGAAACGTGGAGTGTTACTGAGTTGCCTCCGGGTAAGAAAGCAATAGGGTGTAAGTGGCTCCATCGATATCGACGGTTCTCGTCGGTCGATTATCATGGAGTTCTCATTCTCATCCGGACTGAATCAGATCTCCAGAAGTCAAGCTAATGACTAAAATAAGCGCTGAGTGGGAGGCAACCCACTCTTGAGTGTTTTAATTATATCAGGTAAAAGGAAAAGATAAAGAGGAAGATGAGTTCAGCGCCAGCTATCGAAAGACAACCGGCCGGTGTCACTCAACAGATCATCACAAGTATTGATCGCCACTTAACTGTGTTGATCGATACTCACATCAAAGCAGGTATACAATCTTTCTTTGTTAAATATTTTCCTTATGGTTTATTGTCCCACCAATCTTAGGCTACATAACATTGGTCACAGTGTTATTTAAGTCTGGGGGAGGTTCTACTAATACTGTGTCTTTAGTTAGATATTTAGAAAAGCAGACCCGAGTAAACGATTGCCATGATAATCGACCGACGAGAACCGTCGATATCGATCGACAGTACATCACTTGCAGTAACCGATGGTAACCCATTTTATCGATCGACACTTAATCCGGTCAGGTATATCGTTCTTACTTGTTAAATTTTGTACTTCTGCTATATGATTTTCATCTTACCACCGACTGTATTACACTGGGGACAGTGTAATTTAAGTCTGGGGGGATTACTAACGTTTATCTATTGTATGAGTCTTATTTAAAATATTTTCAAAAAGTTTTTATTGAGTCAAGAAGGGGATGATGATCTATTTTGATTTATTACTTGTCATCTAACCACTCTTTAGACCAGTCTTAGATTTACTGATTGCAGAAGTACTAGAGATACTAAAGTGGATCAACCTGTCAACTATGTTTGCACTTGCTGAGAATGTTTGAAGGAATCAAAGCTGACCTCCAACCTAATATTGACTTGATTTTCTTGTCTTGGGGCTTGGTATACAAAGGATCGGAATCCTCCTGCAAGTCTGGAAGGTATAAGTCTGTAAATTTTTGGTTTCCTTCTTTCCTCTCTTCGGCATCTCAAAGATCTAAGTTTATGCAAGAAAAGATTGAAATGATTTCATGCGGTTTAGAGGGGTAGGAGTGTCTCTTGTGACCTCATTATTCTACTCTAATGGAATGATCACACACTGATAGAAGCGAGGGGTAGGTACATTACCGATGACCCCACTATTTGCCTACATCTTTGTCAAAAAAAAAAAGAAAAAAAAGTGAGATTCAGAGAAGAGAGATATAGGGAGAAAAAAAACCAGAATAAAACTGCGTATTTACTGGAAAAGAACAATTTCGAGGAGGAAAACTCGTATAGTTCTAACGAATCGCCTTCGCATCAATTGACAACAACATGTGCACACCGATCGATTGGATTCAACACATTGAGTATAGATTAACTCGTGTATATCGCTTGACTAGACGCATCGATCGATATTCCCATTGGAAATCGATCGACGTTGGGTAAAGTGTATCGATCAATATTCATTTTGAATAATCGATCGACATTGTTAGGGTCAGTAACAATCTAGTCAATAGACTTATTTATTAAGTGAAAGTTTGGTAAATCTGTCATTAATATAGTTAAGCTCTTTAATACCATGCAAACAACTAATTAGCACCTACAGGATTATAATTTCCAATACCTGAATAAAAGCCCTAAGTCTAATGCCTTTTCAAATTTAGTTCAAACCCTAATTCCATTCTGTCGAGTAATTGTCTTGCTCAACTAGAATATTTACTGTTTCTTGTTTACTTGTTTACTGCAATTTTACATTTAATACCAACCTAGCATTATTACTTGATTAGATTTAAGTGGTTCCCTAGCTCCTTGTGGATTTGATCCCTAAGTACTATAATAGATCTCTTATTTGAGAGAGTAAGTTGCTCCTTAGGTTAATTTGAGCACGTATCACTTCTCTCTGTGGTCTTGGAATTATCTTCTCTTGCCTTAGTACTACGGTACTGCCTTCTCTCTGTGTTCTTGGAGTTATCTTCTCTGACCTTAGTACTACGGTCCTTCCTTCTCTCAGGCCTGTCTCTTCGGCGTTTATGGCTGAGGCCCTCGCCGTTTGCTTAGCAGTGATGACCGCTGCATCGTCTAACCTAAAATCTCTGGTGGTTCTGTCTGACTCTCTCACCTTGGTTAACATCTTGAAGAGTGGAGCCTCTCGTCCAACACTGTTTGGGATATTGTTTGACATCTATCACTTTTTTTCTACTTTTGATCATGTTTCCTTTAAGTTTGTTTCTCGTTCTGCTAATTTTGAAACCGATGGTTTGACTAAATCGGCCCTTAACCTCTTAAACTCCTCCTCCAGGTGTGGAGATTTTTTGACTTTTGTTTGAATGAGTGGAATAGAATGCTTGATAAAAAATCTTTACTATATTAAAAGCTCTTAATACTCAAAGAATAGAGTGTCCACGTCATTTAATTAAATCCACCAATCAGAATGTTCTGATCTGCCATGTCACTTCACTTCACGCATAAAACATTCGTACAATTAGAAATGTTTTGGTCCACTTTGTAAACCAGCCTAAACCAGCCCATTTGTTGGCCAATCAATTTCTCTGCAGTAAAAGCTTTCAAACACACTTCTCCATTTTCACCTTCATCGTTCTCTTCTAAGAAGCTATAACGTTTTTCTTTCTTCTGTTTTTCTGATTGGTAACAGTAGTTCCACCATTATTTCTCATTAAACCCCTAATTAATCCTTTAATGGTAGGCTATTCCACCATTCCAAAACCCTCTGTTCTCCACCTTATATAAACCTAACAAAACTCTTCTCGCAAAATTCACGAAATCCATCAAAGCACATCAGACAATGGCGACCAAATGGACGAATCCGACCGTTAAGGCTCCAGTCGCTCAATTTCTTAAAGGCGTCCCTCTGGCTTAGTTAATCGGGGCTGCGTTTGAAAGTTTTTTCATTTGTAGGAAGGAAGAAACACAGCGGAAAGGGAACATGCTTAGTGGGTTTAGAACTGTTTCTTATCGACGAGCAGGTATAAAAACTAATTTCAGATAAGATTATTTGCTTCCCTAGATTTGATTCCAATAAGACAACTCACTACTCTCTTTACGACAGAGAACTGTTGTACAAGAAAATCAAGAGCAAGATGACGATGTCGGAGAGTGAAAGAATGTTGTATCACTGTAGGAGCGACTTTAACACTTCCGTTTCTGTTTGTTGCTTTTCTGATTTGGTTGTGCTGTTCCTTAAATCACCCATTCTCACTTTTTAATTATTTTTTTGTTTTGTTTAGGTTCAGAATAATAAGACGAAACTGTTTAGATCCAAAAAAACTTTCATCCATTATGTGTTACAGTGTCTCAGTTGATCTTTTGGAGCTTCGGCTGTTTTTCGCTGAGATTCTTACCGAAAGACGACTTCTTAAAAGGAAGAACTGAGGTGAGAAAGGGACCAAAGAAATATATTAAAATTACTCATCCAGATAGATTTTCTTAATGAGTTTTTATGTGTGGTTATTTTGTGTAGACTGAACAACTAATCTTATCTGATAAACTCTTTGGTTCACCAGATGAAGAATTCTGGGAAAATAACAAGCTACATTCTCAAACTAAGATGTTTAGACTACAACATCAATATGAGCGTTGTTTGAGAATCTATTAACATCAAGGAGTTTCTGATAACATCAGCCGATTTTCAGGATAATCTATTATCTTTTGGTCCAGACTAACGAGGAACTGCCTCTTATGCTCTCATGTAATAAGTAAAGAAAAAAGAACCCAAAACCTAAAACTGACAGTGTTTTGGTCTTCTCTGTGGATTTGCTATTATTTTAGTAGTTTAACACAAAACCTTATGCTTGTGATACATCGACATTACCTAAGTTTCCTCCTAACAATGAAATGGATGCTAAGTACCATGGAGAACTTCAATGAGGGTTTCAATCGATTTTCAAAAGATCTGTATAAAGTCTCTGTGATTATGTGTTGAGACCTGGGAAATCATAATATTTGTTTTGCAGGAGAAAATAAGGTATCAAAGAGCTTACAAATCTAAACAAGTTACCAACCTAACAGGTATGTAATACAACAAGCTACCCTCAACAATATTTATTGTATGAAAGCTACAATTACAAATAGACCGGAACAAACAGATGCTTTAAAACCCTGGTTCCTTATAAGTGATTTGGTTCATTTTTTTCGAAGGAAGCCGAGACACAAATCATTTTCCATACGCTATCAGAGACATCTGAAGTGACTACATGAAGCGAGTTTCCGTACACAGGTTTATCTCAAACCACGATGCCGGCAAACAGGTTCACCTTGGCTGAGACAAAGAAGAGAAAAGATAACAACGCAGCTTCAACGCTCACTTACAATCAGCCTGCGGGATCTGTGAGCATATCATTTGCTAATATCACTTTTGGCTGACAATAAATGAAGACAAAACGAGCTTTCTTAAACTGCAAGTTTCTCCAGACTTCTCTGACGTGTTTCTGTTCCCTAGCACCAGAAGAAATCAGAAGAATATACATATAGTCAATGAAAGTTAAAGTAACTACATAATACCCTAATCCTATTAATCTCAAACAACTATTAGAATTTTTAGGCCAAGTCAACTATTATAGATGTGCTGTTAAGAGTTCCGCAAGTTTTATTTCTGTCCAATAGGTTAGATGAGAATTATTTTTTGAATAAAAATGAAAATCAATCACAAAATTTAAATTAACAAATAAAATAAAAGAAAAATAATTGATATAATATCTGAAAATTCAAAATTAAATTTTGAATTTCTAAAAATTGTTTACCTAGAGACACATGAATATAAATTATGTCTTACCAATGTAAGAAATCTAAAGATTTTGAAAAAAAATAAAAAAATAATAAAATTGGAAAAATTATAACAGTTAAGATTACACAGTTTTTAACAAAAGTATAAAATTTAAAATTACATGTTACAATATTAATGTTCATTTTTTAAATGGTAACATTTTTTATTTTCACTATAATTTCTATACATATATCATATTTGTTAAACAATTTGTAAATATTTTTATTTCCATAAGTTAGTTATTTAGCTGCAAACGTATTTACTTTTATTTAACTTTAGCATTTCATAAATTATCGTACTTGATTTTTAAAAAGTTTAATAAAATTTGTTATATTTTAAATAAAACAAAACAAAAAATAAATATATTTTTATTATAAAATAAAATTTAATTAATTAGTAATTTGGAAATTATTATATAAAAATATGTTTTTTAGTAATAACAGTCTTTCATCTAAATCTAACTGATATTTAAAAATTTATAAATTTAGATATACTAATTTTCAAATATTAATATTCAAGAATAATATTCATTTGTAAAACAGAAATAAACTTAGTAATAAATATTACCATTATATACATGTATGTACCATCATTTAAATATTTAATTTTAATAATTATGATATATATATATATATAAATATATTTATTAGAAATGCAAATGAAATATTAGTCATCATTTCTGTAATTAAAATAAAATTTATTTTAGTCATCATTTGTGTAATTGAAATATATAATATATTTTTATTATAAAATAAAATTTAATTAATTAGTAATTTGGAAATTATTATATAAAAATATGTTTTTTAGTAATAACAGTCTTTCATCTAAATCTAACTGATATTTAAAAATTTATAAATTTAGATATACTAATTTTCAAATATTAATATTCAAGACTAATATTCATTAGTAAAACAGAAATAAACTTAGTAATAAATATTATCATTATATACATGTATGTACCATCATTTAAATATTTAATTTTAATAATTATGATATATATATATATATATATTTATTTATTTATTAGAAATGCAAATGAAATATTAGTCATCATTTGTGTAATTAAAATATTAATAAACTGAAATGAGTACAAAGGGTCAGATTTAGTTTGGGATAATTTGTAAATTACTCTGTTAATAGTTTGAAATTTGAAAATTACACATTCTATCTATTTTTTGAAAAATAAATTTTATTTAAAACTTAATTGACATTTTTATCCATATTAGATATTTCAGTAATTAAAATATAACTTCTAAATTAGAAATAGTATGATTATTATAATTATTTATGTTTAAGATAAATTTGTGAGTTGAGATAAGTATGTTATTTTATCTTTTAAATAACAAGGATATTATTAAAATAAAAAGTTATGATTTTATTTTCTTCACCAAAAACTCCAGCTATATGCAACATAATTTTCCTATAAGAAAAAAAAGACAGAAGCATTTTCAGAAAAAAATAGAAGCAGAATTAGAAATTGAAATCTGATTCATGAATTAGCAAATTTCTTAATGACAAGAGAGGAAAGCGGAAGAATCAGTGAAACTATAGAATTTTCTTTTTCAGAAATGGAGGATATAGAGAAGGTTGCTTTCTTTTTTTAAACAAATTTTTTTTTGGTAAACCCGTTACTTTAAATATAAAATAAATTAGGAATTGAGAAATATTCAGATTGGACAATTTAGTAAATTTATATATACATAAGTGTATTTTTTTTCAAAAAAAAAACTTACAAAATGGTGTATTTTTAAAATTAAAATCCTATTGTAGTGTATTTCTCCAAATCTTTCCATTTAGTTTTTATCATAACCCAATAAAGCAGCATATAAAATTAATGAACTTAGGTATATCTATATTAAGTTTCAAATTTATTTTAAGATAGAAATATTTTCTGACTGAACGTTTATAATCCAAACTTATCGCTGAATATTGTATCATATTTTTTACGCATATATTAAATAGAATATCTAATAAATAAAAAGTAAAATTGTTCATAATGAATGATAAAATACAATAAATTATCAATATATACATATATATTAAGTAGGTTTTATCCTCTTTATTAGATCATCAAAGCAAGTAATGTACCAAAAATGAATCATAAGCACATTTCTTAAACACAAGTAAACAACCAAGATCTTAGTTTATTATCTATACATCATTTACCGTCAAGTAATGTACCAAAAAATGATCTATACATCTTTATTAGATCATCAAAGCAAGTAATGTACCAAAAATGAATCATAAGCACATTTCTTAAACACAAGTAAAGAACCAAGATCTTAGTTTATTATCTATACATCATTTATCGTCAAGTGTATATGCCTCTGATTACATATTAGTTTTAAACATTGAGTTGGTGATAGTTATACTACTAAGCTACTGCGAAGCATTTTTTTATTTCAAATAATGTGAAAATAACCTTTTTAAGGGTGAGAAATATTTCAGAATAGAGATTTTGGTCTAAGAGAATGTCATACAATTTTGGATATCAGGTACAAAAACAACATTAATAAACATATTTTTAGTGTTTAAATAATCGGAATGCAGTAGTTAGACACCTTTTTAAAAACGATTCGTCTGAATGCTTAAACAGACTTTTTTAAAGTTATTCTAGAAAAACTGTTTTGTTTAAAACCAATTTTAGAATACTGTCTTTCAAAAATTAAACTTGCTTGAAAGACAGTCAATACACATTATGATCTTTCAATTCTTTGCAGTTGCACATACTTCAGAAAAATATTTTTATATGTTTATAAAAAGAAATATAATCAAATGTATGGAAGTTATTTAAAAGTTAAACTTAAAAGACCTAATCCGCGCGTAGCGCGGAGAAAAGATCTAGTAAAAATAAAAGCTATGCGCTTGTGGATACCATTGAAACGTTGCTAATTATGGATGTCATTTTCGTAGCTATTTAATTACAAAAGGCCACAATTTTAATCGTAGAAAATTTTATTTTAAAATAATAAATATTATAAATAACACAAAAATGATATTAAAAATATATCTATAAAATAAACTGATTTAAGAATAAGAAAATGATTCATAAACTAAACTTAATTTACAAATTAAAACTCATTTTTAACTAATCTAAATTATTATTTGTTAAAGTAAACCTAATAAAATAATCAGTCATTATACAGCGACCACCACCTCTTCCACACCACTTCTCCCTTCCTCTTCCTGCTCCTCGTCTTCCTCTTCGTAAATTTTTTCTTCTCCCATCCAAAATCGCAAACAACAATTACAATGGAGGTTAGGCATGGTGAGCACGATGCGGCCAGTGTTGAAGCCGGTAAACCGAATCGACATAAACGATAAATTAGAACCAGAGTTAAGGAATAGATGATTCTTAAAACGATAAGAAGAACAGTAAAAACATGGAGTGTAGATTTTATATATTTCCTTAACTCTGAATATTCGCTCTGTAATGAGACGAAACTGTAGGAATATCAAGTCTCAGGATATAACCATGGCGACGAATCACGCTTCACTCGTGAAACGACCTAACGAACTAAAATTTCTACAAACACTCTCTTAAAACTTATGCTGAGAGATTTCTGCACTTGAAGACCCACTTCCCGCAACAACTACTGAACGTGGGCGAGAATCTCGTGGAGATCGAGGAAAGTTGAGTTGCGAAACTTCTTCCTCAAGATGCTCGTTTCTCTTTTAAAATATCTTGGGCGAATAGACAAAATGCATGTCGTTTTGAGATGAACTTCATGTTGTTTAGAAACGAATTGCATGTTGTTTTTTGTAATGTAAATGGCAAAGCTTTGAGCTTAATTTGGTCCAAAAAGATAACTTCTTATTGGGCCCAAGCCAAGCCGAGCCGGCCGGCAGTGGCGGCGCGCGCGTGAGGCGTCCTTGTGTGAACTGAAATCGGTGCTATGCTGAAGGTAGACAGATTTCGATGGTGGGGTTAGGAGAGGTCTTCAAGTTCAGCTTGAACTGAATGGATGAAGAGTAAAAGAGGTTTAATGGATTATGGCTGGACTCGATGAAGGGCTGCCTACATACCCCAAAGGGGATCAAGCCAATTGTAGTTCTACAACAATGGAACACAAGTGCCTAGAGAAAGGCATGTGCTGGAGTGTTTCTCTCTCTAGAGACAGAGAATATGTGAGAGAGGCCAAAAGAGAGGATCCCAATAAAGAGGGGCTGCCTCTTTATTTATAGGAGGATGAGGTCTAGCGTTTCCTAGTAACCTTCTTTTAAATGGGCTGAGCCCATTATCTTATAAGCCTTGTTGAAGGGCAAAGCCACCACCAACAGTAAGACCCCCAGTTCATGGAGAGAGATGGAATTGATCTCTGTAAATTTTAAGTAGAAGTTTATAAGATAATAGACTCAGCGCTTTTATACTTTGTTGACCTAGGCGAGTTGTACTTTTACTAGGCGCGTTGAAAGGTGTACTCGTACCTAGGACACGAGTTGTACTCTTGCTAGGGATGTTTACTATGAAATAATCCTAGAAGCAGTAACTCGGTCAGTAACTCATGCCCAAAAAGAGAGTAGTTGTAATCTTACTAGGCGAGTTTAGTGTATACTTGTGCCTGGAGGAAGGCAAGTTTACTAACTCGTGCCTAGAAAAAGGCGAGTAGTACTTCTACTAAGCGAGTTGACAGGTGTACTTGTGCCTAGGACGCAAGTTGTACTCTTGCTAGGGATGTTTACTATGATATCATCCTAGAAGCAGTAACTCAGCCAATAACTCATGCCCGAAAGGGGAGTGGTTGCACTCTTATTAGGCGAGTTAAGTGTAAACTAGTGCCTGGGGGAAGGCAAGTTTACTAAACTCGTGCCTAGAAAAAGGATTCACGCATGGGGAGTAAACCTATCTGTGGAGAGTAAACTCACGCATGGAGAGTAAACTCATGCATGGAGAGTAAACTCACGCACGGAGAGTAAAATTGACCCTGAGGTTCATTACTCGTTCACATGGAGAGTAAACTCACGTATGGAGAGTAAAAGTGACCCTGAGGTGCATTTACTGGTTCGCATGGAGAGTAGACTCCCGCATGGAGAGCAAAAGTGACCCTGAGGTTTATTACTCGTTCACATGGAGAGTAAACTCACGCATGGAGAGTAAAAACGACCCTGAGGTACATTACTCGTTCACATGGAGAGTAAACTCGTGCATGGAGAGTAAACTCACGCACGGAGTGAAAATGACCCCGAGGTGCATTACTCGTTCACATGAAGAGTAAACTCACGTATGGAGAGTAAAAGTGACCCTGAGGTGCATTTACTCATTCGCATGGAGAGTAGACTCACGCATGAAGAGTAAAAGTGACCCTGAGGTGCATTACTCGTTCACATGGAGAGTAAACTCACGCATAGAGAGTAAACCTATCTGTGGAGAGTAAACTGACGACCAATGGGCAAATGACGACTAATGGACGAATAACGACCAAATGGACGAGTAACGACCAAATGGACGAGTAACAACCAAATGGACGAGTAACGACCAAACAGACGAGTAACAGCCAAATAGACGAGTAACGACCAAATGAACGAGTAAACTAACGCATGGAGAGTAGACTCACACATGGAGAGTAAAAGTGACCCTGAGGTACATTACTCGTTCACATGGAGAGTAAACTCACGCATGGAGAGTAAGGTTAAGTTCATGCATAAAGAGTAAACTCTTATGTGGAGTGTAAACTCAAGCATGGAGAGTAAACTCATGCATGGAGAGTAAACTCACGCGTAGATAGTAGATTTATCCTGGCTAGCAAAATCGTTCCTAGAGAATAAACTTACACATGGAGTAATCTCGCGCACAGAGAGTAACTGCATTCATGCATGGAGAGTAACCGCGCTCTGACTAGGCAAGTGAAATCTCGTACCCGAGTAAAATGCATTTACTCAGACTTTTATTTGTTTTTTTTTTTTTTTGCCGAGTAATGATTGCAACTGTCATTTACTCGTCACTTGGGGCGTGTTCGTCACTCGGGGAGAGTAAAAGTGACGATCAAAAGTGATGAAGTGGTGTCTTGTTGATGCCGAGCAAGTGCTCTAAGACGTGGTCTGACTGTCCAAGCTGAGAAGGTGAGCAAATTGATGAGCTGCCGAGCAAGTTGATGAAAATGAAGCTTCGTAGTACATGCTGTGCATGCTCTCGGGGGAACCTTAGTGATTTTGTTGTTTGGGCCATGATAAATAGTATACGGCCCGCGTAGGTTTCACTCGGTCATTGGGAACACATTTCCAAAGAATTATTAATGAAAAAGGCACCTGTCCTTTTTAGTAAAGACCATGTTTCCCAGTTCTGACTTTTCTTTCTTTTCTTTCGTGTAAATGAACCCCACAAGAGGTTGACTTTACGATGAGGCAAGACGATGGAGACGTCTCGGACTTCGGCATGAGCATATTTAGCCGGTGACAATCATTCTGAGCAAAAGAAAGACCAAATATTGCCGAGCAAAATAAAATAATAATACCGAGGAAATGTCTTGTCGTTATTGTTGCTGCTGACTTTTTAGAGTAGAGTCTTGCATCTGAGGAGATTACGGCATCTCATTTCCATCCGAGTGAATGACCAGAAGATAAAATCTTTACTTCCAAGAGTACTCAAGCGCGAGTTAAGACACGTCTTGCGAGAGATACCAATCTCGGTGTTTCTAATGGGGAAGAGAATGGACCTACTCAACTCAACTCGAGCAAAGCTTGTGAAAGACACGCCGTTGGTGGAGGCCTTGTCCCGACAGAACATACCTAAACTATGCTTTCAGTTGCCATTGATGGAGCTCGGATTTGAAAAAAAATCTGAGTTCTTCGAGCAGAGCTTAAGTCGGTAACAAGCTGCCATTGTTAAAGCTTGAAGATATCGTGCTGCTGGGGCTTATTGTAGGTGGTGGAATACCTCCTTTATAAGGCCCACTGAATAATGGGTTCCACTTATATGGGCTTCGGCGCTGCCAAAAATCACGTCTCACGAGCTCAATGTCGATCCCACTTTCAAACCAATCCGACAGAAACGTCGAAAGCTCGGCCCAGAACGATTGAAGGCCGTCAACGAAGAAGTCGAGCGACTACTCGCAGCCGGATCGATCACGGAGGTAAGATATCCCGAATGGTTAGCAAACCTAGTTGTGGTCAAGAAGAAGAACGGGAAGTGGCGAATCTGCGTCGACTTCATAGATCTGAACAAGGCATGTCCCAAGGATAGCTTCCCCCTTCCGCACATCGATTGTCTGATCCAGTCAACAGCACGTAACGAGCTCCTCACCTTCATGGACGCATTCTCCGGATACAACCAAATCACAATGCACCAGGACGACCAAGAGAAGACCGCGTTCATAACCGATAGGGGAACGTATTGTTACAAGGTCATGCCCTTTGGGCTGAAAAACGCCGGTCCAACGTACCAACGTTTGGTAAATAAAATGTTCACCGATAAACTCGGAAAGACGATGGAGGTTTACATCGATGACATGCTGGTAAAGTCATTTCGTGCTGTCGACCATCCGGCTCACTTGCGCGAGTGCTTTAAAACCTTGAACGAGCACGGAATGAAGCTGAATCCCGCGAAATGTACCTTCAGTGTCACTTCAGGGGAATTCCTCGGGTACATCGTACGCAGCGAGAAATAGAAGCAAATCCCAAGCAAATTTCCGCAATTCTCGATCTCCCGAGCCCGAAAAACAGTCGGGAAGTCCAGCGATTGACGGGGCAAATCGCCGCCCTCAACCGCTTTATCTCGCGATCTACCGACAAGTGCCTCCCATTTTATGAGCTGTTGCGCGGCAACAAGCGGTTCACTTGGGACGAGAAATGCGAAGAAGCCTTCAGTCAACTGAAGACCTACCTTACCACTCCGCCTGTTTTAGCTAAGCCTGAACCTGGAGACACGCTCTATCTTTACATCGCCGTCTTGCCAATCAAGGTGAGCAGTGTACTCGTCACGGACGACCGAGGCGAGCAAAAACAAATATTTTACACCAGAAAACGCATGACAGATCCCGAGATGCGCTACCCGATGTTCGAGAAGATGGCCTTGGCAGTCATCACAGCGGCAAGGACACTAAGACCATACTTCCAATCGCATACGATCGAGGTACTGACCGATCAACCCCTCGTATCGTCATGCAGAATACCAACCAATCCGGACGATTGTCAAAATGGGCAATCAAACTCAGCGAGCACGATATCGTCTTTCGAAACCGGACAGAACTCAAGTCGCAAGTCCTAGCCGACTTCATGATCGAGTTTCCGCCAGAACTCGCTCTTGCCAAACAACAACTGGATTCTGCACGTCGATGGCTCGTCAACAAACAAGGGATCCGGCGCAGGGGTCCAATTGCAGTCTCCAACTGGTGAATTGATCAAACAATCATTCCGATTAGCCTTCGCCGCCTCAAACAACGAAGCCGAGTATGAAACGCTTATTTCCGGGCTACGCCTAGCGAAGGCCGTCAAAGCAAAGCGATTACGCATTTATTGTGACTCCCAGCTCGTCACAAGTCAGTTCAGTGGCAACTATGACACTCAGAACGAACGAATGGATGTGCACCTTAAAGTAGTCCAGGATTTTGTCAAAGGATTCGAGTTCTTCGAACTCCTAAAAGTCCCACGCGGAGAAAACGTCTGCGCAGATTCCCTCGCGGCTCTGGGAAGCAAACTCAGAGACCAGGTCTAACGAACGATTCCCATCTGAGGAACCACTGGCCGAGGCAACGTACGTCCTCGCGATTACACAACCCGACGAAGCAAAGCCCGACCGGAGAATCGATCTAACAAATTTCCTTGCAAACGGGAAACTCCTTGAAGAGAAGTGGAAGGCTCGGCGACTTAAGGCGCGAAGCTCAAACTAAGACTAAAACCCTAGTTAAGACGCAGCTCGATAACAAAAACGGAAAAAACCCTAAGTGCTAAGTTTCTGGTGGTTAAAGCTCTCGAAAATCCTCCTTTGCTTCTACCCTCTGCCTTTTGCTTATATACTCCCTTCCTAGGCGGTTTGGTCCTTCCTTTTCGCCCAGATTCTAGTTTATCGGGAATCTTCCATTTATCTCGATCTTTCCTTTTTCTCTGCGGAAATCTTCTATTTATCTTCAAACTCGACATTTATTTTCCATCTGCGAGTAAATCTTAAAACCTTCATCGTATCTTTGGGCTGGATTTCGTTTAAAGTCGTAAGTGGGTTTTTATCGCGCTTTTGGGCTGTCTGAGACGTTTTGCGATAAAAACCGTTTTACGATTTTTGACGAGATCGTTTAATGATACGATTCCGCTTTTATAAGATTTTTCAAGTTATCGTATAGTTTGAAAATGTAAGATGTTTCATTTAATCGTTGCCGGTTCATACAATCTTCCCGAACTTTCACGTGAAAATAATATTTTACGATTTTTATCGTAAAACTTAAACGGTAAGACAGATCGAGACGAAATGAGAGACTTTTCGACCATGGTTCAGAGCATGATCAAACCGAAGGACATATGCCTTGAGTCGAGAACGTGGGAGATTAAGGCTCGGGATGGTCAGCTCGACGTACGACGAACCAAACCAAGAATAGTTCAGCACGCCGTATGGCGAGCTGTCGGGAAACGGTCAGCTCGCCGTAGGGCGAACTGAACCGTCTGGTTCAGCTCGCTGTACGATGAGATGTCTTTGTTGAGCCAGGTCTCCATACGGCGAGCTGTCTTGGTGAAACCAGCTCGCCGTACGCCGAGCCAGCTCGCCGTACGGTGTGCTAGTCCGAGACCGACCAGTTCGCCGTACGGCGAGCTGAACCGGCTGGTTCGGCTCGTCGTACGTTGAACTTGGTTCGGTTGAACCTGCTCGCGGTTTACGGTGGATGCGGTTTTTTGCTTAACTTGGGCAATCGTGTAATCGGCGATTGTTTCGTTCATTTTTTCGAGATGACAATTTCCAAGTTTTCCGCGAATTTCCTTTATTCAGAAAGTTCTTAGAATTTTATAAAACAACTTCTCGAGTTTCATAAAACGTATTTTTTTATTTTGCGGAAAGTTTTGGTCATTGATTCCATCGTACCGATTTCGACCCCAACAACAATCATCGATGGAATCAAGAAAAGGCTCGACTTGAAGAAGGGGCTATGGGCAGATGAATTAGATGGAGTCCTCTAATCGCACAGAACCAGGCCCCGAGGCGCGACCAAAGTAACACCTTTCTCTCTCTCTCTTACGGAGTCGAGGCCATGGCACCAGCCGAAGTAAACTTCACAAGCCTACGACAATCAAGGATGCCAGAGCACGTCGAGCTTAACAGCGAGATGCTACTCGATGCCCTCGAGCCATCATCGAGGAGAAGCGCGACCAAGCTCTACATCGTATCCAGAACTATCAACACCAGATCGAAAATTACTACAACAAGAAAGTCCGATCCCGACCATTGGAAAGCAAACTACGGATGGCTTGATCCTCTTCTGAGGTACGTAGGCAACCTTAACCGGTCAAGCTATAACCTGAGTAAATGCGCTCTCCAGCCACTCTTACTCGTCGAGCAGATGAACTAACGACGTTCACTTCTGTTTGATAAAAACAAACTATGGATGGCTTGATCCTCTTCCGGGGTATGTAAGAAGCCTTAACCGGTCTAGCTGTAACCTCAAAACAACACCATTATGATGCCTGCACCCCGCTTCCCGATCTAAGTAGGAACCGCGGATCGCGCACCGGTACTCGCACGAACTCGTCGAATATGCCCTGGTCAGGCATATTTAACGAGCCCCGCCAGTCACAGTCGGCTCCGACAGACTGACGAAGAGACGACCAAGTTCGGTTTTAGACTGCTAGGGTTAGGATCTCGCCAACGGTTCACGTGGCTAAGGCTTACTCTGGTTGTACCGTTCTCACACAGATTCGGAATAAGACTCTTTTCATCCTCAATCTCGTTTTTCTTTATATCTCTTTAACTAATTCATATTAATTGTGTTCTTGATTGTTCTTGTGCGGTTCCGCAGATAGCCGGGTACTCTGGGAAATTAGGGTTTACTCTAAGTTCCCATATTTACGTAATCTTGACAGTAGGTGAATTTTGGTTCTCATAATTGTCTTGTTTGAAGATTCGGCCTGACCATTGCTTTGCAGGTAGCAGGAGTGGACATATTGAGAGGATTCTCCATTTATTGCAGAATTTGCGGAAGTTCTGTGCAATGAACTGGGAGCCGTTGTCGGTAAAAATTTCGTAGGGTAGGCTGTGGGGACAAATGATGTTTTTCTAGAAGAACTTCTGGACTTCTCTATCAGTGATCGACGCGTAAGATTCGGCTTCGATCCACTTCGTGAAATAGTCGGTAAGGACCAAGATGTAACGTTTCTGTCGACATAGAGGCATTGGTCCAACGATATTCATCACCCATCGCAAGAACGGATAAGGGGCTGTCATTGTTCGTAATGCTTCGGTCGGGCAATGGATTGTCGAGGCGTGCCTCTGACACTTGTCACATTGCCGCGCGAATGCCTCGCAGTCAGATATCATGGTTGGCCAGTAGAAACCTAGGCTCTTCACTTTCAAAGCAAGAGCTCGTCCGCCTGAATGGTTGCCTCCGGTTCCTTCGTGCGTCTCGGCCATGACGAGGTACGTTTCTTCGCCATGGATGCATCGGAAGAGAACTTTGTTCGCTGTCCATCTGTGAAGTATGCCGTCGCTGACAACGTCGCGATAATTACTATAGTAGGGATCGGCTGACCTAAACTCTACGGAGTTACTTTGCGACAATTCGAAACCCTTGTCGGCCTAACAAAAGACATAGCTTTGGACATTGCTAAATAGTTGAGGTCACGCCTAACCGACGAGCAGTGATTAAGCAGAATAAACAAGCTGGACTCGGATAATTACTCTACTATCCTGAGCAACGGCTCGAATAAGAGTTTGAATTTAGGACATGGTTCACTTTGGAGACTGACAAACTCTGATGAATCCTTTAAATAAAAACAAAATCAATGAGACGAGCACTTGTCCGGTTAAAAACTGATTTCAATAAAAAAAACGCAAAGGAGAACATCCTAGCAAAAACAAAAATTCATTGAGATAAAAAGCCTCCGAGGAAAACGTCGAAATAGATTAAAAGGTTTTCATACTGTTAACAAAAAAGAAACACAACAAAGTAAAGAGCGACGCCACACCTGGAGCAAACAAGAAGGAAGAAATTCATGACTGCCAAGGCAGTTATTCTTTAGACACCTAGACCTCGTCATCACCATCATGAGTATTCGTCTCTCTCATCCTAGAGGCATTGGTTGACAAGGCTGGACGACCGGTGCTCAGACGCTCCTCCGAGTCCTTCTCGTTAGCTCTTGCCTTGTCGCTCTCGAGAGGCCTTTCCCCGCTCTTTCCGGAACCATCGAAATCCGATTCTTTGTGCTCCCCGGTCGTGTCAGAAACTTGCACCACGCGACTTGAACGAGCAGGGGAGCGCAGCCAAGCTCTAGTCTCCGGATCGAGTTGGTCACCCGTTCGGATCAAAGTTGATCTGAGGACGTTTGTCATAGCCGGCAACGATGTAAGAGAGAAACGTCTCGTCGACGTATTGCGATCTAAGCACGAGTGGTGACAAGGAATCATTCACATGGTCGGGTGATCCAGGATAAAGCTTCTGGGCCTTCGCCTCCTGAACCTTAATTTCTTCAAGGAAGGAGTCGATTTTTTCCTGAGGAATCGCCTCCCCTTCCTCCTTGAGCATCTCCAAGCCTTTTTCGAGTCCCAAAAGCCTGGCTCCAAGGCATCGGGCCTCATCGTACGCATCCAGCTTCGCCTCGTGGGACTTAATCCATTCGAAGCGAGCATTCGCTTTCTTGACCATTTCTTCGCAAGTCCTTTCTCGCTCACGGTAACCTCAAGCATCCGAGACCTTCTCAGGCGTGTGGCTTTGTCCTCTCCCGCTTTGGTGACCTCGGATATCTTGAGTTCGAGCTGGGCCTTCTCCTCTTGGAGTCTGTCAAATGAAGCCTTCATGACCTTAAGTTCAGCAGACATATCTTCGGACTCCTTCGCCTTGATCTCGGCCTGACGCACTGTGTCGGCCCTGGCAGATTTGGTGTCCTTAAGGAGACCCTCGAGCACAGCAGTACGCTTCCGTTCAGCACCAACTTTCTCTTGAGTCTCGCCGAGACCAGCATAGGCCGCTTTAAGCTCAGCATCGTACATATTGACTAGCGAGTTGACACCGTCGTCGGCCTGTAAGTAGGGAGGCCGTCAGTCAGAACATACAAAAGCAGAACAAGTTAGTGACTCTTAAGGGGGGAAGAAAACTTACGGCCTCTTTTAATCGTGCGACCTCCAGGTAAGCATCGCGGAAAAAGAATTCTCCGACTGCCAGAAGCAATCTCGGATCCTGAGCACGGGTCTCTTCATTTAAACAATCCGCATCTGACGAGACGTGTACCTCTCTCTCGGTAGCAACCTTCTTCTTCTTTTTCTTCTTCTTCTTCGATCCTTCCGGAGGGACAGAGCCCGGTGCCGTCGAGGGGTCTTCACCCGCCTGATCCCGCGTTCATTACCCGCGTTCTCGGAGTGGACACATTGAGAGGATCATTACCCGCGTTCTCGGACTCATCAACCTGACGGCCCACACCTGGACTGTCCCGAAGCTACGGAACGCTCTCCGACCTAACGTCACCATCAGTGGACTTAGACTTAGCCTTCGTCTTCCTCTTCTTCTTAACCAGGAGGTTAACAAGTGAATCGTTCGCGACGGTATTATCTTCAGCAGGGGTAACTTCGCCCTCGTCGACCCAAAGTCTCTTACGACTTCCACTCGCTGGATCGGACGCCTCCATGTTGGTGTTCTCGATAGAGAGTGGGACAGAGCCCCCGGGCGGTGCATCACCATCAAAGCCGAAGCTATTAATCAGGTTCATCAACGCACCGCCTTGGGAAGTCCCTCCTCGTTTTTCCTCGATGGATTTAGAGAGGTCAGGAAGCCTTTTCATCGCGAACGCCTGGTTGATAATCCTCTGCTCTTCTCTCGAGAAAAGGTTTGATCTCTTCCTCCCCGGCTTAACTTCGTACCAAAATTCTTTCTCCCAATCGCCTGTCCGAGCAACGATGTGAGCGACACGATATACGAAGAATAAACAAAGTCAAAAGAGATATTTTTTACCTCGGCTGATGTGGTCTATTGCACGCTGAATCCTTTCCTCGCTGATATCGGGCCACTTGCGATGGCCTAACTCAACCAAAGCTCGGGCGTTGGAAGGGAACGACGGTGGGACAGCAGCGTCGGTCAAATAAAAGTTGGGATGAGGATCTGCACAAAAAAAAGAGAAGTCAGACTAAACACAGGTTAGCGATGATCAAGACGAGCTAACTACCGGCTACACCGTTCCAATAAGTCCTAAAATCGTCAGCCTGAGGGTCGACGAAGGCGTTTTGGTCTGATTTGATGAAGAAGTAACGGCGCTGCCAACCCGGAGTCTTATCTGGATGGCCGGTAATAACGTTGTAGTTCTGCCTCATTCCGATAGAAAAGAGACCACGACCCAAATGAGACACTGTCCTCAGCTGCTCAAACGCGTATACGCACAAGCTTATCCCGATCTCAGCCGCCATGACCATGAGTGCAACCATGATGTGAAATGACCTGTTCACCATCTGACTGGTGGCCACTTCACGTCGGGAAACATAAGAGGTTAGCAGGCGGGGGATCGGAAACCAGAGTCTAGTGTGATCCCCGAAGTAAGATTCATAAACACATTGATAGCCAACTGGCAGCGACCACGGGCGCTGCTCGGAGGTCGGGATCAGATTGGTTACCCCAACCGCGTTCCGAGCTATAATCAGGTTTTCAACTGTCTCCACAGTCGACTCCGTCTTGAACGTGTTCGCCCACTCTTGACCAGTGACTTTAGCGGGACGCAGCAACTCCCACGGGATATTGGGTCCTCTCTCAAAAATCCCATTTCTCGAGTAGTGAGTCGGAGCCGGGGGGAAGACTTTCGTCTCTCACTCGCTTCGCGTTATCTGATACATACCAAACGGACGATGGATGATCAGGGTTTGTCTGTCGAGACCGGTTAGAACTTGATCGTTGAGATCTATCGGAGTTCACTCGTTTAGATCGGTCGTAATTCGTTCTCAACGACCTAGGCTGCGATGATCGAGGCTGCGATGATCGAGGCTGTTCGATCCGAGGGTCACCCAGCATCAGTGCTGCAGCGTTCCTTGCGCTGTCGCCTCTCAGTTCTCTCTCCATGTCGACGATCAGAAGCCACTGAGAAAGTCTACGACCATCCACATCCGTCAAAGCATTCCTATGCTCTAATTCAAAGTCCTCCAAGGGTTCGTTGGTCGTCTCGTCCCTAGCAGGGGTCGACGAGGTCGAAATGTCCTTCCCCTTCTCCTCGTGTGTCAGCCTTCCCTGCGGGCACATCTTACCGGAGGCAAACTTATATATCGTACAAACAAATCTAGAGAGAGAAAGTAGGGAGAAGGGAGAGATTGATTACCTGTAGCGGCAAAGGAAATAAAGATGAGCAAGTGAGAGGGGTATATATAGACGAAGAGAAGTGCGACTCCCGGGGGCATTTATTAGACAGACCAAAGCCTAATTGGGCTTATAACCCTCTCGCGATTGTCCATGTTCCGACTTAAATGGGCCTCAATTTCCAAGAAACCCTTATTTCCCTGCGACTTTTCATGTTCTTCCGCGCGCAAACGCCTTAAATCCAAGCTCCCGGCTAACGGTGACAAACGTGTCAAAGTCGAGTTCCAGACTAACGACAAAAAGTGCATCAAATCCGAGCTCCGAGTTAACGGCGACAAATGCACATTAATCGACCCTATTATTCAATGGACCAAACCAACAAGATCCGCCCCGACTTAAGGCATAAGCTCGGCAACGGATCTGGGGGACTTACTATGTGTGGTGGAATACCCCCCCCTTTATAAGGTCCACTGAATAATGGGTTTGACTTGTGTGGGCTCCGGCCCGATGAGGTGACATTCTTGCGATTATCAACTATTTGAGTTTAGCTCGGATAATCCCCGAGGTTAACCGGGTTAACAACATTTAAGGCGAGGCACCAGCCTTAGCGGGCTGACAAGGGCCCATTTTGTAAAAGCCTTCCTCGCGAGTGACCGGCTCTCTAGGTCAGACGAAGAGTGCTATAAAAGGAAGAGAGAAGGCAACAAGGAGGGGATACGAAATCACCTTCACTCACAAGGCGGCTAGGTTTAGGGTTTTCACTCTTGTACTTTCTTTCTGACTTGTACGGCACGGCTGAGCTCCCCGTGAGACTCTACCTCGCCTCTCCTTTCCTCATTTGTAACCGAACTTTCTCATTAATAAAACCACTCTTCAACTCTAAATAGTAAATAACGCCTTTGAAATAACCCACAAACGAGTCCAGTTACTCATTCACTGAAAAGACCGAACTCGGTTCTAACACTTATTCTTTTAGTCGGTAACAGTTTTGGTCGATGAAGAACGACAAGCTCGAGTTCCTCAAAGTCTATGTTATCTTCTTAATTGTGCTGAGTAACAAAAGAATATTTGAATAGTTCTCCAATCACGTGAGCCACTGAAATCAAAACAAGGATCCGATTTTTTTGGAAAAATCAATCCTTGCTAAGTCTTCAAACTCGATGAAAAGACCACTTACGAGATGCCGAGCAACTTGATGCTGAGCTAGTTTATGATCTGGTTGCGACGAGGCGGTCCATGTCCCGTGAGAATCAAACGAGCTCACAGTTTGAAACACGGCTGAGCAAAAGTCTTGACGAGATCATATGGTCGCCTCCGTTTCTCGGCAACGATGGTGAGTGAGAGAGAGACAGAGCTTAAAGACGTCGTCACTAGGCCTCTGCTTTTAGTCGGCAAGGGCCTTAGTAATGTTTCCAAGCGCCGTTTCTCGTCATTGCTAAGAACGAGAGGAGAGAATTTCGTCCGCGTAGAAGTTGACTGATCTCTTTACTGGGATGCGATCATGTTCACATGCGCCCAGTGTGGGCCACTTTGTGTTAGTGATTTTCATGAATTTGAATGCTCGACACTTTATTTGTTTTCTTTTACTCGGCCTGTCAAGAGCCGGCAAATAAAATATGACCAATTCATTTTTTTCTTTTGTTGCCGAGCAAAAGATGGTAGGTACCAGCCTCTTTTTTTTTTAAGACGAGTAAAAATGACGTCATGCAAATATGCAATGTCAACCCTATTTTCATTAAAAAAATTGGCTTTCTTAAAGTTAAAACCAGATCTGAAGCTTGGGCTCGGCGGTTCTGGCGCTTGCAAGCGTGTTCTGGCGTCGGAGCCCCCATTTTCTCCTTTAAATCTCCTTTTTTCTTGTGTGTATGAGTCATCTACTTCCCCTCTGTTTTGTTTTCATTTCTGTTGTTGGAGGCTTTTTCCAGATCTGGATTTGCTCATGAAAATTTTGGTTTGGTTGCGAGCCGGCTGGTGCTGGAGTCGTGGTGTGGTGGGCTTCGGCTTGGCTGGTGGATGTTTGGTTTTCTTTTCATGGAGATGTCTTGGGTTGGCGAGGTAAAGCTGTGTCCTTTGGTGGTGTTGTTTTTTTTGGCCTTGTTGCTGCATGGCTGGTTTAGATTTGGCTTGTTCTGTGTTTGGAGTCTTAGTGAAGCAGGTTAAACCTATCCGACGGGTTATATGGAAAGATTTTGTAGTCCGGGATTGATGTCCCTAGTGTTTGTTTGGCTCAATAGTTGGCCGTGCTCTGTTCATGAGAGGGTACTCCCACTTTTTCTCGTCTCATCGAATAGTTGACGTTTCATGTTTGTCAAGGTCTTGTGGTTGGGGTTCGACTTTTGTATGGATATTTCTGTGGAGCCATCTACTTGCTTCATCTCTGTGACTTGATCGCGGACCGAAGTATTAAGACGAAGCAGCGGTGTCGATTTTCAGCTCATCTCTTGTGAGAACGTGACCATCCTTTTGCTTGTAGATGGTGGAGTATGGGTACACGAGGGTCGTGTGTATGAGTTGATGATCTTTTTAGTTTGTGTCCCCTCTTCTAGTTTCAAGGATCCACCTTGTGCCTTGGTATCTCAGGGTCGTTGGCGTGTTGTTGCAGATGTGATGTGAGTGGTCTTTGTCTCCATGTCTGATTCAGTTTGGTGTTGTGTTTTCTGCCGGATTAGATTCATGTGGGATTGTGGTTATGCCTATATGGTTGTGGTTTCCTCAAGTCCTTGTTTGGTTCTTAATCTATGCTTGTTTCGGTTTATCTTGAAACCATCGTTTGATTGACGTTTGCGTGGAGCTTGGAAGTCTTTTGGTTGAAGGTTGTGCCTTACTTTTTCTATCTTTAGTTGAAGTCCTCCTCTGTGGTGTTGTTGTTTTTCAGTATGGTTGTCTTGCCCGTATGGTTTGTAACAATTGTACTTTCAACTTTTGTTAAATGCAATCCATAGATGAAAAAAAAATCAAATATGCAATGTCATTTAAAATGACAAAATGCAATGTCATTTACTCGTTCTTTCTTTGTTCTTTGCTCTTTTTTTTTTGAGTCAACATACATCACTTGTCATTTACTCGGTTTATGTTTTGGACGAGTAAAAGTGACGAGCAACGAACGCAACTTGCCGTTTGCTTGTTTTTTTTTTGGTTGACCAAACGGACGAGTGATGACCAACGGTCAAGTGACGACTAATGGACGAGTAATGACCAATGGACGAGAAATGACTAAATGGACAAGTAACGATCAAATAGACGAGTAACGACCAACGGCCAAGTGACGACTAAACAAGCGCCTAGTTCAATCTTCGTCGAAGATACTTCCACATGCCCCACGAAGGGCACCAACTGTTTGAATTAAAATCGGTGCTATGCTGAAGGTAGACAGATTTCGATGGTGGGATTAGGAGAGGTCTCCAAGTTGAGCTTGAACTGGATGGATGAAGAGTAAAAGAGGTTTAATGGATTATAGTTGGACCCGATGAAGGGCTGCCTACATACCCCAAAGGAGATCATGCCAATTGTAGTTCTACAACAATGGAACACAAGTGCCTAGAGAAAGGCATGTGCTGGAGTGTTTCTCTCTCTAAAGAGAGAAAATATGTGAGAGAGGCCAAAAGAGAGGATCCCAATAAAGATGAGCTCTAGAGTTTCCTAGTAACCTTCTTTTAAATGGGCTGAGCCCATTATCTTATAGGCCTTGTTGAAGGGAAAAACCACCACCAACAGTCCTCTCTTATACTGAGCTGTTTAACCTATGTGGGACTTTTGCATTCACATTCATTTAATAAACATAAGGCTGAGGCCCATTTGTATTTAGATTTGCATTTATTAATTTAGCCATTAGGCTTTTATTAATTAAGCCCAACAGCTAGCACGAGAGTTGTGAGGATGGAGTTTCGGCGACTCAATCTGAAATGGTAACAGCAAAGTCGACGTGTGTGAGAGAACATGGGAAGTTCATCACTTGTTTTTTTTTTTTTTGGTATTGCAGACGAAGAAGTGGTAGTGGTTCTAGTTGAGCAGTGGAGTGAGAGAGGGATATGTAGCATTAAAGAAGGGAGAAGGGGCTAGGTAGCGTTGAAGGAATGAGAGTAAACATTAGTAAATTAGATACGGATTGAAGAACACAAATGAGCTCCACACAAATAGGGAAGACGTCAATGAGAAAATAAAAGAACGAAGAAAAAGCAAGATTGGTTAAACCTGACCAGTAGATCAAAATTATATGGACGGTAGATGTGAGTTTTGTGTGCCATTAGGGCTGGGCATGTTACCTGATACCCGAATCTGAACCCGAACCCGATTCAAGAAACTCGAACAGAAATCCAAACTGAAGTAGCAAAACACCTGAACGGATATTGAGACGGGAGAAATAGGATATCCAACCCGAACAGGTAATATCTAAATCTGAATGAATATATAAAGATAACAAAACATAACTATATCTAACATTATATTTCTATTTTTTTTTTCATTTTATCCAACATATTTATATTGATGTTGTACATGATTTAAAATCATATAATATATATAGTTGCGAACAAAATGATTTTATATTTACTTATAATGAATATCAAACCATTTATTTCCTACATTAACAAAAATTGCATTCAAATTCTCACAACATCAATCAAATTAGTGATTTTTAATTTTTAAAATTTTGTTTCCAAACCTATTAATAATTTAACCTATTAAAATTTTAAAAACTCAGTTAAATTAACTAAAATTTTTTTAAGTATAAGAAACTTGGGTATTGAAGATTTGATTATATTTCCTTCAAAACGAAAAATATCTGAATCCGACACGAAATAACGTACCCGAACTAAATTTATTCAAACTCAACCCAATATGTAAAAAACCGAACGGGTTTTAGACTCCTATATTGGAATACTCGAAACTCCAAAATACCATATCCAAACCGGAACAACTATCCCAACGCCAACCCCTACTTGCCATCTTATTTTATCCATTGAGAATTGAGTGTTTTATTTAAGGGGGAATTTGTCATTTACCTTCTATTTGTTACTATTATTCATTTTTACCTTTTTTAAATGAACATTTTCAAGAATACCTAAGTATGAGACTTCATTAAAGAAGCAAAAGAAATTTATACCATTGATTTATAAATATTATAATTATTTAAAATATAAAAAACAAAAAAATATCTTTTTAAAGTTTTCGAATTATAACTTTTCAAATTCAAAAAATTATATTTTTATTTTTTTTATTTTTTTATTTTTTCAGTTTTTTTAAAAAAAATCAGATATTCTTTTCAAATTTAAAAATACTCTTTTAATTTTAATTCTAATTATTTATTTTTATTAAAATGTCTATTTATCTCCTTAAAACTAAGGATAAATGTGGTTAAGATAAAAAAAAATAGTGCTAAAAATTGATAGTTTGGATCATTTTCCTTTATTTAACTAATAAATATTTCATTTTTCCATCATTGAAGTCATTAATTACTTAATTTTAACCACAGATTATTATGTTGATGATTTATTAAAAGAGAAAAATATCTATACTATTAAAATTTAACTACAAATAAGAATTATTTTCGAAACTTATAGTTTATTTATAACTCTATGCTACTAAAGTAATTACATAAATCCATCTTTAAATAATTTTTATCTTTTTAAAAAAGAAATGAAATAATAATTATTTTTAAATGAGGTTATTGGTAGAAGAATTCTAGAAGAATTATAAAATTTTGAGATTCGTCTGTTATTGGTTTATGAATTTTTAAATAACAAAATCCTTTGTTATTGGTTTGAGGATTTTTAAACTCCATTCAATTTTTTGTTATTCAAAAAGTTAAAGTTTCCTCGATTTTATAATTCTATTGAATTTTATTGTTATTAAATATTAATTCTGTATATTTTTACTCATAAGACTTAACTTTGAAAATATCATCTATACTCATAAGGAATTTAAAATCCATGAATATATAAGAACACACATACATGTTGGATATTTAATCGCACCCATACAAAAAAAAAAGCAGAAAGCAGCGATGATGTTCTTGCACCACAACAAAAAAAAAAAAAAAAAAACAGAACGCAGTATTGATGTTTTCAATGTAAGCAAAAACATGACAAAACTCAAGAGTGCAAATGAAATATATCATTTTTATTATTTTATAACAAAAACGTAGCAAAAACCTAACAATTTCATCATCTTTCATCATCTTTTTATCATAACAAAAAGCAAGCTAATCTTACTCAGAAACAAAGAACTAATACCATATAAAAATAGTTTGCATCACCATCATTGTTGACTTCTAGTTCTTACTACATTTGTCCACATTTATCACGTTTCTCCAATTGAATTAATTACCACCATTGGTAGTTGTACCATTAAATATGATCTTCAAATCTTGAAATTGTTCATGAGAGTCATGATGCATAAATTAATGGTTTGGATGTACCTGTCATATTTCATAAAAGCACATAAAATACAATTATGAATTTGTATAATATGGATATTTTTATGTTAAACAAAAAAGATACCTTAAAATATTATTTCCAAATTTCTTCAGGAGGGGTAAACTTTCTTGTTTCAGAATCCCATTCAAATTTAGAGCTATTACGTTGAAGATTCACATAAATTCGATATTGGGTTTTCAAATACTTTAATCTGCTCTGATATTGCTTATGGCTTTTAATGATTTATTAAATCTTTATTTAAAAAAGAAAATTTAGTAAAAGACAATGAAACAAAAAAACTCAAATATTTATAATTCTATCTAGAACTATCCAACCATAAACTCAATAACGACCCAACAAAATTGGATACCCACTTACATAAATTGAATTCTCGAATACCTTCTTTTTATTGGTTGAAAATTGAGGTTGAAAAGTAAGAACTAGTAAAAATAAAAATAAGCGCAAGGTTTCATTGTCTCTAACTTATTTCTCCATGTGTCGACCGTTCGCGTTTCTCTGAAAATTCTAAAAACCCTACTCAATCGAGAATCAAAACCCAAATTATATTGGATCGAGAAGATCAAAAGGTGAAAGAAGACGGCTCGAGTAGTGTAGGAGGAGAAGAAACGGCTATGGTTCAAAAATCCGGAGAAGCAAGTAGGGATGAAGCAAACCCAAGAACCATCAACATATTTTTTTCCCCAGGAACCGAGAAAGTTCCCGAGATGAAGATGAAAGCGAAATACAAGTGAGAAAGAGGAAGAGGAGGAATCAAAAGAAGTAGAAGAAAACAACAGAGGAAGAGGAGGAGAAGATAAGGAAGCCGGAGACGAAATGGAGCCCAAAAAAGGAGATGAAATGGAGCTCCGAAGAAATGATGAGAGAGTTGAAGAAAAGACGACCCGATCAATATGATAACATGAATCTGAGTCGCATACATAGGTAAGTAGATTATTCAAATACTAAAGGAATTTGTAGAACTTTGAAAGTTTTTCGAAAGATGATTTGAAAGATTAGATAAGTGTCGAAAACTAAGTGTAGTTTCGAGTTAGTGTAATATTGAGAAACAAACTAGAACTTGTAATGTGTTGATGACTTTGTAAATCTAAGTTGAACTTCAACAATATAGATGTACAAAGTTTGTTAAACCAAGACAAACTTCAACTTTATGATTGCTTAACTAAGTCCAAGTTTGTGAAAATTTATGTTGATGGTTGTAAGATGTCGTACGTGATCCGGTTTTCACTTGAGTGCAGCTTGTAGATGACGAAGAAGAAGGCATGCAACCGCTGAAGTTGCACTTCCCTTCAAGCCAGTATCAAAAGTCTTTGGAGGTTTCAGGAAAATGTTACATTGACACGGCGATAAGAAATTTACAAATGGTCCTGAAAGAGAAGGAGGTGGAATGGTTCTTAGAGCCCCCATAGTTCCAACATTTCTTCCATATTAAAAACCAAAAGCAGAAGTGGATGGGAATGTGGCTTCCCGTTTTGCGATCAGCTTGTGTAGCGAAGAAGTATGAGTTATTGTTTATCGTTAATGGCGTCCTAATCAGATACTATGTCAGAGAATTTGAACTCATTTCTGGACTATACTGCCATGAATACCCCCCCCCCCACACCATGAGAGGTTGGGTGGTACAACATTGAAATAGATGTGTGGTACAACATTGAAATAGGTTAGCCAACATCCTCGTCGGAGGCCGAAAGAGTGGAGAGGGAGCATCACATGTGGACAGATTCTTCCAGGCTGTTGTTGATGACATAGATGCGTGTTTAAAGTTCCCTTCGGAATGATATGCATTCGAACATAACTTGAAGGATGTCTTTAGATTCTTGGATAAATGCGACGGGATTGTGCTGGCGAGTTGGTTTTTTACAAGCTTTCCTATTCATTTGGAGGTATTCTTAAGCTCTCTTGTACTTAGTTGTCTTATTGTTAAGTTGATGTTAATTTTTTTTTTGTATGTTCGAAGTTTTTGGCCTTTGAGGCAATTCCGAACTTGAGGAACCATTTCTGAGAAACTGTGAATGGTGCACGCTCTGGTTGCCACGAATGTGCAAGATGCAGTACAAACGCAAAGGTGGAACCAAGACATTTAGTATGAATGCAGTTAACGGGAAACTTGGTGATACTAAGGTGATATCACTCAAATATTTAGCCCTAAGGAGTGAATTACTCTCTCAAATAAGAGGTTCAGTTGTAGTACTTAGGGATCGAATCCACAGGGAACTGAGGAACACAAAAGATGTAATCCTAAGTGATTATGCTAGGTTGATTCAGTTTAAAATAGTAAATTTCAGTTGTGAGCAATGATAAATTGCTCAAGAGAATAGGTTTAGGTTTTGAACAATAAAAGAAAGTAGTTAGATTCAAGGTTGCTATTCAGATAATCAAGATTATAATGCTACAGATGTTTTAGTAAGTTGCTTGCAAGATATATAAGAACTTTTATTCTTAGACAAATCCAATAGCAGTCGCTATATAGACTCGTCCATTGATCTGACTGCCAGCAATATCGACCGATGTTTTGACAGCGATATCAGACGATATGGGTTGTCGTCGATCGATTACTCTATAAGAGTATCGATCGATATAGCATAAGATTGAATCGAAACTGTGTTCACCAAGATCATAGACCGGCTCTCGCACATCCCTAGAGAATCTAAGCTTATGCCAAATGATTTCAGGATAATGATTAACAAGTTAAATCATTCCATGATCATACTCTAGTTAGCTACTCTAGAGTAAGCATTAGGGTTCATCTGGATAATTAATATCACAACTTAACATTCCATAGTTGGGGTTAATCCCTGTTAACTATTTGAACCCTAAATCTAACAAGTTAATCTACTCAGACATGGCTAAGTGATTCATAGCAGCAAGGTAATAATAGAAATTTATAAGATTAGAAGATTGAACTCTTGGTTCTTTAGAACAACAAATCTCTTTGTGTGTTTCTTCTAAATCTAGAATTCTATAACCTTTGAGAATTGAGATGAAAAGAATACTTTATTGCTAAGTAAAAATATCATCAAAAAGCATACAAAGCATGTAAAAGCACAAAAAGCATGCTTTGCCAAAACACATAGGCAACACTATAAATATGAGTTCCATTATGTTAAAAACTCGTCAGGGGCAATCTTGTAATATTGGGAAAACTTGGGCTTCAAGTCGGTCAAGTCAGACTTGTTCTTCACGCTTGATATCGATCGATGGTACATGGTGTACATCGATCGATGAAGTATCTCGACTTCATCTTCTATAGAAGCGTCATCGATCGATTACACATGATGTGTATCGATCGATATGTATCTCTGGATATTGACCTTGTTGTCTGATCTTCATAGTAATCTCAGAAAACTCTCCTTTAAGCTCCATAAGGACACCTAAGTCATCACTTTACTCCAAAATGCTATTGAACGTGAAAACATACCTAATATACTCCAAAACATATATATATATATATATATATATATATATATATATATATATATTATAAAAACATATCAATACCATGGCTAAATGTGGGTCAAAACCATGGTATATCAACTCTCCCAGACTTAACCTTTTGCTTGTCCTCAAGCAAACCATTAGTTAGTGTTTTGGAAGAAGTTTAAAAATAATAGGGAGTCAATAAAATCTTAACTTTAAAATCGTCACCTCTACTTTGTTGCAAACCAAACATCTCATATCTATCAACTACAGAAGTACATTATACGATATCCTAGCTTAGCAACCAAATTCATCTATCCAATCAACTTAAACAATCTTGTCTGTCTATCCCCTCTACTAATTTCATTTGTGCATAAAATAAAGGTGTAGGCTTTACATTGGGAGTATCGATCAAAGAACACTTGGATTCAACTCAAACAAGTTTCAAGCATTCTCATTCTGGTTCCTTTTCTCCCTTTATCTCTCTTCTCTGAATCCCAAATTTTCTTTTTCTTTTATATCAATCCTAATGAACAACTAATGTTCATCTTATTGATCTTTCTACTTTTTGTAGCTTTTTTGACAAAGTGTAGGCGAATAGTAGGGTCATAGGTAATTTACCTCTCCCTCGCTTCCACAATGTGTGATCATTCCTTTGAATTAGAATAGTGGGGTCATGGGTAATGTACCTCTCCCTCTGCCTCTTAGGAAATCATCTCAATCTTTTATTTTTCTCTTTATGGGATGCCAAAGGAAGGAGAGAAAGAAACCAAAATTGTTGAGACTTTTACCTTCCAGAATTGCATGAGGATTCCGATCCCTTGTATACCAAGCCCCAAGACAAGCAATAGATGTCAGGTTAGGTTGGAATTCAGCTTTGGTTCTTCTAAACAATCATGAAAAGTGTTGTCATAGGTGACTAGTGATCCACTTTAGCATCTATAGTACTTTCTGCAATCAACAATTCTAAGAACGGTGCTAAAGAGTGGTTAGATAGAAAGCAAAAAATTTTGAAATCTTTTTGTCCCTTTCTTGACTCAATAAAACCAATTTTTGAAAACTTTTTAATGAGATCAAAAAGGTAAAATAGCATCAGTAATTCCACTCCCCCATACTTAAATCAAACACTGTCCTCAGTGCATAACTAGTCGGAGTAAGAGCATAAGAAATAATAAATGTATAACTGATATCGAAATTGTGAACGATATACCGGACCGATGTTCGTATCGATCAATGGTGAGTCACTTCCATCGATCGTCATGGATAGGGTTATGTCGAGCGATGTGGACAGGGTCTTATCGGTCGATAGGTAGTGATCGTGTGTCATCTGAAATAAATAAAAACGAAAGTAATAAGTAAAAATAAAATAAAACTAAGAAAGAAAATACCTAATAGTTGGTTGCCTCCCACTCAGCGCTTGCTTAAAGTCAGTTAGCTTGACTGGAGGTATGGTGGCTAGTGAGGTGGGTTGCTGGTACTTGTCGGGAAACAAGTATCTTCCTTGTCTTGTGATTCTTCAAACCATGAAGTTAAGAAGCTTCTTGTGGCTTTCTCGCTTCTGGTCATACTAGCTTACAATCCTTGGACCTCATAGTGGATTCTCTGTAGCCATTCCTCAATGCTTGCTAAGCTGCAGTCATGTTTTCCAATGTTGATGTAGGTGTGCTCTATATTAGTACTCATCTGCATTGTGTCGAGGTTTTGGGTGTTTTGCACAGGGGAAGGGATGGTATCGACTGATCTCGGTGTAGGTTTATAGGTCGATGTGGATGGATGTCCATCGGTCGATTGGTGCAGTGGCTCGTCGATCGATGCGGATGGTGCAGGTCGGTTGGCGAGCTGTCTCTGAATGTTTTCTATCTCCTTCTGAATTCCTTCTGTTGTGCATTCCAATCGTTGAACGTCACTCTGTACTGGGAACCAAAATTTGTCGAGTAATCTATACGCTTCGTTTTCACAGGCTTCAATAGATCTGTAGATCTCCCTTGTGATTTCCTCAAGTTCTTCTCGGTTACAGACTCTGGTGCGCGATTATCGATCGATGTGTTGGGTATATCATTGATCGGTAGCTTATGTAAGTGACTCTCGATAGGTTTGTCGAAGGTCGTGTCGATTGATGCTGATGGGGCTGTATTGGTTGATGTCCGTCTCTGAGATTCTAGGTCATTGTGAAGTGCATTCACCTCTTCTTGCATGGCTTTTCTTTATTTGCGAGCTAAGTCATTGCCAGTCAGATTCCACAGTAATTCTCCTTGAAGTGATGCTATGGCTTTCTCATGTTCAGATCTCAGTGATGCCATCTCCCAGTTATGTTCACCGGTTCTTCCATTGAGCATGTATGTAACCTCTGCTTGTGTGTAGAGCTTGCAAACTGGATCTCCTTTAGCAAACTGTTCAGCGTGTTCTGGTAAACAGAAACAAGAGCGCCCAAACGGTGTGGCTCTATTCAGCAGCTTCCCAATATCTTCTTTTGAAACATGGATGATGTCGCCAGCTACGCTTCTTGCAAAACCATTCTCATCTCTGTAGACACCATATTCGTCTTTCTTTTCCCAGAAGAAACGACGAATTCCAAATTTGAAAGCTCTCTTCCCAAACTCGGGATGTATATCGGTCGATGCACGTTGCCATGTATCGATCGATGCGCGTTAAAATTCTGGATATGCTGAGTTGAGATGAAGGTTTTCTGCACCATCTAGCTCGTGAAGTCTTCGTTGCTGGTGCTGATCGTTCTGGTAGGTGGATGGTTGTGTGAAGGGACTGACTGGTCCATTGGCCATCTGAAGGATGTCTGCAACGTCTTCTTTGGAGATTCGAATGATTCTTCCATCTAGTGCTCGTGCATGGCCTTCTGGATCCCTGAAAATACCAAATTCATCCGGAATTAGTAATGTAATATCGAAATTATGTGTTTGTACCTCGGATGGTTTAGTGATGTTATCGATCGATGGGATAGAAGGTGCATCGGTCGATCTGTTGAGGAACATGTCGATCGATGGTTGGTGCTCCGTGTCGGTCGATACGTGTGCTTCAAGTCGGATCGCAGGTTGTAGTGGTGATGTGTCCACTGCAAAATTCTCATTGTTACTGCTTTCCCAACTCCCAATCGAGTAATCTCCGTCGTATGGCTCATGTGGGACATAGACTGGTGCACAGTAGGGTTTATCGCTCGTTGATCCGAAACGTCGTTTGAGCGATCTGGGTTGGGGCATATCGGTCGATGGAGTGTAGCCTCTATCGGACGATGCTCTGTAGATGAAGGTCGACAGAGGAGGTTTTTCTTCATCGTCCCAAAGAAATCTATACTCTATGGCTCGTTCCTCTTCATAATCTTCATCATACTTCTCATGAGTAGTGATGCTAGCTAGCTCTGGCATGTAATGATCGTTTTCCCAATCATTTGTGCTAAAATCGCCTTCTGGAAATTCGTCTTCGATATTTTGGAATACCATATCAATCGATGACCATGTGTGTCTATCGGTCGACTCGGGTTGACTGGTATCAGTCGATGGAAGAAGACTGCCATCGGTCGATACTGCTGGATCAGTTTCGTACTCGGCCATGGAATCATACTCGTGGGCACAGAAACAAGTTGCTACGAGTGCTGGGCTCTTTATCCTTGGAAACTTGATGACTGGAACATGATTGTAGTGGATGGTAGGGTTGATGAGGGTTAGGCAGAGCTTGTTGGATTTGAGGGTCACAAACAGCTCCAACTGTGGCTAAGAAGGCTTTTCCAAGTAATAGAGATGTCTTGAAGTTGAGTTTGTTGGCCAGGACATGGAAGTCTGTAGGAATTAGGGCATCTCCAATCTGTACCTCAAGGTTTCTAACTTTTCCTCCAGAGTTCTGCTGAGAGCAATCCACAAAGATGAAAGATTCTTCAGTAGGCTCTATCTTCAGACCTAGCTGGTCTGCCATAAGCTTGGGTAGGATGCTAACTCCAGATCCTGTGTCGCATAGAGCACGAGGGAACTCAACACCTCTGATTAAATATGGTTTGTGAACTTCCCTGGATCGCTCTTCTTCTCCAGTGTGATCTTCTTCCTTAGACTTTCTCTGACTTGGTGAAACATTCTCTTGATGTCTTCTTCTGTCTCTCTGGTCTCTGATCGACCATGGATTTTACCCATTTTTAGCCATGGTCTATAGGTGTTTTCATATATCTTTACTACAATAAAGAGTATATTTAGAGTATTTACAGGTTCGAGTACGTTTTGGAGAAATATGGTGATTTTGGTGTCTTTTGGAGCCTTTAAGTGCAGAACTGCGCAGACACATCAGATATTTAGATATGGATGGAGACCGTCCCATGGTTAGAATTATCTAATCTTTGGACACAAGATAGATATTTGAGTTAGCTTTCCAATGCCACCGGTTTGGGATCAATCCAACGGTTAGATCAGAAGTTATGCCCGTTTTACTGAAGAGTGGTCAGTCTGCCTCGTGAGAGAAGGCTGTCGAGAAGAGGAATGTATAACGATCGATGGGAAAGCTTTCATATCGATCGATATGGATGCCAGAATGCGGGCCGAGTATATTTCATGACCGACTGAAGCCCAGAAGATACCACAAAGTTACCAAAATACCTTTGACGACCAGAAACCCTATTTATGTTATTTGCAAGCCATTGTTGACGGCTATGCTTTTCTTTTTCATCTTTTGTTTTCATTGTTCTCAGTTAGAGAGTTGGAGAGAAGATCAAATCTCCTTCAGAGATTGATTGGAACTCCATTGCAATTATTTTTAATTTCTTATTCTATTATTATTGAGACTATGATTTGTGTTTCTTCTATCATGTCTGAGTAGTTCATCTTGTTAGAATTAGGGATTTCATGAGGTTAATGTCAAACTGAATATCAATTAGGATTGCTAGAATATCTATAGATCTCTACACCAGGGTGATTTGTAATACTAGGATCTGGAGTAATTAGGATATCATGAAAGTGTGACTGATTGCTTGAACCTAGAATCATAGGAAAATTGAGATGCACTAAAGTGCAGTCAATTAACGGAACCCGAATCCTGCTGGATTAGATACTTAGGCGCATATGAGAATTGGTCTAGGAATCTAGTTGAACATAATCGATTAGGTCGTTAATGCTTGTCTGAGGTAATATCGATCGATGCTCAGGCCATAGCATCGATCGATATTCATTTCTTGTTCGCATGCGAAAGCCGGAACAAAGACTTAGACATCTGATTAGTAATTGCATTGATAGATGGATTACCTACTTATTTAAATCGAGTTCTAGAATAAATCTATAAGCTATTAGCATCTTGAATTGTAGTTTTGAATCTCTTGATTGATAAATCCCTAAGTCTAGCTATTTCTCCTTATTGCTTACAAACTCAACCAAACGAACAGCTACCTTGTTCACATTGCTTTTATTTACTGTTTTATAAACTGTTCACCTAGCTTAACTTTGATTTCTATAGTCTATTGTGTGCTCCTGCTCTCTGTGGATTCGATCCCTAAGTACTACAATTGAACCTCTTATTTGAGAGAGTAATTCACTCCTTAGGGTTAAACATTTGACCGATATAAAATTAGGCACCGTTGCCGGGGAGCAAGGATTCGCCATTAGACTTGATTAATAGGTTTAGTCTAGGTTTTATTTACTGTTATAGTTACTTACTGAAAATTTTTTCTTGTCTTTCAGGTACATACATGCCTATCAGTACCGGAAGCAGCAAGGAGGAATTACTTTTCGTCTCCGATCCTACAAGATTGGAGGGTTCTATCCGCAAAGAAACACGTTCCCTATCGATCGATAACAACACTAGTACATCGATCGATACTCGCCAACCACAGTCGACCGAGACACCGTCTTCATCGACCGATACTCGGCCACCCACATTGACCAAAGCTACCCTTCTGTCGAGCGACATTTCCCACCCAACATCGATCGATACTTCACCTCGAAGATCGATCGATACTGAGCAGCGAGACATGGTTGCGACGATATCCCTTGTACGAGATGAGAATGGAGACCTGCATGACCAGGAAGGTCATCTATGTAATGCAGGAGGTCAGAAGATAGATGGAGAAGGAACTGCAATCCTTGAGCTATCTGCTACCACTAAGGATGCTAGAGTTTCTCGCAAGAGAATGCTAGCAGAATTGAACAGGCCTGGAGAGTTATATACCAACATGTCTGCTATTCGAGTACCTCTGGAAGTCCCAAAATTTCAAGTACACCCCAAACACTTCATTCATGTGAGTGAGCACCCTTATTGCGGTCTGCCTCATGAAAATCCCCTGGACCATATTGAGACATTAGAAAACTATACGTCTGGAATCCAGAAGAATGAAGCAACAAATGACTACATCATCTGCAAGTTGTTCATATTTTTACTTTCTGGGGATGCTAAACGTTGGCTGAGGCGTCTACGACCAGGATCTCTCACTACATGGAATGATGTCAGGAATGCATTCATTAATGAATTCTTCGATGATGCAAGGGCTGCAGAGATAAGAGATAAGATTTGAACATTCTCTCAAGGACCTACAGAAGCTTTCAGAAGCTCTTGGGAGAGGTTTACGGGATACCAAAAGGATTGTCCACATCATGGTTTTACGAAGATTCAGTTATTAAAGAAGTTCTACAGGGGCGTTGATGTAAGATACGATGTTATGGTGGATACTGCAAGCGAAGGAAACTTTGAGACAAGGACCATAGAGGAAGCTAAGAGGCTGATTGAGAACATGGTGTCTAGCAACAGTGTCAAAAATCTGGATATACATAGGGTACAATCAGCTGCAAAGGATAGTGACAAGACTGTTGAGGCTGAGATTGGTTCTGTACATGAAGTCTCATGGGTGCAACAAGCTACATACCAGGATGAGGATGAGATGGAATTCATGCTAGGGAAGCTCTTGAAAGAACAGCAAGAGATGACTGAGCGTTTGAATCTGAAATTGGATTTTCTATGCAAAGATTTGAATGGACGGTTAGAAACCTTAGATAGCCATGTTAAGAGGCTACGCACCCAAGCTTATCATACTGCAGAAGCTGTGAAGCAAGAAGCTTTGGTCATAAAGAAAGCTTTGGAAAGTGAGAGGCACCAGGTTGATGATATCCTAGATATTGGATTTGAGAAAATACTTGAGCATGAGAAGCTGGAAGAAGATGCTTTTCAAGTCGAAAGCTCTATGTCTATACGCAGCTCATACTGGTGTCGAACGACACCATCACCCGAGCATCGCTCGACATCATCACCTAAGCGTCGACCGACACAATCCGATATGCATCGATCGACACCGCTTTTGGGATCAGATAAGTTTGTTGGAATTCAAAACCACTCCGACTTTACCGCTCAACACCCACATCCTCCCACACTAATTCGAGTTAAAACAGCTGCAGTCGATCGACAACAACAAGGGAACATCGATCGACAGGAGAAGTAGAACATCGATCGACATCCGCAGAGGCCATGTCGAGTTAGTTTACCAGATTTTGATGCACACCGCTTGAAGGCAACTCGAAACCCATCTCAGACTCCAGTTTTATTGAACACAAGAGAGAAGATGAATCAGCAATCTCCAGAAGCACCAAAGCAAGGGAAATCAACCCTAGCTGAAACCTCCTTTCTTGAGAATGTCGATCGACGACATACACCAGGTATCGAACGACACCAATGGGACGGATACGAAACTGCCATAGAAATTCAGGTAACGAAAGATGAGATTCCAGTTGACATGAGAGTGAAATCTAGGAAATGCTATATTCCCAAGCACCTCAGAAGAGAAATTAACAAAGTGGGACTTGATGGATTCCACAAGAGGGTGAAGAGGGTTCCTAAGGATATGTCTTTCGAGGAGGCCTACTATAAGTATAGACTTGGTAATTTCTTCAGAGAAAGCAGAGAGACAGAGAAGAACATTGAGATGCTATTCAACAAGGTATATCGTAAGCCTAATAGAACTCTGAAGAATTAGCAAGATCCAGGGAAGTTCCTGATTCCATGCTGTATACATAACCATGATTTGCCAACCGCACTCTGCGATACTGGATCTGCAGTCAGCATCATGGCAATAGACACTGCTGAAGTGATAGGATTAAAGGTGGAACCTTCTAAAGACAGTTTCACTTTCGCCGACAACTCCAGAGTTGATTCAGCAGGCATCATCAGGAATGTTAAAGTAGAGATAGGGGACTGCACTGTTCCAGTGGACTTTCATGTTATGGAGATTAAACCAGGCACAAAAAATTCGCTTCTCTTTGAAAGAGCCTTCATGGCTACAGTGGGAGAAATTTGAGATCTTAAGAAGAACAGGATGTGCCTGACTAATGTTGATGAAACTGTCTTCTATGATCCTTTGGAAAAAAAGACCGATGAGAAGTTTATTTCATGCATATAGATGTTTGAAGATCCAGCACCTAAAGATGGTTCAAACTTTGAGTCAGCAAAGCCAGAATCAACATCGATCGACAATCACCATTCAGCATCGGTCGACAAGCAGCCTTCAGAATTGATCGACACGAAGCCTTCAGCATCGATCGACACCCTCTGTATTTCAGAACAGACCGAGACTGAAAAGTCTAAGTCCGAGGGAAGGACAAAGAGTAGAAAGAAGAAAATGAAAAGGAATGCAGATGCAGATTTCCTATCACTAGTTCCTTCACAAGGTCAAGAGGGAAGTCTTGAGTATAAAGTGCGCTGCAGAGGAAGTTTTGAACCTTTTGCCAAGATTAGAGTGCTATGTGATCCAGAGCTGAGAGATAAAGGAGAAGTATCTGCCAGAGCTTTTACCAACTACATCAACAAAGTGAGGAACATAGACACTGAGACTTGTTCTGGAGCAAGTTCACATCTTCACCCGTACTAAATCAGATCTTCAAAAGTCAAGCTAAATGACTATAACAAAGCACTGAGTGGAAGGCAACCCACTAATTTCTTTTAATTTAGATTGTTACTGATTCTAGTTTAAATTTCTTGCAGACTAAAAAAAAAAAAAAAAAAGACCCAAGGAAGATGAGTTTGCCTAAGAATTGACGATGACTAGCTAGCTTCGCTCGACAGAGCATCATAAGTGTTGATCGCCACTTAACTGTGTTGATCGATGCTCACATCAATGGAAGGTATACTCGCGAAAACTTGTTAAAAATGGTCCTTATGGTTTATTGTCCCACCAATCTTAGGTTGTATAACATTGGTCACAGTGTTATTTAAGTCTGGGGGAGGTTCTACTAATATTGTGTGTTTAGTTAGATATTTAGAAAATCAGACCTGAGTAGACGATTGCTATGATAATCGACCGACGAGAAACAGTCGATATCGATCGACAGTACATCACTTACGTCGACCGATGGTAACTCTTTTTCATCGATCGATACTTAATCCGGTCAGGTATATCGTTCTTACTTGTTAAATTTCGTATTTCTGCTTTATGATGTTCACCTTACCACCGACTGTGTTACACTGGGGATAGTGTAATTTAAGTTTGGGGGGGATTACTAACGTTTATCTACTTTATGAGTCTTATTTAAATCGTTTTCAAAAAGTTGTTATTGAGTCAAGAAGGGGATGATGATCTATTTCGATTTATTACTTGTCATCTAATCGCTCTTTAGACCAGTATTAGATTTACTGATTGCAGAAGTACTAGAGATAATAAAGTGGATCAACCTGTTAACTATGTTTGCACTTGCTGAGAATGTTTGAAGGATGGTGATTTTGGTGTCTTTTGGAGCCTTTAAGTGCAAACCTGCACAGACACATCAGATCTTTATATATGGATGGAGACCTTCCCATGGTGAGATTTATCTGATATTTGGACACAAGATAGAGCTTCGAGTTAGCTTTCCAATGCCACCGGTTTGGGGTCATTCCAACGGTTAGATCAGAAGTTATGCCCGTTTTCCTGAAGAGTAGTCAGTCTGCCTCGCGAGAGAAGGCTGTCGAGAAGAGGAATGTATATCGATCGATGAGAAAGCCTTCATATGGATGCCAGAATGCGGGCCGAGTATATTTCATGACCGACTGAAGCCCAGAAGATACCACAAAGTTACCAAAATACCCTTGACGACCAGAAACCCTATTTATGTTATTTACAAGCCATTGTTGACGGCTATGCTTTTCTTTTTCATCTTTTGTTTTCATTGTTCTTAGTTAGAGAGTTGGAGAGAAGATCAAATCTACTTCAGAGATTGATTGGAACTCCATTGGAATTATTTTTAATTTCTTATTCTATTATTATTGAGACTATGATTTGTGTTTCTTCTATCATGTCTGAGTAGTTCATCTTGTTAGAATTAGGGATTTCATGAGGTTAATGTCAAACTGAATATCAATTAGGATTGCTAGAATATCTATAGATCTGTACACCAGGGTGATTTTTAATACTAGGATCTGGAGTAATTAGGATATCATGAAAGTGTGACTGATTGCTTGAACCTAGAATCATAGGAAAATTGAGATGCACTAAAGTGCAGTCAATTAACGGAACCCGAATCCTGCTGGATTAGATACTTAGGGGCATATGAGAATTGGTCGGGGAATCTAGTTGAACATAATCGACTAGGTCGTTAATGCTTGTCTGAGGTAATATCGATCGACGCTCAGGCCATAGGATTGATGGATACTCATTTCTTGTTCGCATGCGATAGCCGGAACAAGGACTTAGACATCTGATTAGTAATTGCATTGATAGATGGATTACTTACTTATTTAAATCGAGTTCTAGAATGAATCTATAAGCTATTGGCATCTTGAATTGTAGTTTTGAATCTCTTGATTGATAAATCCCTAGGTCTAGCTATTTCTCCTTATTGCTTACAAACTAAACCAATCGAACAACTACCTTGTTCACATTGCTTTTATTTACTGTTTTTTATAAGCTGTTCACCTAGCTTAACTTTGATTTCTATAGTCTATTGTGTGCTCCTGCTCTCTGTGGATTCGATCCCTAAGTACTACAATTGAACCTCTTATTTGAGAGAGTAATTCACTTCTTAGCGTTAAACATTTGACCGATATCAGTCTCTCTGAAAAACATTCACAATCTGTATGAAAAGTAGGCTTCTTCAAAGGGTTTCTCTCTATGTGTTCTGTTGAGGTCAAAATTAGTACGACGGAATCAACGGCCGAAACTCCCCGCAGAAATATAAAAGGAATCGTTTTGTAAAACCCGAAGAATCGTTTTATAAAACTCGAGGATCGTTTTATAAAACTCGAGAATCGTTTTATAAAACCCGAGGATCATTTTATAAAACTCGAGAATCGTTTTATAAAACTCGAGGATCGTTTTATAAAATTCGAGAATCGTTTTATAAAACTCAAAGAACCGTTTTATAAAACTTGAAGATCATTTTATAAAACTCGAGGATCGTTTTATAAAACTCGAGAAGCCATTTTATAAAACTCAAAGATCGTTTTATGAAACTCGAAGATCTTTTTATAAAACTCGAGAAGCCATTTTATAAAACTCGAAGATCGTTTTATTAAACTCGAGAAGCCGTTTTATAAAACTCGAAGATCATTTTATAAAACTCGAGGATCATTTTATAAAACTCGAGAAGCCGTTTTATAAAACTCGAAGATCGTTTTATAAAATTCAAGGATCGTTTTATAAAACTCGAGAAGCCGTTTAAAACTCGAGATGCTGTTTTATAAAACTCGAAGATCATTTTATAAAACTCGAGAAGCCGTTTTATAAAACTTGAAGATCGTTTTATAAAACTAGAAGATCTTTTTATAAAACTCGAGAAGCCGTTTTATAAAACTCGAAGATCATTTTATAAAACTCGAGAAGCCATTTTATAAAACTCGAAGATCGTTTTATAAAACTCGAAGAATCGTTTTATAAAACTCGAGAATCGTTTTATAAAACTCTAAGAATCGTTTTATAAGACTCGAGAATCGTTTTATAAAACTCGAAGAATCGTTTTATAAAACTCGAAGAATCGTTTTATAAAACTCGAGAATCGTTTTATAAATCTCGAAGAATCGTTTTATAAAACTCGAAAATCGTTTTATAAAACTCGAAGAATCGTTTTATAAAACCCGAAGAATCGTTTTATAAAACTCGAGAATCGTTTTATAAAACTCGAAGAATCGTTTTATAAAACTCGAAGAATCGTTTTACGAAACCGCAAAAAACCGAAACAGCCGTAAAACGCGAACTAGTCGAGTGCCTCCTAGTTCGCCCATCGGAGAACTAAGCCAGCCCGGCTTAGTTCGCCGATGAGAGAACTAGGAGGCACTCGACTGGTTCGCCCATAGGCGAACTAAGCCGGCCCGGCTTAGTTCGCCGATGGGCGACTAGTCCATCTCAACTAGTTCGCCC
>CAKOAT010098155.1:63260-93263 GCA_932364175.1 Eruca vesicaria subsp. sativa
CTGAACTAGCTCGCCGTACGTCGAGCCGACCATCCCGAGCCTCGATCTCCCACATCCTTGATTCAAGGCATACGTCCTTCGACACGATCGTATTCCGAATCACGGTCGAAATGTCTCCCGTTTCGTCTCGATCCGTCCTATCGTTCGAGTTTTACGATAAAAACCGTAAAACTCCGTTTTCCCGAAAAGAACTCGAAGATATCGTATAAAACGGTAACGGTTAATCAAAACACCGAATGTCGCCTAAACTATACGATTTATCCGAGATTCTTCGTTAAGATTATAAAAAACGCGTTTTTAATAAAAAACGTCGAGAGAATCGTAAAAAAACGGCATCGGATCAGGAAACGGTCTCGTTAAAGTCGTAAAACGGTATTTATCGTATAACGGCCCAAAAGGTCCTAAAACACGATAAAAACCCATCTCGCGACGTTAACGAAATCAAACCCGAAGATACGATAACGCTTTGACGGTCTACTCGCAGACAGAAGATAAAAGGTAAGTTTGAAGACAAATAGAAGATTTCCGCAGAAGAAAAGGGAGGATCGACAGATATGGAAAGTTCCCGAAATATTCGGTTTCGAGCAAAATGGAAAGACTAAAACCGCCTAAGGAGGAGTATATAAGGAGGAGGCATAGTTACCCTAAATATAAAAGCTATATACAAAAACAAAAATTATAAAATAAGATAAAAAAATTGAAGATTAAGGAAAATAATCCGGGCATAGCCCGGGAAAATCTCTAGTTCTAGTTAATAACTCTAGAGCCTAGTATGATAAACAATACTGATGTAGAATATAATGAATAACCCTAGCAATTAGTCATTTCTCCCTAAAAATCCTAAAATTTAATAGGTAATCTAATAGCAATAACACAAATGATGGTCTAAATAAATATCATAAATAAATAATCAACAAAAAAAACTTTGAAAGAAATCTTGTCTTCTCTTTTGCAGCTTCATAGACTCTTTTGTAAATATAGGAAACTTTGGGTCAATTTTTGAAACTTTCATTAAACTTGTTGGTATTTTGACTTGAGATGAGTTTTGTTTGACACCAATGTACAGTAGAACCTCTATAAATTAATACTCGATAAATTGATATACACTAAATATCTCTATAAAATAATATAATTTTATAGTCCCATATTGAGTTTTTGGTTCGATTAATATACCGATAAATTAATATCTCTCTAAATTAATAAAAAAACATAAAATTTTGGTGTAGTCCTAATATTATTAATTTATAGAGGTTTCACTGTATTTTTTCTCTACACCATGTAGATCTCTTGAGATTCTCTGCAGTTTCATTCTCGTGCGTCATATAGACCACTATTTAGTAAGACGAATATAACTTTGGACCTCACCACCATATTGACTTCAAACCAGTGAAATTGGAAAACTAACTCAATTCTAACCTTGTGTCCATATTTGATTGAAGTACATCAATGAGAAGTTTCTATACATTACTAAATTTTTGGCGCCTTTACACAGTTTTGCTTCTCAAATTACTTTAAAATTGCCAAAGTTATTCAAAACATATCTAAACTTGCAAAGACTCCAAGCATATAGTCTCTATTATTAAAAGAGAAGGTCCAATAAAAATTACCCCTTATTTTTCAAATTTATTTACACAATAATTCCATTGAAGTCATAAATGATCCTAAATTTAAGTATTTATTGTCTTTTCCTAATTAACTAAATCATTCCCTAAATTGATCCTAAATTAAAAGAAAAATTATTGGGTACAACTCCTAACCAATAGAATTTCATTATTTCATAGTCAATATCTTTTAAAAAATGAAACAAAATATTATCAAATTATATTATGTTTTTAAAATTAAAAGATAAAAAGAAATAAAAAAATAATAGTAGTTGCAAACAATAAACTTGAAAATAATTATTTTGATACCGTCAGTAAAACACTAAACCTAAATCCTAAACCCTAAAACCTTGGGTAAATCCTCAACCCTTGGATAATTTTAAACCCTAGGATTTATGATTAATCTAAGGGTTTAGAGTTTACCCAAGGGTTTAGGGTTTAGGATTTAAGGTTTAGGGTTTAGTGTTTTCCTAATAGTATTAAAAATAGTTTTTAAGAAGTCAAGGATATATCCAAGGATTAAGTGTTTATAGAAGGGTTTTAAGGTTTAGAATTTAGGGTTTAGGGTTTAGTGTTTTGATAATAGTGTTAAAAAAATCTTCAACATTTTTTTGCAACTACTGTTATTTTTTATTTATTTTTCTCTTTAAATTTTAAAAACATAATATAACTCGACAATATTTTGTTTCCTTTTTAAAAGATATTGAATATAAAACAACGTAATTCTATTGATTGGCGAACCTAGAGGTTCACTCTTTAGGGTGAACCCAAGAATTACTCAAATTAAAAACCGAGTTATTCATGGGTTCACCCCCTTGGGTGAACCTCTAAGTTCACCAACCAATAATATTGTGTTATTTTATATTCAATATATTTAAAAAAAAAAGATAACAAAATATTGTCAACTTATATTATGTTTTTAAAATGAAAAAATAAAAAAAAAATTAAAACAATACTAGTAGTTGCCAAAAGAAATGTTTTTAATATTTTTAACACTATGAAAAAAATACTATACCCTAAACCCTAACCCCTAAACCCTTGGGTAAATCTTAAACACTAAATAAAAACACTAAACACTAAATCTTATAAACACTAAATCCTTAGTCCTAACCTCTAAAACCTTGGATAAATTCTAAATCTTAGGGTTTATAGTCTACAGCGTTTTAGATTTAGTGTTTAGTATTTATGGTTTAGTGTTTTATTGACGGTATTAAAAATATTTTTAAAAAATCTTTTTTAGCAACTAGTACTATTTTTATTTAGTTTTTCCAAGGGTTTATAGGTTAGGATTAATTGTTTAGTGTTTTTAATATCTACTATTTTTTGTTTAGGTTTAGGATTTAAGAGTTTAAGGTTTACCAGAGAATTTAGGGTTTTGGATAAAGTTTAGGGTTTAATCTTTTGATGACAGTGTTAAAAATATCTAATTTTTTTTTGTAACTGCTCCTACTTTTTATTTATTTTTATCTTTTTAATTTCAAAAACATAATTTAAGTTGATAATATTTGTTTCTTTTTTCAAAAAATATCAAATATGAAATAACTTAATACTATTGATTGGTGAATCTAGAGGTTCCTATTAGGAGGTGAACCCAAAAATACGCGTTCAAAACCATTCGACAACAATAATCTAAACAATAAAGTTAGGCTTCTTCCATACTAAAAAAATTGATTACAAAGGAAACCATTTTGCATTGATTGCTACTCTAACATAAATATATTATTATACATAACTTTAACCTATACCATGACCAATAGAAATGACGGGTTCAATTTGCTGATAAAACGGGACCCAAATATGTCTTCTATTTGTACTTTCATACCAGGTTTTAAACACACAAAATCTTATTAACCAATGTAACATTTTTGTTACACCATCTATACGTCCAATAAAATCAGAATATTTATTATAACAATGAACTATAAGAAGTTAAACACACAAAATTAAAGAGAATATTACCTATTACTGAAAAATACTTTATTACTTTCTAAAATCGTGATTTTCCCTTGAACTAGGGACCAACATAATTTATATATGATATTTGTTATATATTGCATCGGCACAAAAAATCTACACCTCTTCAAAAAATATTTCCATTAATCTCTATAAACTGAACCTTCTTTGAAATTAGGTCTAAACTACTGTCTATATTCGTGTTAACCAATAAATCTTTTAGTTTAACCTTACTTCTGTGACCGGGTGATTGTGGTCGAGTGGTAAGTAGACGAAACTGAGACACTAACATGTTTCAGGTTCGATCCACCTGCTGCGCGAAACTAAGTCACAATTATCCTTGTCACCTAACACGGATATGGGCCTACGCTTTAGGGCCCATTTGAATACCCGGAGAGATGGTCTATCCGTGGGCTGCACCTCCTCTTAGGAATTAGTCTGGGCTTCTCCATAGACCTAGAATACCCCCAGATTAATCAAAAAAAAAAAACCTTACTTCTCTGCTCGTGAATATACTTAAATATGAGCACAAATCTCATATTATTTTGAGTATTACTAAAAAAAATTAAGTCACAAGTAATCCTTTTATATATTAATTGAGAAGTACAAATATAAATTCACCATAAAATTTATAATTTATTTACAAGTGAATGCCACTGAAATATTAAATAATCCTAATTTTAAATAATCATTGTATTTTCCTATTTTATCAAATTATTTTCTAAATCAAATTAGCTATTTTTTGTGATCAACATATTTTCTAAAAGTATCATATAAAATTCACACATTAGCTTGCAAGTTTTAAAATATTTATATCTTGAAATTTTGAAAATATATGTTTTAACCATTACCACTAACTATTTTAAACAATAAAATTTGTTGATGTTTATAGTAAAATATATAATGTTTATAATGAAATATCTGATGTTTCTAAATCTCGTCACATGATCCATATGTAATCAAAATATTTAAAATATTATTATATTTGAGAAATAGTTTCATGTTAATAGAGATATTATTCAAACATATCAATGTTTTAATATTTTTTGAAGTTTAATATGCCCTGCAGATTAATATTTTCTTACAATAAACTATTTCATTATGATGTTTAAATAAATTTTAAAATTTGATAAATATTTAAAATATTAATTATTATTTATATATATAAAAATGAAAATAAATATTCGCATAGACGGATCAAGCTCTAGTATAAATTTTAAATAGGACTTTTTTAGTCAAAAGAATTTAAATAGGACATATATCATAGCAAAAACCATGATATAAGAAGAGGAAAATGATCGGTAAATCTACCAAGGCCCGTGTTCCACTATAATTTCATAGCTATGAGCTTGTGGATATCAGTTAAACGTTCATAGTTGTGGCTGTCATTCTACAACGTAGCCACAAATGATATTGTGTCTTTAGCATCACAAATAGCAACAAATCATTTTTGTAGTTATTTTAACTACAAAGAGCCACAATTTCAATCGTAGAAAATTTTATTTCAAAAAATAAATAATATAAATCACACAGAAACTGAAATTAAGAATATAAAATATACTTGCTATATTAAAATCTATACATAAATTTAATTTAGTTTACAAATTAAAATTCATTTTCAACTAAACTAAATTCAGTTTTTTACACTAAACCTAAAAAAAAAAAAGAATTGGTCTCATCTTCTCAGCTGCTTCTTCGCTTCGAGTTGATGGCGACTATAGCGACTCAATCTGAAAAGGGTGACAGCAAAAGTCGACGTGAGAGAGAGAAAATGGAAAGTATATCGCTTCTTTGTTTTTTGGTATTGCAGATAAAGAAGTGGTAGAGGTGTTAGTTGAGCAGCAGAGTGAAAAAAGGATAGGTAGCATTGAAGGAAAGAGAAGGGAATAGGTAGCATTGAAGAAATGAGATTAAATGTTAGTAAATAAGATACATATTGATTAAATCTGTGAGAAAGAGAAAGAAAGAGATTGATTTAATCTGAAAAAAAAAAGAGGAAGAAAAACACAAACGAGCTCCACACAAGCAGAGAAGTCGAAGAGAAAATAAAAGAACAAAAAAAAAAACAAGATTAGTTAAATCTGACCATTAGATCAAAATGCTATGAACGATAGAAGTGAGTTGGTTTGTGATCCTTGCCATCTGAATTCAACTAATGCTAAATTAAGTGTTTTATTTAATGAATATTTCATTTTTTCATCACTGAAGTCTGAAATTGGTTAATCCTAACCACAGATTATTATGTTTATGATTTATTATTTGCTTTAAAAGAATAAACTGTGACAATTTATTTTATTAATTTTGAAAAGATAAAAATTACTTAAGATAGGTTTTATTTAATTAATTCACTGGTATATAATTGTAAATTTTAGGGATAATTCTTATTGGTACTTTAGTGGTATAGACAACTTACTTACATCTAAATTTGTATAGCTAAATTTTCACAGCCACATTCGAACCAATCATCACCATAGATCTGTAGAGGATTTACCAAATATGATATAAAATTTGATTTCGGATACAGATTATGCTTTAGTCCGCGCAACCACGTTGTTTTCATATTAATATATATATATATATATATATATATATAATAAATATATATACTATTTTCAAACAAAATAATATGATGATTTTGTTTTTGAATAATTAATTTAATTATTTCAAATTTTCATACATATTTGTTACCTTTATTATATATCTATCTAGGTTTATTTGTGTTATATATATTAGACCAAAAGAGATATACAAATTTTTAAACACATTTGAAACTATTTTTAATTAAAAAAATTTAGCACCTTTTAATTTAACTTATATATTGTTAAAATAAAAAATTTACATGTAAGTTTTCATTTTAGGTTATAAAATATAGAATTTAGTAATTTTATTTGATATTTATGACAATTTAAAAATATTCATATACACTAAATTATAAGCATTTAGTATAGTTATCTCAACATATGAATAAATGATTAATATGAATAATATAGTTTATTATAAAATGTCCATATACACTAACCAACAATTTAGTGACTTAAAAATATTTTTAATTGACCAATATAGTATGACATCAAAATGAGTCATTCCAACTAATCCAATTATGAACAGTCGAATAATAGTAACTGGTTTTTTCAGAGAAATTAAAGTGTACGTTTCTAAACCTAACAAATAACATTTTTTGTTTGTTTTTTTATTGTCGGTTAGATTTTTTTTTTGCCTATCTCTCATCTTCTCTCTTTAGCCTCGTGATCAATCGTCCAACTCTAAGAACAAAAACAGCAGCTGTAAAAATGATTCATTGTTTCTCACTTCTCAGCACATCATTGATTTCGTGTGAGTATTCTTGATTATAAAAGGTTAAAAGTCTTTTTCGTTTGTATTTTACAACATATTGTTTCATGTACAAGATTTTACTATTTGAATGTAAATAGTAAATGGTTTTGGGAAAAAAACGCTGTGTTTTCTCTTAGACGATAAAAGGCAATTTTGAGTGCGACGTTTGTCAAGGTTTTCCGATCAATGGATCTGGCTATTCCGCCGGATCTGAGGGGTTCTCCGGAGGAAGCTAAGGTTACTAAGGAGAATCTGGTGGGCGAATCGAGTGGAAGCGAAGTGGATCGAGTCGGGGAGGTGAAGAAATCTGAAAGTTGGGTTTCCGTTGCCGAAGATAAAAAAACATTGAAGAAGCATGAAGTCGAGGTACTGGAAAAGGATGGGGTTAATACTGTAGAGATTCCGAATGAGATTGTTGAGAACTCTACGCCTCTATGGGAAGATTTCATAGTGGGGAAGTTTCTGGATCTTGCACCTCATGTTGCTAAGGTTCATATGGTGCTCAATAAGATTTGGAGGTATGGAGATTCTTCTACAAAGGTTGATGTCTATGAAGTAAATCCTACTATGATGAGGTTTAAGGTCTCGAATTCTAAAGCCAGGGAAAAGATTCTGCGTAGAGGGATGTGGAATATCGCGGGAGTACCAATGGTAGTGTCTCAATGGTCTCCAAAAACAGATGAGGATGAGAAGGAAGATGAAGCTATCCCTATGTGGGTTCATTTGGAAAAGGTTCCGCTCCATATGTATTCTTGGGAGGGTTTTAGTTTCATCACTAGTACAGTAGGGTTCCCTGTGAAACTCCATCCGGACACTATTGCCTGTACTAACTTGGAGGAAGCTAAAGTGTTTGTCAAGGTAGATACATCAAAGGTTCTACCGAGAGAAATTACTTTTACAAAAGGGGGGAAGCAATTCACTGTTAAATATTATTATCCTTGGCTCCCTGCAAGATGCAAGCTGTGTGATAAATGGGGGCATGGAGAAGCGGTATGTGGGATGAAAGGAAAAGGGAAAAAGAAACATGAAGACTCAGGTGTCAAAAGAGCTAGTCCGAGTAGAGTTGTTAAAGATATGGAGGAAGTGAAGAAAAAGGTATTGGGGGATGAATCTGAAGGTGGTGAAATGAACTCTGAGGTAGAAAAGTTACACGAAAATACTGAAGAGAAGGTTACTGAGGTTGAATCAGAAGAGAAGGAAAGTTGGTCTGGGGTCCCTCTGGCAAAAGTAGGGAGGTCACAGGTTAATTTATCTTCTAAGAAAGGTGAGGATATACAGATTTCTGCATCAAAGTATTCGGTGCTTAGGGATGTAGAGGAGGAAGGAGAAAGTTTAGATGAGGAACAGAAAGTGTCTGATGGTGAGACAAAGGAAGTTATAGAGGAAGCTGATGTATTGGAGAGTGATGTTCTGGAAGACAATGTTCTCGAGCAATGTAGCAAAGAGAGGGAGAAAGTAGAAACTAAGAAGGGAATGAAGAGAGGTCAGAAGGCTAAGGCTCAACCTACGAAGAGCATAAGGTCTTCTCGACGTCAAAATTAATTTCATGACGAGTTTCTTTTGGAATGTGCGCGGATTTAATAAGACTTTGAAGCATTCCGTTGTTAAAGAGTGGTTACGTAGTAATAAGATGGAGTTTGGTTGTATTTTGGAGACTAGAGTTAAAGAAGGAAAGGCGGGAAGAATTTTAAATACGGTATTTGGGGATTGGTCATATATTACCAATTATGAACATAATAGAGGTGGAAGAATTTGGTTAATTTGGAAAGATGGGGTTCGTATGACTCCGGTCTACAAAACAGATCAACTGATCACCTGTTCAGTCTGGTTGCAAGGGCAGGAGGAGTTCTTTTGTTCGTTTATCTATGCGAGTAATTGTATTGAAGAGAGAAAGGAGCTGTGGATTGATCTCTGTCATCATCAGAATTCGTCTCTCTTTCGGAACAAAGCTTGGATGATAATGGGTGATTTTAATGAGATTTTAGATGTGGAGGAAAGTTCAGGGTTTACTATGATGGGAAGAATTACAAATGGGATGAGAGAGTTTCAAAGAATGGTACTTCATTGCCAATTTAGTGATATGGGTTACCAAGGCCCTGTCTTTACTTGGTGTAATAAAAGGGAGGAAGGGGTGATTTGTAAAAAATTGGATAGGGTTCTGCTAAATGATACTGCTCTTCAGAGATTTCCCAATGCTTATTCGGTTTTTGAGTCTGGTGGCTGCTCAGATCACATGCGGTGTAAGATCCAATTGTTTCCGGTCAGTGAGAAGGTAAGAAGGCCGTTTAGGTACGTTAATGCTATTGGGAGTTTACCAAATTTTTTACCTATGGTGAAGGAGTATTGGGAGTCTACTCCGAAGTTGTTTCATTCTACTTCTGCGTTATATCGATTTTCTAAGAAGTTGAAGGAGCTGAAGCCGTTAATTCGTGCGATAGGAAGAGAGAGTTTGGGTAATTTGTCTAAGAGGGCTAAAGAGGCTCATGCTATTCTGTGTGAAAAGCAGAAACAAACTCTTTTGAGCCCGAGTAATGAATCTGTTAAGGAGGAAGGGGAAGCTTATGAGAAATGGCTTCATGTAGCGAGCTTAGAGAGGATTATCTTAAGCAGAAGGCTAAGCTACACTGGCTGGAAGTTGGTGACCAAAATAACAAAATGTTTTATAATGCTATTAGCTCCCGCAGAGCGATGAACAGCATAAGAGAAATTAGAAGGTCGGATGGTACCACGGTAGCTACGCAATCTGAAATAAAAGAAGAAGCTGTGAGGTTCTTTTCAGAATTTCTGAACTATAGTCATGATAGCTACCAAGGTGCCTCTACTGAAGAAATGCAAAGGTTACTTAAGTTTCGGTGTACAAGAGATGATTGTAGGAAGCTAGAGGGAGAAGTTTCTGAGGATGAGATTCGAAGAGTATTGTTTGCTATGCCATCAAATAAGTCTCCAGGTCCTGATGGATTCCCTTGTGAGTTCTACAAAACAACTTGGCCAATCATTGCTCAAGACTTCACTACTGCGATCCAATCTGTTTTCAGATTTGGTTTTCTGCCCAAAGGAGTGAACTCTACTATTCTTGCTCTGGTTCCTAAGAAGTTGGACTCTATGGAGATGAGGGATTACAGACCTATTGCATGCTGTAATGTCTTATATAAAGTGGTTTCGAAAATTCTAGCCAACAGACTCAAGCTGATATTACCCCGGGTTGTTTGTGCAAATCAGACTGCTTTTGTTCAAGGGAGATTATTGATGGAGAATGTGTTATTGGCCTCGGAGTTGGTTAAAGATTACCATAAAGAAGCTGTGTCTCCCCGGTGTGTTATGAAGATAGATATATCAAAGGCGTTTGATTCAGTTCAGTGGCTGTTTGTGTTGCGAAGTTTGGAGGCCATAGGTGTTCCTGAAAGATTTATCCACTGGATCAGGTTGTGTATCACGACTCCCTCTTTCTCTGTGCAAGTTAATGGAGAGCTTGGAGGCTATTTTCAGAGTGCAAGAGGTTTGAGACAGGGGTGTTCTCTTTCCCCTTATCTTTTTGTACTATGTATGAATGTGCTCTCACATAAGTTGGATCAAGCGGTAAGGGAGAGGAAATTTGAGTTTCACCCTAGATGCAAATCAATTGCATTAACCCATCTCTGCTTTTCTGATGATTTAATGATATTTGTGGAGGGTACAAAGAGATTTGTTGAAGGAGTACTTTCTGTGTTTGAGGTCTTTACTGAATGGTCGGGGCTAAAAATCAGCATTGAGAAATCTACGATCTATATGGCGGGAGTGTCAGAGAATGATAAGGAAGGTATCTTGCTAAACTTTCCATTTGCTGAAGGTGCCCTTCCAGTTAGGTATTTGGGACTTCCCCTTATGACTAAGGCTATGAGGAAAAATGATTATATGGGTAGGCTGTTGTTGATCAAGTATGTGCTGATGAGTATTGTAAGCTTTTGGCTAGCAGTCTTTAGGCTTCCGAGCAAGTGTATTAAGGAGGTGGAACAGCTATGTGCTTCGTTTCTCTGGACGGGTCCAGCTCTTAAAAATACTGGGGCTAAGGTCGCATGGAGGGATGTGTGTAATCTAAAATCTGAAGGGGGCTTGGAGATTAGAAGCTTAAAAGAAGCGAACATGGTGTATGGGTTAAAGTTAATATGGAGGATGTTATCAGGTGATTCACTCTGGGGGGAATGGATAAAAAGTAATTTGCTCAAAAGTAAAAGTTTTTGGGAAGTAAAAATTAATTCTCAAGCTGGTTCTTGGATGTGGAGAAAAATGCTGAAGCTTAGGAATGTGGAAAAGTCGTTTTATAAAAAGGAAATTGGTAATGGTAGGAACACTTCTTTTTGGTTTGATAACTGGACTGATATGGGTGTTCTTGCTGATATTCTGGGGGATAGAGGCTTTATTGAAATGGGGATCAGTCGTGAGGCAACAGTTGAGGAAGCTGTCTCAATGGTTAGAAGAAGAAGAAGGCGTCGTACGGGTCTTCTTAATGCAGTGGAAGCTGAGTTGGTGTTAGCTCAGGAAAAAATAAATGTTGATTTGGAGGATATCAGTTGTTGGAGAGGGAAGTCAGGGTTTAGTAATAAATTCTTGACTAAAGAGACATGGGAGTTATTACGTGTTTCTTCTCCGCAGAGAGATTGGTCTAGTGGTGTTTGGTTTGCGAGAGGTACTCCTAAGTATGCGTTCATAGTATGGTTAGCGATGTTAGACAGGCTATCTACTATGGACAGAGTTGCTAAATGGAGTCAAGGAGTTGATACCATTTGTGTTTTGTGTAAGAGTGGTGTTGATTCTCGGAACCATCTTTTCTTTGAGTGCTCATACTCATCGGAAATTTGGAATCATCACATGATTGGTATGATGAGAAGCTCTTATACAAAAGTTTGGACTGATGTTGTTGATATTATGGCGAGGGGTGATAGGGATAAGAGGCGATGTTTTTGCCTCAGATATGCTTTCCATGTTATAGTTTACACAATTTGGAGGGAGAGAAACAGGATTAAGCATGGTGAGAAAGCTCTACCTATGGATGTTGTGAAAAGGTTGATTGATAAGGGTGTAAGGAACAAATTAAGTTTGCTGAGTTTAAAAGGGGGCAAAGGTATGGATGGAGCACTTCAATATTGGTTCAACACGAGAGTATAGGTTTTATGAAGTAAAAATTTGAGTTTTTCCCTTTGTAAATTTTGGAGTAGGTCTACACTTGGATGTAAACATGCTTTTTGATGAATAAAATTTAGCAATCATTCAAAAAAAAAAAAGAATGTAAATAGTAAATTTAGGAAAATAGTATCCTTCAACAGATTTTCTTGAACCATAATTATAGGTTTATCTATAATGGCACGAGATTCTTATTTTATTCTTTGGGATAACTTTCTACATTAATGTTAGAATAATTAAGGTGATATTAATATACATTAATGATATGAAAATTAGATGTAATGAATTCCTAGTGGATGGTCAAAAATGAAAATCATAATTATTATTTAATAGGATAGATATGTATTCCTACTTTAAAAAATACAAAAGTAATTTTAAAAAACTAGTTAAATTATAGTCAATCCCTTATGGTCAAATAAAAAAAACAGTATTGATTTTTAGAATTATTTTTAAAGACAATGTAAATGTTGTAAATAAAAGAGGAAAACAAAAAAAATTCGAAAAATAATGATTTTTCGTGAATAGTTCAAATTTCTAAAGTGAAAAAAAACAAATAAAAGTTTTAGGAAATTATGGATTGCTTTTCCATTTCACTTTTTGTTTTGAGTCATATTTACTAAATCCCCTAAATCTTTTAACATCATTATTGCATATCAGTACTATAAACTTAATGCACATCAATATTATATAAAAAAATATTTATGTAACAATTTAAGTTACATTAGTCCCACTTCCCACTACCATCCACGTTTTTCTTCGTTTTCTTTTCTTTTTCGAACAAACTCTTCTTATATTACATGCACCATTATAATTATTTACCAAATTTAATATAAAGTATCCATTTATGTATGTTTATTTATATATTTTGTTTAGAGTTATTGTAAGTGTTTGTATATTTTTGAAAAGAATTATCTATATTCTTAACAAAAAAAGAAATTATTATATTTGAACACACATAATTTTTGAAAATATTCTCTGTTATTAAAACTGAATCAGTTATTAAAAATCATGCTCATTTCTTTTTGGGAGGGAAATATAAATACTTTCTATAATTTAGCTTATTTATAAGTAAAAATCTATGGTTGATTTATTGTACCATTGATTTAGATACGATATATGTTGTAATAATTTTGCAATTTAAGCTCCTATTAATTTTGTAATATTTGAATGTCCACCTGCTTTACAGGTTTGGGCGCTATCATCTACGGCTACCAATCCAACTAAGTTTCCAGTTCAAAGCACGTACGCGAATATAGATTATTTGTTCTGGAGGAAGAATGCAATAATGGAACCGGAATTAGATAGGGACCCTTATCCTTGGCTAATCTGGTACATTTGGAAGGCTAGGAATGATAAGTTATTCCGAGGCATTGATAGGGATCCATTGGAAGTGGCGCGTTATGAAGAGAGTGAATGCCAAGCATGGTTCCAAGCAAATGAGCAGGAAATACCGTCTCCTCTTGGGGATGGAATATGTGAAGACCAGGCCTTAAGCTTGGAAAACATCTGCATGGTAGATGGATTTTGGACTTCAACGGACTCCTTCAGTGGATGTGGATGGGTTTTGAACGATGCTTCTAGAAATAGACAGCTACTGGGGGTGCGTAATGTTGATCGAGTGGAATCGGCGTTGCATTCAGAGTTGGAAGCACTGCGGTGGGCAATGGAGAACATGCTTCAACATTCGCCATGTCAGAGCTTTGCAACTGATTGCAAGGAGATGATCGAAATGCTCAGGAATCCTCAGGCATGGCCTACCTTCTCAACAGAGTTGGAAAAATTGATGAGGCTGAAGATCTGCTTTCCAGACTTCAAGATCTCTTATGTTCCTAGACTTCAGAATGACGCTTCTGATTCTTTAGCTAAGTTAGCTAGGTCCTTTTATCGTAAGCTTGTGTACGTTGGTTGTTCTGTTCCGGTTTGGTTACCCAGACCACCTCAAGTCGTTTGAGTAATAGAACAGCCGTTTGATGTCAAAAAAAAAAAAAAAAAAATCAAAAAAAAAAAAAACCCAGAATTAAAGTACCCATGTTAAAACCATAATCAAAATATATGGATCAAAAATCATGATCACAATAACCATTACACCTTTTTACGTTCTTACCAATGTAAAAACAGGCAAATGTCAAAACCCACGATCAATATATTAATATAAAAACAGGCACACCTTATGTTTGTTGGTTGTTCTATTCCTGTCTGGATCCCCAGACCACCTCAAGTTTAATTAATAGATCAGCATTTCGTTGCAAAAAAAAATAAAATAAATTTATATTCATTTAAATTTAAAATATTAATACTCAATTATATAATATTTAAATATAATATAAAATAATCAGTTAATATATTATTTTATGCATATATCATATAAATAATAAATCACTGAAAATCTAATAAGATAAATATATGAAAATACGATAAAAATATAGATAAAATAATTAACAGTTCAAAAAAAAACAATATACTTTTTCCAATATAAACTATGAAATCAGTATATTTGAAATATCATATTTAGACAATTACTTAATACAAATATATGTCTTAATGCATATCTTAATTTTTACAAACTAAATATTTACTTTAAAAGTTAAAAGATATTGCATGGTCGAACGGATCAAGCTTTAGTTCATGTTTAAAGATTATGTTAATAATAAATAATTTGAAATTAGTGAAATAGGGGTTGAGGTATAGATTTAAAATACAAATCTAGGAATTTTATAAAAATAGAATCAGAAACTTAGCATTTGAATCAAATTTAAAATTAATTTCTGGAGTTTAAGTATTATGTTTGCAGATAGGGTTGTGGGGTTAGGTTTAATTGTAAATAAAATTTTATTTTCGAGTATATATGATTTTTTAGTATTTTTATTATAAATATTGGGTCTTTACATACTGTACAAGAAAACATGAGTTTAACGAGGAACAAGGAGTACCTAACTAGGACTTTCGATGGAGTGAATTTTCTTTGTAGAGTTGTCGTAAAATTACGAGGAAAACAATTCGTCGAAAAGCCAATGTAAATTTACAATGCAGGTATGAAAAAAAGAAAATTTGTCATAAACTCCTTACAATTTTACAAGGACTTTACGACGAACCGTGTTACCATTATTTTAGGTGAAAACTTTTTTTAATTGTATTCACCTAACAAATTTTGTTGTAAAGACGTTGTAAATAAGATGTTAAAGAGTTGTAAAATCCTAGTAAAACCTTTCCTTAATCCATAGTTACACTTTTACCTTCCAAACTCGAACATTTTCTATATGTATAGCCGTTCCCATTCCAAACAAACACATAAACCAAATACTTGAGAAAAACATTTAAAAAAAAATTTGATGGTAAAAATATTTTCGAGTTGCGGAGTTGGATGTATGCGCACCAAGATTCTATCGGTAGAGTGACGGATGCATTTCTTTGCGGGCTAAAGACATTCATGTACCAAGCACAATGTACACCGATCACGCAGGAAAGTGACAAGATGTTATGTCCTTGTCAGAAGTGCAAGAACTCAAAATATGCCCATAGTAAAACTGTATGGAAAAATTTAGTAAACAGAAGTTTTACACCACATTACTATATTTGGTTTCAACATGGGAAGGGTTATGGTGAAAAGAAAGCTAGTAGTAATTTTCAGGATGCTAATAATAGTTAAGAGCCAAATCATTTGCATAATGAATATAGTTAGCATCAGAAGGAACAAATGGTAGATCATGATAGGATTCACGACACGATTACTGATGCATTTTTAGAGAATACTACAACAATAGCTGATCAAACTGGAAATGTTAAAGAACTTAATTTGGATGTAAAAATCTTTTGTGAAATGCTAGATGCTGCAAATCAACTAATCTACACTGGTTGTAGAGAAGGTCTCTCTAAATTGTCTCCAGTAGCTAGGATGATGAACATTAAAACGGATCATAATTTACTTGAGAATTGCATGGATGCATCGGCGAGTTGTTTAAGGAGTATTTGCCTGAAGAAAACGTCTCAGCTGAATCTTATTATGAGATTCATAAATTGGTATATAGTCTTGGGTTGCCATCGGAAATGATAGATCTTTGCATCGACAACTGCATGATCTACGGAAGAGACGATGAGAAGCTAGAAGAGTGTTGATTCTGCAAAATATCACGATTCATACCGCAAGGACGTGGGAGGAATATGGTACCATACCAAACAATGTGGTACTTACCAATTATAGACATGTTAAAAAGATTATATCAATCAGAGAGGACTGTCAGAGCGATGAGGTGGCATGCTGAACATGTCTAAAGAGATGACAAAATCACTCATCCATCAGATGCAAGAGCGTGGAAACATTTCAACAAGATACACCCAATTTCGCTAGAAATATTTGGAATGTCTATCTTGGGTTATGCGCAGACGAATTCAGTTCATTTGGAATGTCTTAGAGACAATATTCTTTGTGGCTAGTCATTCTTACGCCCTATAACCTGCCTCGGGAGATATGCATGGAACAAAGTTTTCTATTCTTGATTATATCAGTCCCTAGTCCAAAGCATCCAAAACGGTCTTTAGATGTTTTTCTTCAACTATTGATACAAGAGCAGAAGGACTTGTGGTCAGAAACAGAAGGGATTTAAACTTATGATTGTTCCATGAAAAACTATGATGCGAGCAGTTCTATTGTGGAAGATAAGTGACTTTTCTATTTATGGGATGTTGTCTGGATGGACTACACATGGAAGGTTATCTTGTCAACATTTTTGGTTTGATTGTCATCGTCGATTTCTTCCCCTTTTCCATCAGTACCAAAGAAAAAAAAACATTGTTTAGGTACACAAAAAGATGTCTGAGAGGTCCTCCTCCATATCTCATTGGAGAACATATCCAAGTGTAAACTGATTACTACGGAGCTCATAAAACTGTTCAGCCAGGAGGAAGCTGGCATGTTCCTGGAAATATACAAGATGGGTATGGGATTGATCACAATTGGCATAAGAAGAGTATAGTTTGAGAGCTTCTTTATTGGAAGGATCTTCCACACAACCTCAATGTTATGCATATAGAGAAGAACTTTTTTGACAAAATCATGAATACAATACTGAATATCCTAGGGAAGAAAAAAGATAGCAAAAAATCAAGGATGAACTTACTTGATATTTTCTCAAGAAGTGAGTTACATATCAAAAGCAATGAAAACGTTCCAGTCCATATCTTTTGGTTGTCATCAGAAAAAAAAAGAGGATTTTGTTTAATTGGGTTGCATAAGAAGTTTAGTTCCATGATGATTATGTTTCAAAACTCTTAAGGTGTGTTGAACAAGGCCAAAAGTTCTTAGGAATGAAGAGTCATGATTGTCATGTGTTTATGCAACGACTACTTTCATTCGCTTTTGCTGAGCTGTTTTGAATACATGTACATGAAGCACTTGAAGGTAAATATTATTTATTAATTAATTATATATATATATACATATGTTATGAAATGTCATTAACTGGGTTATTTTTATAATATACAGCCACTGGAGCATTCTTTAGATACCTGAGCACACGTATGTTCAAGGAAGAAGTCATCAAACAGCTTCATGAGAACATTCCGATCCGAGTTGTTTGCTAGGCTAGTTGATCAAGGATTTGTGCCTACATCCGCCCCTACTCTATTATACATCACATCTTTTTTGTATTGTCTAAAAGAAAAACGCAGTAATTTAAATAAATTATAAAACTGGTAGCAAATTACACCTTACTTTTTATAGAAAAAAACGAGCAATATACGCCTTCAAAAGAAGGCGTATATTGCTCTTTTTTGAATATTACTATTACTAAACTGGGTCCTCATAATGTACAACCTAGTAAATATATTTCCTCCATCGTTTTTGACGTTATGGAACATTTAGTTGTCCATCTCCCATAAGAAGCATTGCTTTATGTACATGCTCACAACAAATGGATATATCCTTACGAGCTCTCTATGAAACATTTGAAGGGGACAACAAAAAATCTTGCAAATGCGGAAGGTTAAATAGATTTTGGGAATTTGACAGCAGAAACATCTCACTTCACATCATACTACTTTGCACCAGCAATACATACTAGGAAAAGTGTTCCTAGAAGGTATGATGATGGTGGAGTCGTGCCAACTTATGCAATTAGCAATGTTCCTGACATTTTCTATCAAATTGGACGGTTTGGTGGTAGACTGAAAGAAATATGTTGGTCCAGTGATGAGGAATAGCATAGTTCCCACATTTATATTCGGCTCAACTGCGAGCATGCAGTGACGCGTGCGTTTGAAAGGTAAACAATGATGTGAATTTAATTATATAAAATGATGTTAATTATATGAAGTGATATATTTGTTTAATTTGCAGATCGTTTGTAACGCAAATTGAAGAAGCAATACCGGAAATATCCGCAACTAAGGTGGACCGACAGAAAAATAAACACTATGTTAAGTGGTTAAAAACTCATGTAATATATCTCACTAAAATACTAAGCAAGTAGTGAACACTATAATAAAATATGAAATTTTAATGTATTAACTTTTTATTTGTTGATTATAACGATCCATATTACCCCCTATGGTTTCAAGATTTGGTCCAAGGTCGAGTAGTGAAAATCACCACATCACCTATGTATTTACATGAGGTTTTACCTTTCATGCATACGAGTATGGAAGACTTCAGACAACAAATAACTACGAAATTTGTGTGAAAGGCCAAACAAACTTTTACGGGATTTTGCAGGAGATTAGTGAAGTGAAATTTAGGGGGTTACTGAAGCTAAAATGTGTCCTCTTCAAATGTGAGTGGTTCAAGCTCGTTGTGAATAGAGGTGTTTGGTTTAAAAAATTTGGTGTTGTGGCTGTCAATTCTAGAAGAAGATACATCAAATTCGAGCCTTTCACCTTATCTTCCCAAGCCGAGCAAGTTACCTTCAGTCCATACCCTCGCGTTAGAAATTTGGGGATAATTTGGTTGGTTGTTATCAATATTACACTTCGTGGACGAATATTTGTTGGAGAAGAACCACCTTTTCAATAAGAAGCGAGTATCACTGACGTAGAGGTTCCTGCTCAACAAATTGATGAAATCCTTCTTATTGACCCGGATAACCGCCATATGAAGATACTCCCGACGATGTGACGGATGAAGCAGGTGAAGACTAGTTTGATAGAAGTGATAATGATAATTTTGATTATGTTGATGAGAACTCGAATAATTCAAAATAATGTAATATATGTACCAAGTGTTGTTCTTTTATATGAAAAGTTGTTCTTTTATATGAAATGCTGTTTACTATAATATATATATATATGAAAGGTTTTTAACATTTTATTTGGAATTGAGGTTTAAAGGAAAATTAGATTAAAAGGAAGAAGGTGTAAAAGAGTTATGCTGTTGAGATATGTAAGTTTGGGGTTTAGGAATTTGATTTTCGAGGTTTCATATATGGCTTAGAAAAGTCGTCGTAATTGAAAACACGGATCTGGTAACTTCGTCGTAAAGTGGGTTTACCTAGTAAATTTGTTAGAAAATGAAACACGCGCGCCTGGTAACTTTGTCGTAATAAAAACACGGGTCTAGTAACTTTTTAGTAAAATGAAGAATACAGCCATGGTAACTTCGCTGTAATAAAAACATGGGCCTGGTAACTTCCTTATAACTTTATGATGAACTTACGAGAACAGGTTTTTCTCTATATAAACATAAGACCTGGACAAGGCTTTGTCTAGTTCATTCCTCTCAACTTCAACCCCTTATACAAGGTAGGTTCGCTCTCCTTCCCTCTTTATTTTTATTTTTTAGTATAGATAGTTAATTTAGGCGGTTAGATTAGGTAATTAGTTTAGGTAACTATTTTAAATTATTAATTTAGGTGATTAGTTCGGGTAACTGAACTAATTTTACTGATGATATTTTTATTTTTTAGTTTTTACTTGAGATAGCTTTAGGCCAAGACCACGTGAACCTACTTATAGTCAGATGTTTGGCGACGGAGTTGGGAATGAATCTTCTTCCGACCCAACATTTTCCGAGGCTGTTCCTAACTATCACGTGTTTCAGAGAGTTGCTTGGAGCCCTCCTCTTCATGCACCTCAAATACCCCCTTCGATGCCTCCACCTCCTCCTCCAGCAGCTCCACCTGCTGCACATGACCCAGCCCTGGCCCCAGCAGCTGGAGTTCATCCAGATTTGCATGTATCTCCATCTGCAACATATGCTAGATATGCAGTAGAGAATCTTCTTGCCCAACCAGAACGAGAAGATTTACATATTCTGGATCCCGATCGACCAGGGGATACTTATTGGTAACTTTTTTGTTATTGTTTTAAATTTTACATCATTTTAACTTTTTTCTAACAATTAAGTTAGTATTATTTTCAGTTTGTAGCCAACAACTATGTCAGCCGGAGTGTTTCAGACATGATCAAGGGGTATTTTCTTGAAGCCCATTCGAACTATACTATGACTCCAGCCCACGTTAAAACAACGTGGTTTAATGTTTTGCAGTAAATATTTAATTTAATATTTTAAAATTTTAATTTTTTAAATTTTTTTTCAGGAAAGTTGGTGTTATACGCTCTAAATTGGAGGATCACTTTAGCTGGATGTTGGATATGAACTGAGAAGGTAAATGAAACTTCTGGAACTGAAATGGATTGAAATGACGTCAAGAAATGCGGAATGACTCTTGATATACCCACGATCTAAGGCTAACCACCAAACAACACACAAGATGAATTGGCTGACCACCAAATCAACAAGCCGGTTCACAGCAATGAACTAGCTAAAGAACTCTCTCTCTCTCACTCAGAGAAGAAACAAAAGTAAACTCAAACTTAGACTGATTTTATTCATGGGATGTGACTAAATATTTATACTATTTGTAGCCAAAGAAAAACTTAAAGAATTTGTGGAATACTAGAAATTTAGGAAACACAAACAAAGACTACAACTTTTTACTAGAAATAAGTGTATTGTTGAATGTCCTTTTGCCGGACCACGAATTTGACTCCTTTTGTTGATATTTCTTGATGCAAATGGGCAGAAGACCATCAGAAACTGCTTGATCGAATTTGGTGTAAAGCAACCCAAATTGAATTTGTTATGAATTTTTCCGTAGGTTGAAAAAGACCCATTTCACTAAGAAAATAAATCAGCTCCATCTTCAGTGTCACTTAGTTTATTCAACTCCAAGTTAGTGTCACTTAACTCACTCAGCTCATCCAGCTCGTCCCTGGTTGTGTCATCAGATGGGGAAACCTCGGTTGGATTGGAGTTGGTTGACAAGATCATCTTCTTGGGCAGGTTCTATGATCCAAGCAGGTCGGTGCTCGGACTGGGACGCATCATTCCCTCTCTCTTTAAAAATATATGTCCTCAAATATGTAACATTAAAATGAAGAGGGTTATAAGCAAAGGAAACATAATCAGAACATTGCTCGCCTTGAGTTTGGTCCAGTTTTTGAATGGAAGAAGATCTTTCTTGGTTTTCTTGATGACCAAGGTTTTGTTCTTCATCTAGTCCTTCCTGCATTGACACAAATCTTCCAAGACCAAGTTCATATGCACCAATAGCAAGAGCATTCAAAGAACCAAAGTTTTCATCCTTGTTCAAAACGTTTTCAAAATCCTTTTCAAACTCAGAAATTAATTCAAAACTACCTGAATTCTTTGCCATTAGCTCATGTACATAGTTATCGAAAATCGGCAATGAGTCTGAAAATTCTTCCCTTTCTGGCTTGGTTTCAACTTTGTCATTCTCCAAAATTACTGACGGTTTTGGCACTTGTTAGCATAATGACCGACCCTATGGCATTTGAAACACCTGTTAGAATGAGCTTTGCTTGTGAATTTCACAGTTTTGCTTTTATAAAAAAACAAACACATTAGTTTTCAAATCGGAATTTGAAAGAGAAGAAAAATTACTTTTCCGATTTGGTGCAGAAGTGTTGGTGTTTCCCTTCTTTTTGAGTTGCTAAATAGCAAAAATTGCCTTATGCAACATCTTCTTCAAACTGGCATAAGTCTGAATCTCGTTCTCATCAAGCATATCACAGTTGTTTCTCTTGGCTTTAGTAAAGGGACGATCACAATTCCTGACCCTCTTGTCATCATCATCGAACATGTTTTGCCTCTTCCTTTAGTTTCTTTGTTTCTGCACAAAATAAAATCCATTAGAAGCAAACTGTTCCGCATCTCCAAATATCAATTGCTTTTTTTCAAGCATGGTTTTAAAAGGATAATAAACATCTTGTTGTAGTTTTGAATCCTTATTTGATTTCTTGTGATGTCCAAACATCCTGAAAACACTTAACAAAGAGTTAGCAAATAAAAATCCTCACACTCTCAAAGTGTTTAGCTCACGATTTTTAGGTGATCACTCAGAGTTATTTTCACTGGTTCAAAGGATGATAAGCAGTCAAAATCAGCAATCAAAAACCACAAAAACCTTTTATGGTTAAAAGAGAGAAAGAAAGATGAAGAGATTTTTGTATGGATCCACCTTAACTGTCCTAAGGCTGAGTTTCTCTTCAGCCAGCAAGGTTTTTCTTCCACCACTCCCCCTGGATTTCTCTTCGGAAGTGATTCAAGCAAAAAAATTTACTCTTTTTCTTTTATCCTATTTTTTTCAAATAGGCGATCACAAGAGAGTAAAGGAACATCCCGGATCCAACAAGAAATAATAAAAGAAAATTGTGTAAAGATGAGAAGATTAAAAGATGAAATGAAAACAAACCAGCAAAAGTGACTCTGATGCCACTGGATACGCCCTAAATTGTAGGATCACTTTAGCTGGATGTTGGATATGAACCAAGAAGGCCAATGGCACTTCTGGAACTGAAATAGATTGAAAGGATCGTCATGAGATGTGGAATGACTCTTGGTATACCCACGATCTAAGGCTAACAACCTAAAAAGGAATGAATGTGTTGGCTAACCACCAAACAACATACCATATGAATTGGCTGACCACCAAATCAACAAGCCGGTTCACACCAATGAACTAGCTAAAGTACTCTCTCTCTCTCTCACTCAGAGAAGAAACGGAATTAAACTCATACTTAGACTGATTTTATTCATGGGATGTGATTACATATTTATACAACTTGTAGTCAAAGAAAGACTTAAAGAATTTGTGGAAAACTAGAAATTTAGGAAACACAAACAAAGACTAAGACTTTTGACTATAAATAAGTGTGTTGTTGAATGTCCTTTTGGCTGACCACGACTTTGACTTCTTTTCTTGATATTTATTGATACAAATGGGCAGAAAACTGTAAGAAAAGGCCTGGTCGAATTTGGTGTAAATCGGATCCAAATTGAATTTGTTATGAATTTTTCTGTGGGGTGAAAAAGGCCCATTTCGCCCAACAACTAAACCAGCTTAATCTTCAGTGTCACTTAGCTTATTCAGCTCCCAAATTAGTGTCACTTAGCTCCAGCTCATCCATCTCGTCCATGGTTGCGTCATCTGATGGGAAAATCTCGGTTGGATCGAGTTGGTTGACAATACCGTCTCCTTGGGCAGGTTCTATGATCCAAGCAGGTCGGTGTTCGGACCGGGACGCATCAGGTGTACTAGTCTTTAGCGATCAACGAGAGGGTGAAGGCGGAATATTTTTCCAAAGCAAAGATCCGCCTTTGCAACACCGTCTTGGATTGGAAGGACAAGTGGAAAATTTACGGGTATGATGGGAAGCCCACCGAGCTCTCGAAGGATGTATCGGATGGCCTCATCGCCTTTTGGAAGCTATCATCCTAGATCCGCAAATCCAACTCGTGCTACACTTGCCGGAGAACAAGGGATAAAGACAGTAATTTTACCATGCTTCATAAAACCGGGCAAACATCCCACGCCGGGATCCGTCTAGATTTTGTAAGTTTTATTTATTTTATTAATTATTTTTTAAAAAATTATCTCTAATTATTCTTTTTGTTTGTAGGCCGAGAGGACCAGACTCTTACCATCTCAGAGTGAACTATTCAAGATGACTCACGCCACACCAAATGGGGTTGATCTACGGTCATAGAAACTCCCTCATCAAGTGGCTTCTCGGAATGAAGAGCAGGAGACACAACTAACCCAACAGTCTCCCGATGGATTACCCATCAAATTGACTACAGAAGAGGTTGACCGGATCTTTGAAGAGGTAAATTTTTTAAGTAGACTTTAATTTATTTGTATTATTTTTATATAATTAATTATATTAATATGTATTGTTTTTTTGAATAAGATGACTTCGAGAAAGAAGAGAAAACAGTTGCAAGAAACTTCTGAGCTGCGGTCTCAAATGGATTCACAGCAGGTTCGATTAGACTCACTTAAAGGTCTACTGGACGTTATGGCGGTGGGAAACCCAATTTTGCAGAGAATGTTGGACAATAGACGAGCAGTACTTGAGATGCAGCAACCTCGTTCCCAACCCACGGATTGAACATCTCAGGAACCGAGCGGCAACCCCAGCTACTTTGACAACGTGATTTCGTAGTTTTTTCACATTTTTTTTATTATTAATTTAAAATATTATTTTACCATATTTATATTTATTTTCAAATCTTTTAATATTTTTAATATTATTTTATAATTTAAATATTTTAAAATTTCGAATGTTCATAATTTTATTATAAATATATAAAACGATGTAAATTCCTAGTCAAGTTTACAAGGAGTTTAAAACGAAACACTACTAAAATCCTCGTAAAGTTTACATGGACTTACTTTACAACGCACGACTTGTAAAATCCTCATAAATGTTGCAAGGATATTACAAGTATAACAAGGAATTTACGAGGAAGAGTAACAAGGACTTAATGTGACGAAATGTAACGAGTACATTACGACGAAAGCCTTCCTTACAACGACCGCATTTCCTCATAAAGGTTACAAGTACTTTACGATAAAACGTCCATTACGAGGGGCGTTTTACAACGAATTGCGTTTCCTTGTTAATTTCTTGTTACTCCCCTAGTAAGACGAATTAACAAGGAATATAGCCCTCGTAAAAAAATATGTTTTCTTGTAGTGATATTATTTATATTTAAGAGTTTATAATTAAATATTTATACTTCATGGATAGTAATCATAATTTTTGACTATGTTTAGGGTTATAGTTTGGAAAAAAAATTATTAGATTTATTTTAAAAATTTTGTGAAAGCTGTTGGAATTTCTTTTTACCATATTATTTTTTGTTTATTTTTATTTTTATTTTTATTTTGACATCAAACGGTTGTTCAATCACTCAAACTAGAGGTGGCCTGAGAATCTAGACTGAGACAAAACAACCAACAAAAACAAGATTCCTATAAAAAGCTCGAGCAGTCCTGGCTAACGAGTCTACTGTCTTCTTGTGATTCCTTGGGATGTGTGTGATCTTGAAGTCCTGAAATCGGTCTTGTAATCTTGTGATCTCTAATAGCTGCATTGAGTAGCCTGGCCAAGCTCTAGGATTCTTGATCATCTCTACCATGTTCCTGCAATCTGTTCCAAAGTGATGGCAACCATTATACCGTAGCATGTTCTCCATCGCCCAAGTGAGAGCTCCCAACTCAGAGTGTATCTGAGCCGACCGTCTCTCTATGTTTTTCAACCCCATGAGTTGATCCTTTCCAAATTCATCATGATATACCCAACCATATCCACTAAATGGTGCTTCCACAATCCATGATCCATCCACCAGGAAAATATTTTATAAGCTTATTGCTTGTGTATCCTGGGATTGTTGGGTTATTGTCTCCATAGTTGGTGTATTTGCCTCAAACCAGGCATTGCATTCACTGTCAGCATATATGACTAGCTCAAGTGGATCTCTTGTAATTCTCCAGAACAACTTATCATTTCTATCCTTCCAGTGATACTAGATGATCAAAGGATATGGATCTCTATCTACGTCTGGATCCTCAATTGAATTGTTTCTCCAGAATAAGTAATCCAGGTTAGTGTGAACACTCAAAATTGGAAATGTATCAGGTGAATATGGTGTTGAGGCATGGGCCCAAGTTTGAAAAGCTGACGGGCATTCAAAAATTGCATGATTGACAGAGTCATCATCAATCCCACATCTTGTGCAGTGATTATCACATCGCATATGACGCTATGTTAAATTCCTTTAATCTGTTAAATATCTCAATGCCATTTGCCAAATTAGATGTCACATTTTCTGAGGAGCCTTAATCTTCCATGCATGAGTTTGTAGCCTTTTGATGCTAGATCAAAACCTTTGACAGTTGATATAGGATGTTTCTTGCCACCCAATATCCAGATTTTACAGTATACAAGCCATTGTTCGTATAGTTCTAGATATACTTATCTTCTTTGTGTGTTTGACTAATGGCTAAGCTCATTAATTTAGATCCTCCCATACATTAATTTAGTATCCATAATGCACATTCTGCCGGATTTCCAACATCAATGAAGGCTTTGCTTCCATCAAACTTGTCCATACATACGACGGTGACATAGAACCTATTGATTTCAATATCGAACATGTACGATGGTACCTCCCTCTTAGAACCCTTGCAACAAGGGAATCTAGAAACTGTATCAGCCGCCACAATTGTTTTGCTAAGAGAGCTAGATTGATTTCGTGAATCAATCTGAAACCAATTGACTCTCTGCGTGATCTAGAAGGCTAACGAGCGCTTCCCGCATAAGATGAAAATGAAAGGAGACAAATGATCTCCTTGACGAAATCCTCTATTTGTTATAATGTTCCCTCTTGGTTGGTCATTCATAAGGACCTGATATTTAGTTGTAGTTACGCGCCGCATGATCCATCTAATTTAGATCTCAGAGAACCCATCTTTTCCATTACTCTTTGGATTAAAATTTGTTGTTTATCTTTAGAATTTCTGAATGATATACAAAATTCAGGGCTTAGTGTATGATTAAGGTTTAGTTTTGAAATTTCATTTCTATGTATAGCCACAGTTTCAGTTGTGGTGACATATTCAACAAAATATATTGTAGATAGTTGTAGATATTTATGTCTACAATTTATTCTGTAGCTAGTTGTGGTTTTGATATCTTTCAATATCCACAAAATGAATTTTGTAGCTAATTAGCCACAAAAATTGCATAATAGCAACAAAATTTTGATTGTGTATATTATGTAGCTATTATATTCTAGCCATAAAACTTTTGTGGAGAAAACTTTTTTTCTTGTAGGAGAACGACTGGTCAAAATATTATGAGAAGGCGCATCTTAGCATAGGCATGACCAGTATCATGCTTGATACTAACAATGGTCATCTTCTCAAAACTCTGATTGACATACAAACATTGATTTTGGCAGCCATCAACCATCAGAGCAACCCGGTTCCCGATTGACCTGATAATATCTGCTCCAGTAGGGGATGATGAGATGAGGGATGGGAAACTAAAATTTTCCATCCTTCTTGAACCATGATTCCAACTGGAGGTGTCCACAACCTTTGATCAGGTTTAGAAATTTAAAAATTTATTCAGCACCAACATTCATATGAGACGTAAGTTCTTTGACACTCTTCACTGTCGACCGAGTTGGAAAATGATTCTTCTAGTTCTGACCTTTAACAACCGATTGTCTCACTTCCACATAAGGGATCTCTTCTTCATAGCTGAAATAACCACCTCGACTGAACCTGATCAAGACAAGGACCAAAGATAAAGGGATCAATTTTGGCTAGTCGATGACTAACTTCCTTGTTGGTATTCTTGTTGTCATCCTCCTCATCATCAACAGTGTCCTTACCTTCTCCATCTACTTGGAAAGACTCCTCAGCAAACCAAAAAACTTGAATCTTGGTGAAATCAAAATAAACTGTGTCAGATAAGGCTCCCTGATGCCTTCCTGTTGGATCATTGAAGGGACGCGAAGGTCCAGATACATCTGACTCTGGCCTCAGTGCATTAAGAATTAATTTTCTTTTCCTCAAAATCTTACGAATCAGAGTCTTTTTTTTCTTGAAGAATAGATGAAGAACACAAAGTAAAACGAAAAAAATTGATGATAAACTGCGGAAAACCAAAAATAAATAAATTAAGAGCAGTGAATATAGAGAGAAAATGTTTGAGAAAACATTACCTTAGATTAAAGAAGAAATACTGCCATCACTAGTCTACAAATCCTAGTAGCATTATGTTCCGCATTTCAAGGAAACGATGCTTCCACTTCCTAAGAGAAAACCCTCCACTAAAAATAATGTCATCATTAGTGTCCGCTTTGATGATTGATGCGCTAACTTATCGATAACCAAGGTTCTTGATATATAACTTATAAACCAACAAGGAATCTTGAAAGTGCCGAGATGATAATTGGATGGGATTGAAAGACATAAGCTGAGTTATTTACTAATGGGACCCATTCCTGGTAATTCATCGAGACCAACTTTGTCTATCAAAATAAACTCGGGGGACTTATTGTTGGAGACGGATTACATCCTCAACAAAACTCATCAAGTAAACCAAACTCAGTCCAACCAAAGTGAAGGGGTCAAACGGATGTAAGCCGACTTCAAGAGAAAAGGAAAAATGACAGGTATAAATAAATGAGACTCAGTCTAGAAATGGAACTTTCACAATCAGAGAAAAAAATTGACACACAAAATAGGGTTTTCATAGATTTACTGTTCTTTTCGAGTTCATAACTCTATTTAGATTTTATCATCATTTTTCTTGTAATAAACCATTCATCTTTCAGTTAAATTATTTCAAATAACTAACCATCAAATTATTACTTTCATTTCGTATATGCTGAGTTCATATAAATGATAAATTTGTAAAATCGCTTGGTGTTTAGACATAGTTTCGGATATATGGAAGTTCAGGATGATTTGGTCTTAGGCCGTAAATGATCTTTGGTTTGTAAATTGATTTCAGAGTCAAAATTTGTAAAATGACAATATAATAGGGAAAGGGCTAAGTGAAATGAAAATGACTAATGAAAATTTAAAACACATTAATTTGTTGCTTGTTATGGTTATGTTGTTTGATTGAATTGTGTATATGGTGTTAGTATGTGGATGAGTATGAATATCATCACCGGGTTTATATGCTAACTTATTTATGGTGCATGTGATGACTAATTGATTAAGCTGAGACGAGAGATCATTGGAGAATTAGGTATTTCATACTTCAGAAATTTGTGGCTTCAGGCAATATGATATATTGGTCTATGATATATTAATGTTTTCATATTTTTACTATCTAAGGTTACACATTATACTCTAAACAAAATGTTTTATCTAGTTAGAATTTGGAACATCTTTATAAGATTTTTGACTAAACAAATAAGAGTTTGGTATCATTTTAAAAATAAAGAAATTAAGAAACTTATTTAAGAAGATATATTAAACAGGTATATTTATATAATGGCTAATCTTTATCTCTTTTTTAATTATTAACAAAGTTAAAGTCTTTATAGCATTTTTATCTACTTGAACTCACTGACAACATGAATATAACTTATATATTAGACTATGCGAAAATAATTTTAACTTATCAATTTATGTTTTGATCCTTGTCATGCCAAACCTAAAGATCATCATTATAATATTTTCCACTCCTTAGTTTCTTTAGTTTTTTTTAAAAAGTTGTTAAACTCAAAAATAAAATTAGGTTTTGCTTCAATGTATAAAAATAGCATTATTTTATAAATTGAGAAAATCACATATTTATTATAGAAATAATTAAAGTGAATTTTACTTATATTTGGGAATGCTTGAGAGTTTGAGAGGATAAAAAATACAAATGATTATAAATCTGTATTTATGACTCTGCCAATTCATGTAATGTCTTGTTTTCATATTCCAACAATGGCAATTGATGTTAGGAGTTTTCAAGGCTCCTAGTCAAATGTTGTATAGTGAAGTAAGTTGTCGAACCAGTTCTGAGGGATTTAAAAGCACCGAGAATGCAAGTACTAACTTAATCTAAGTGCAATCGAATGTTTGGTTGGTTTTGAAGTTAACTAAAACTAGAATGCAAATAACAAAAATGATACTTTTAAACTATT
>CAKOAT010098266.1:0-30887 GCA_932364175.1 Eruca vesicaria subsp. sativa
TTACTCACCTTCCTGTTTAGTCACCGTCTCGTTTAGTCACCCTCTTGTTTAGTCACCTTCCCGTTTACTCTCTATCTTGTACTTCCGGCTAGTCCGCCGATTTACTCTCCTCTTTGTAACTCTTGCTCAGATCTAATAAAACGTCTTTGTTCGCCCTCATCTCTCTTTATATTGTTCAAACCATTTTCACCTCAAACATGCACCTTGACTTGTGTTCCAAGCTAAGAGACATCACTTGCCGCATCAAGGACCATCTCCGTGACCTCCGTTCTGCTTTCAGACGGAGGAGACACGCTGGAGGAGATTCCACCATCCGCCGCCACGTTAACTCCTTTATCCGCTCCAGGAAAGTGGCTCACAAGGATCTAGCTAAGTTACTCTTGTTGCTTAAACAAGCAGATCACTCCTACTCAGGGCCAACTCATCATTTGATCACTCTGCTTCGACAAGTCTGTTCCCAAACATGTCTTTCCTTTAGGACAGTCTTGTTGTCATTATCCACATCAGTAACAAAGCCAAGACCTTCTAAGTGGGCTTTAGTTACCAAAATGGTGATCACGAACGTTACCAATACAAGTAATCGAGTTGAGACCAGACACAGAAACGAGTACCAGTTGATGGATGAAGAGCTACAAAGATTCTGCTTAGCCAAAGAGATAAAGAAGGAACGAATCAAGGCTTTGATCATTACCTTAGATAACGTAGATACTGTAGTTGAAGATCTGGAGGAGACGCTTGAAAGCTTGTACAGGTGTATGATTCAGGCTAGAGTCTCTCTTTTGAACATAGTCTCTTTGCATATATGATTTAATTTAATATCTTTATTACACTGGATTCCATGAGTATATGTATACAACTTTTACTCATATTTTTAGACAAAACATGTTACATCAAACTCAAATGAAAAAAAGAACTTAGCAACAACGACATTTCAACATATCTAAGCAAGTGTAGGATCTTGATCTATCTTCAAGTTCAAAGGCAGTGGGCAATGAGTCTAGAGTATCATTGCCGCAACAGGCGTTGTATAGATTCCTCTTGATTCCTCTGCTAAAAGGATGCACTCGTTCCGGAATATTCCTAACAAAACACATATGCTATGTAATCATAACCAAACTAAAAAAGGTTCTCTCTAAAGTAGCTTTTATACTATTACTATGTGAGTTGATAGAAGATGGGTTGAATTGAATACCTCATGTATGGAATACGTTTTCGTCTCACAAGTTCATAAGTGCTTTGATTAGTTAGAATGAGGTAGCTGCAGGAAATTGAAACGTAAGCAATTAGAAGAAAGGTATGAGATTGCGGAAAGTATCAAGAAGATGTGAGTACACACACCTGTGAAAAAGCAAAAGAAGCAGGACAAATATCAAGGAGATCACCAATATGATAAGCAAGAGTATGATAATTGCATTCTTCCACCTGTTTCACATCAAATTCATGTTTCAACGTATTAGGATCTGCTTAGAACTTGGCCAAAAACGAGAGAAGGAGATGGAAAAAAAACATTATACCAAGGCTTGGCTACGTTACTCAAGTAGTCAATGTATATGATGAGTGTCCACATGCATAGAGCACTCTCTTCACAGATGTACCACCTAATATCATGAAAACAAAATCAAGATTAAATTACAGTGCAGCTTTGGTGAGGATTGGGAAAATGTAACATAGTGCAGCTTCAGCTTTTGCAAGGCATACCAGAATTTAGAATGGTTTTTCTGGCCTACACATGTTCCCAACCAAACACAGTGATGATCAAACTGAAGAACACATCGATCACAATCATGACAATGTTTGGCTCGCGGAGGCTGCAAAACATTTAGGAAGGAGAAAATTCAAAACAAGTTGAGCAAGTGTATTGGCCAAATGAAACATAACGAGAGTGAAATGTTTACCTGCTCCACGTGACAGTAACCGCATGTCAAATGTCTGGAGGTTATAATAAGAAACAATTCAGTATCAGTAACAACAAACATCTTCCTACTAATAATCTCAAGAGATGAATTTTACAAGATTCATACAGTAGGATGCCATGATGAAAGTTGATATGTACCTTAAGGATGTTCCTGGAGGGTACAAATCCAAAACCATCTTCCCCCAGGAAGTAGGAGTCCTTCTACCACTAGAGGCTGATTCTCCTTCCACAGTAACAACTAAGCTCCCATTTTGTCTAGAAGCATGTTGTTGCCTTCGCTTAAATAACGACATAACGAAAAAGTATAAACACAAGAATGTGACAGACACAAGTTTAAGTAGAAGTCAATCCCATTGTTCCATAAAAATTCCAATAAAGAGTTTGTTAAACAAGGATAATAACAACTCTTACAATGATGTTCTTGTAGGTGCGTTTCTGTAAATTGCATTTGTCTCATCAACATCCCTCATTGCATCAATAACATACCTAAAAAGACAAGAAAGAATGAAGCTTTGGTACCACAGGGACTGTTTCGAAACACATAAATGCATATATATATATATATATATAGTTTAGTTTATACCCAGGTGAAGAGCCAGAAGTGACGAAATACTGAAGAAGTGTGACAGAGAACAAGAACAAGTAAGAGGACATGTACCTGTTCACAGATAATCAAACAAAGTTGAGATCTTTAGAAGATAAAGAGGTGACTGAGTTAGCCAAAGAGCAGTTACCATGGATGTAGCTTAGTTTTCTCAATGAATTCAGCATCGCAAACGAGTAGAAAGCCGATGAAGACGAAGTGTAAAGCTACAAGTGCCAATTTTAAAAACAGAGAAGATCTTCGAACTGCCAAAAAGAAAAAAAAACAATTTGACTTTTAGTGAATCAGAATCTTTAAAGAAGCGATTCAAATAAGGAGACGTTATTAATAAATTAGGGGATTACCAGGATCAGAGAGGCAAGGAAAGTTGAGGAGAAGACGGTCCCAGGGTCGTAAAACAGGGCAGCCAACGCTCATGGTTGACTCTCTATCTCTCTCTCAAGTAAACATTGGAGAAGAGACAGAGAGAGAGAGAACAGGGGGAGAATCGAGCACAAAGACAAAACTAAGATGTCCAAGATGCAAATCTTGTCGTACTTGTCCAGAATCGGACAGAGACAGAGAGAGTAGAGAGAGACAGATTAGTTGGCCATTTTCGTTCTCTTGAGCCGCAAACAAGACAAAAATGGATAATGAAAACAGATTTGTTTTTGAGAGCTTGGGGATGATCTTACTTTACTTGGGCCTCTTTTGCAAAATTAGGCCCATTTAAAAAAATGGAAAATGGTTTTTGGGGATATCCGTTCTTGTCGGATGTCTGGAGGACTGGAACGGATATAATATGATTTACCTTTTCGATTTTGGGAGGATGATCAGACTTGAAAATCCATAGATAGCCAACTTATCAGAACGATATGAGGGTGTGTTCCAATTATGTTCTGATGGATGGTTAAGTTACAGCTAGAACGTGACTGGACTGAAAACAAATATATCGAGAAGAATATATTCTCATTGATTAGTGATAATAAAATGTTATAATTTAGTGTCTTTACTTTCGTTGGAATATATCAAAAAGTGTAATTATGATCAAGTGTGATGTTTATATATTGTGGTTTTGAATCTGGAAAGGTTATACAGACTTCAGAATAATTCAAAAGTTGATTTCAATGGATCCAAATAAATCTTTAGTTGAGTCTACATCATGTGATAAAATATGAAAGAGAAAGTGTATAATTTCTAGAAGTTATCTCTCTCTTCCTATATTGTTCAAGAGGGTTAAAAGAAAATTTGAACTCTTCCTTTAGTTAATTGGCATTTTTTTGTGAACTTGGCTTTATTGGCATTTATTATGTAAATTTTGAACTCAAATTTCCTTTTTATTTTATTTAGAGCCTATGATAATATTGAACTCTTTTTATGCATATCATTTCCATGTCTACTCGATACTCAAAAGTAAGAAAAAAAGGAACAATGGATTTTCTTAAGTGTTTTAATTTTAATTATAAATATAGAGGCATTAGCGTTATATTAGGCTTTCTGTTAAGTACTCAATACTAAATATAATTAAAAATGGAAAATAAATTTTTTAAACACCATTGAAATTATGAGATTGAAAAGTCATGTGCCGTTTGTGAGTTATTTTTATATTTACTTATTTATATAAAAAGTATTTTAATTTTAAACTAATGTTCTATTTTTGTATTTGAAAAATTGATTTTTTTATATATTGATAAATTGAAACATAACCATGTTAATGGCGAAACTTTACTGGAAAACATAAACAAGCTTCAAAGTAATTGGAAAAAAAAAGTATATAATGATGTTCTAACGTTCAACTCCGGTCCAAGTCAAAATCTCAAAGAAGCTTCTCTTCCTTTATATTGTTGGCAGGAATCAACTATTTAACTATACATAAAAAGAAGACCAAACACTTTTCTTTGTCTTCAAAAGTAATAAACAAAAGGCAAAACATAATCAAGTAGAAACTAGAAAGAGAAGAGCATGCGAGCACGTTCGTTCGTTAAGATCAGCTAATACAAATGGAGAGCACATCATCTCGTTCCCTTAAAGCCACCGTCCTCACTTTTATTTACTGTTCACGTTTCATTCTCCACGTTTCTGTTTAAAGAAACCAAAACCAAAGCAGAAGATGCAAGAGCTTTCCTAATATGTCTAACTCCCCAAAATTGTTTGGTGTCGTAAGGAAGAAACTTCTCAAAGAGAGCATTTAGATCTCTGAAGAGTATTGTGAAGGTTCAGGCGGTGGCGAGACGAGTGTTTGTGAGACAAGCTCGAAAGTGTTACATTGTATGCATGCTCTTGCTCGCTTGCAGGTTAGGGTTCGTGCTCGTTCAGATTCTCCCTATTAACTTCATTACCTAATCCTAAAGTTTCCCTCTGTTACTTCTACCTCTCTAGTGATTCTGACTTATATACATAACAGCATTGTCCTTTTAAACAAACTCACCGTTTTGTGATATTTGTATATGTAACTAGTTAACCCTAACACCATGTGATTGGTACTGATAAACAAGATAGTCTAGCTGACATTCTCTCTTCTTTCCTCCATGAAAATTAGTACACAATATACATCCTAAAAGGATCCATAGATTATATGAAGCAAAGCGAATCACAAGCAGACAAAGAGATTATTACTTGGGACGGAAGCTAGTGGTACCTTGGATGGGAAGAAAGGGGTAAAGCTTACATGGAGAGACACCAAATTTTATGGTAAATGACTTGAATCTAAAGAATCTGAAAGTTATACGCAAGATCAGCTATCTTAACAGAGTTTACATCAGCTATCTAAAAAATATACACTCAAACACATAAGCAAAACTCAGTTAATATAAGGTAGATCTACAAGAAACAGAAAAAAAGAGACGAGAGAGCACTGAGATATTGGCGCGGCTCAATCAGATAACTAAGAGAATGTATATTGTGGTTCAAGAAGATCTGAATGAACCAGGCCAATATCAAAGGGGACTCTTTCGTACTGATTCAGAGGAAGCTTTGTAAATGAAAAAAGAAAAGAAAGAAAGAAAGATAGACAGTGTAAGGGGAAGTGTGAGGAGAAAGTGAGAATGTCTGTGGTGGGAGTTATAAAGGAGAGTGAATTAAATTATGGTATGATGAGAGAAGGCAATGGAAGGTATGGATCATTAATACCACATCTACTACCAATGAACAAAAGCTAGCTCACCCCTCTTTAAACTCTCTCCTCTCTCTCTCTCCTTATTTCAACATGTATCCATCCATCCAAACTAAACTGGCTATGCAATGAGAACCTATACTCCTTTCTCTGCTCCTCTGTCTTTCCTTCTTGAGTTTCATAACAGTTTTTTTTTTATAAAAAAAAATAGATAACCAAAAACATTGGAGGAAGAAGTTAAAACAACATCAAAGATGCTCTATAATAAATAAGAGGGAATCTCGCAGAAGGGAGATGGGGACACTGGCTGCCTGCAACCATTAATGTTCTTACTGCTTCGTTTCTTACTAGGCCCCCTCTCTTTCTCTCTATCTCTCTCCTTCCATTGAAGATTCTCAAGTGAAACCTTTTAATGTCACATTGTAACATCAGAGATTTGTAACTAAAATTAAACCAGATTCTTTTATTTTTGTCTGGTTAGTATATGGGTGGGAAGCGAAGAACTATTGCACACCCATATGTATTTACTTCTCTCTAGCTACATTAACCTTTATCCGGTCCACCACCTTTGCCATAAATTCATGTACAACACACACATTATCTCTCTCTCTACCCAAATATGTTTCTTATCACTTTCAAATTTTATCAAATCTCTAACTGTACCAGCTGGTCCAGCTCTTGCTCTACATGTTATCAACATGCTTCTTTAGTATCAATGTCTCATTAAATTAACCAAACAACTAAGTGGGTAAATAACATATAAAGAAAATGCTAATAATACTCACGTTGAGTTTCAAGCGTTCTCTCTAGATGCCTGCAGAATATGATCTACAGTGTTGAGGAATATGTTTCTGCAAATTATTCTTAAATTCCTATAAGCTTCAACTTGGAACCAAAACAAGTAGAACAGGGTCTGCCCCCTTTGTTCCTTTACTCTGGATGACAGAAAAAAAAGAATGAATCAGACAAAAAACATGCAACATGTATGGCGCCTTATACTATTTTCTCAACAGCAGCAGAAACTTCCTGTATGCAGCAAGGTTTACATTAAAGATGGCGTGGATTGCATTAAAAAATATTAGTTATCAAATAAACTTGTTTAATAGCTAAGAAAAAGAGAGAAACAGAACGCAAAAATGGACCTGCAACGGGGACACAGGGATTCTTAATTTCTGATGAATGCTCTCTAGTCATAAACATTACATTACACACTTGAAGGTAAATCATTATAGCAACCACTTCTCTGTATACAGAAAATTATATAATACAAAATGTATGACACAAGAAAGGCCTACTACATTCATTCACCATCAACAACAATTACATCTTTCATTACACAAAAGTTTGCTGAATAAATAAAAATTAATGATTCCTGGAATTGAGTTCCAAACGTCAGTAGTGTGGCTTTCACGTTACAATTATACATTCTTATACCAACAAAGAGTGAACATTTTTATACGTAGCTACAAAAGATGAGAATCTAAAAAAAGAGGGATGAAGTAACTTCAGAGTTTCTTAGGGAAAGTCATACCACCACCTCGGATAGAAAGAGAGGGTCCTTTGGCAGAGCTCATCACATTGGTATCAAGGAAGATGACAACAACAGTGATGTCATCGTGGAAATGCCTCCTCACGCCTCTCTCTATCTTCTTCAGATCATTATATCTCATTTCCCTCTTCTTTGCTGCAGCTTGCAGTGCCATCTTCACAAGTCTACGTGCTATCCCCTGCAAAAGGACAGAATCAGTATTTGGTTTCGTTTATAGGTTTTAAACTGAAACTGGAAAAAGAAATGAGTGTAGCGCACGTTTCGTGGGTTGTTCTGAACGATGTCAACAGCTTCTTGGTTGCTAAGCTGTTCCCATAGTCCATCAGAAGCAAATATCAGAAACTGATCATATGGTTGGAGCACATGCTCTGTTATCGACGGTTCCCCACTCAAGATTGGCCTTTTCATCGGCTCCCGGAGTCTATACTTTGTGTACAGTGGCTCCTTGTTGAACTCAGCTTTCTTAAGATACACGTCGCCTATGGATCTAGATATCTGCAAATGAAAGAAAAAAACATCTGAGTTTATCTTGCATTGTAAGGAACAAACATATCTAGACAATCAACATAATTAGGCGTTGGATCCACTGTCTAGATGCATGCAACCATGAAGACAGAACAAGGGTTCAACATTTCAACTGTTCTATCCATGGTTCTTAAAACATCCGACTCAAATCGGTTTAAACTGTCCTAAATCGTTTTAAATCAATTTAAATTAGTCTAATCTGTTACATTAAGCAATAATGTTACTAAAAATCCACAAATTTGTCAAATTTTGACAATTCAGATTGAGAAATGTACCTGAATAAGCCCCTTAACACGCCACACATTATGCTTCAACACAACAATATGCGAGTCATCCGGATGCAAAGAATGCATCTCCTGTCTAACAGACTCTATACTCACATTATGCTCCGCTGAGAGCTGAAGCGCAATAACCTCACCTGTAGCCCTCACAGCCCTTCCAAGAACAGCACGAGAATCTCCAACGTTAGCAATGTAGAGCTTCCCTCCACATATAACACCCACAAGGCAGCAAGACCCAACAGCTGCAATCTGTGGCTTCGTCGGCCACTGCTTTGTCACAACCCCTAGAAACCCTTCTTCTGTCGCTTCATAAGCCTTTCTTATTACATCCATCGACATAGTGGCTTCCTCTGCTGCAAATCCTACAAGATTCAACAATATTTTTAGTTTTTAATATGATCGGTCCAATAGGCGGCGCCTAGGCGAAACTATTTTAAGAAAATAGGTCCTAACCAATAGGATTTTCTTAAAATCCGATTTATACGACTCAAATCAGTTATATCATTCTAATTTGGGTTAAACCTTTCTAATAATGATAGTACACATTCACAAATTTATGTAATTTCTTTTGTTTTGTATATCTAATTTTGATAATTTATCAAAATAACATTATAATTAAACCTAAAAACTAAAATATCTTATATAAATGTAAGATATATATAAAATAAATCAATAATTCCTTAACTCCTAGTAGCTACTCTATATAGTGGTATCCTGGCGCTTTCTTGAACATTGAGGAATACAAAAATGATTCAATTGCTCACTCTTTAAATGCTGAAAGAGATGATCATTAACAAAGCGTGAGGTCTCAGGCCCTCCATGACCATCATATACTCCAACAAAAGTCCCATACGGACCAGAATCAAGTGTGCTCAAAGGGCCAGACTCAACTTGGCTCTGATCCTCAAGGAGATTGTTGGCTTGAACAACCGCCATTGAGAATTCGCCGAGTAGGTGTTGACCAGAGTCTTTGTACCAGAGTAACCCATCTTGTCTCCCAGTTGAATCAGATGACTTGCCCGAAGAGGAGGAAGAAGGCCAGAGACAAGCACTCAGAAGTTTCATTAACGTTGCTAACATCCCTCATGTCATCAAAAGAAACCCTCTTTTCTCTTTCTTTCTTCCTCCACAAGTAGAAAGGAATCTGCAATTTCAAAAAGGGTTATAACCAAATTGAATAAAAATCAAAACTTTATCGGATTAGGGAAGTGGGTACCAAGTAAAGTTGCAGACTTTGGAGTCAACAGATGATGCCCATCAAAATTGAGATCGAAATCAATCTTAATTTAGACAAAAGTATTTAGGGTTTTGTAGTAACGAGGAGAAACAGATGAGAAGAATTAAGACAAGACAAGAGAGATCTGAAAGAGAGAGAGAGAGAGTGATGGAACAGAATCAGATCGAGAGAGATGAAGTAAGAACTTGGTGTGTCGACTAGAGAGAGCCTCTCTACGAGAGGAAAGGGGAAAGGAGAAAAGGGCTCCACTGCTTGTAACCAGACAATCCAATCCTGATCACTGGATCAGATTTTCTAAACCTAACCCTTCTTTTTCTTCATATTGACCTTTTATGTCCTTTTTCTCCTTTGCAAAACGGTCCTCTATCTTTATAATATTTTTAAGTTATGGAACACTGACTAATTCCTTCGATAATAAGGGTGACACAGAACAAGACAGAAGATATATGGATTTTGATCATCACTTTTATATAATTTGTATTTGTTCTCAGCAGCAAAATCTAACATTTTTTATCAGATGTTTGATGCATCACGTAAAAACAAATTTTCTTTAAAAAAATTAATGTAAAACACTACTGTTCTTATTTGAGCAAACACTAAGGTTTTATTAAAAATATCATTTTAAAATATTAGTAAATAATTAATTAATTTAATGAAAAGTTATATAAATTTAATTATATCAGTCATACTATTTATATATATACATAATTTTCATATACATTTATATCATACTAGAATAGATACTTGTTTTAAAAAGAGAGAAATTTTACATTTTGAATACTTTATTATCATTCAGATTTAATTCGTAGAATTATAAATATTTCTATTTTCAGATTCAACTGAAACAGATAAAAAAATGAAACAAATTGAATATATATTTTGTCTATCTCTACTTATTAATCTCAAATACTTCTTCTATATACAAAAAAAAATTGATGTCTAACGTTGTTCACAAATATTAAAAGAATACTAGATTTCGACTCGCACAACCGTGCGGGTATTTTAATAGGAAAACATTTGAAATTATATAATAAAATTTATCAATAAATAAGTATAATTTGATTCTTTATGCTATCCAATTTCATAATCATTTTTATGTGACTTATAATATTATTAATATAAAATTTATAAATTTTTATTTTTGTAATAATTTTTTAAAATATTATTATTAAGATTACTAATTTGTATATTTTGTTTTATTTTTAAATTTGAAATCTATGTAAAAATTAATTAAGTTGGACCTACATAATACATAAACAAAATTTTGGGATATTGTTAAAAGTATTTTACATAATTTTAATTTTTTGTTTATAAATTAAAAATGAATTAAAATCTTAATTATATTTTATGATAATTATATTTTATGATAATTATATTTTATGATAATTAAAATTTTAATTAAATAATTTTTGAAACTATATCTTGAAAAAGATTCTAAAAGATTTTTAAAAGATTTTGTTAGAATTTTCTTAAAACTATTTATTTGTATTTCAAACAAAAATTAAAGATATGAAAAGATATTATAATGTTATGTAAAATTTTTATAAAACTCTAAAGATGGTCCAAACTAAAATATCACACATGAAGTGAGTCATGACTTCTCTTTTAATATAATAGACTAGTTTTGGACCCGCACAACCGTGCGGGTTTTATTTTCGTTGTTATATACATATATAAATTTTTATATCATTAGTGATGTTAATCATATATTTAAATGGTTATATATAGAACTATTACAAACACAATAATTTTATACTTTGCAAATTAATATCATTTGTTTAAATAGTTTCTTGTTATATATTTATCTTATTGGATTTGCATTTAATTATTAATATTAATATTAATATATGCATTAAAAACATAATTTGCAAAATATTTTATATTTACTTTGTACTAAACTATAATCTGAATTTCAAAGTTACATTACCATTTAGCAAACTTTTTATGTTTATTTAGATAATATCTTATTGTATATATAAAAGTGTAATAAATGCTAATTAATTTTATACATGTATTATCTAGTTACTAACATTAACCCGTTCGGCCAACATATTATATATTTTAAATTAATATTTTCTATTTATTAAAATAAAACTAATTAATTTATCTATTTAAATATAATTGTATATCATTTACTTTAATATAATAATTGTATTGAATATAATAGATTATAATTATAAAATAGAATTTTCTTTTTCATTTTATAAGCGATAATTGATAGATATTGATGTAAAATTATATTTTATTAATAATTCGAAATTAGTTAAATATTTATATATTTTTTTAAAAGTTAAGATCTTGTTAAAATCATTTCAACAGATTTTTTTTCAAAAAATTAGTGTATATCTCATATATTAAAATAAAAAGATATCTAAAGATACTATGATTAAAGTAGTTACATCAAATGTAAATCATATTTTTTTTTTATAATACTATCAAAGTGTTATATTTATTAAAATAAAAATATTGTGTGGGTTAAACTCTAATATATAGTTTTTTATTTAGGATTTAGGAATATATAATGTTGTCTAGATAAATTTTAATATCTTAAACAAAAACATTTGTATTTCGAATAAAAGATAAATATATGGGATAAAATTATGGAAATACAATTTAAAAAGATGTCAAAAAGATCTTGTTGGATTTATTTCATTTGTATTTCAAATAGAAAAATAAAGATATTTAAAGATATTATCATTAAATTATGTAACATTTGATAATCTTCATAATCTTCTTAAGAAATAGTCCATTTTAAAAAAAATCACACATGAATCTAGGTTGTGACTTCTATTTTAATATATAAGATTTACTTTTCTCTATTACCATTTTGTTTTACTTTTAGTTAGTCTAAAGTTTTATCTTATTTTCAATAAAATTTAAGTTATTTAACCACTTATAATTTTACAATTCGATTTATAAGTCACTTTTAAATCAAAATGCATTAATCCAAAGTAGAATATCAATCTTTTGCATACAAAACAAAACAAAAACTAAAAACTAAAACATTGGTTCGTTTGTATATATAGGAGTAGGTAATAACTTAAAACACTTCATTGGAGAAGAGAAGTTCCATGAAGTAAAAGGAAAGAGAAGCGTGTTGTTGTGTTATTCGAAGATGATTGAATGGTTAAAAAAAGAGGTGGAATATCTGTGAGTGATTGAGGAGGAGAGACACGTGATTAAGTGACATCATTTAACGTTAGCTGTCTCATTAAGGACATACGTGTGCACATCAACTTCCACCTCCATCTCCACCTGCACCTGACCAGCCTGCACTTCTTTCCCGTTTCCGGTTTCCTCTTCACTTCTCCCATGTGCTTTCCTTTTCCTCTCTTCTTCTCTTCATATATCATTTAAAAAAATAAATAACAATGGGCCTTAGAGAGGCATGATGGGCCGTATTGAGAAAAGAAGCTCTATCCAAGTAATTATTATAGGAATAAGCAAAAAATGAGGGGGAGTGGTCAAGAAGATCAACCCTACTTTCACTCTTTACCAAGGCATAGAGGAATCACAGTAACTTTACACATGTAAATTGGTCAAATTTTCTTTTAGTGTTTTCTCTGAGAATAACCAAACTTGGCTTCACTCATCACTAAAAATTTAACGAGTTACATGGTATTTTTTTTTCTGTCTCGTGTATATATAGATTCACACTAATTAATTGCTTTTAAGAGTCGAGTGTAACAAAAGATCAATTTTACATAAATACAAGCTGTTCTTTGGATCGGGTTTAAAAACTATAGAAAATGCAACATCATTCGGAGACGACGACGTTCGTGGAGAAACCTCTTTGCCCTAAGCCACGCCGTGTGTGTTCTTCTCTTCCTGATTTCCTCAAGCCTCTCTCATGTTCCCTACACTCTTCCAACTGGTAATATATTATGTTCTAGATTGTTTTTTTTTATGTTCTAGATTGTTTGTATATTATATGTTTGGTTTATTGTGTTTACAAAAAGAAATGAAAAATCAGAAAATGTTATTGAAATTGTACTTTTTTCATCATGTATAGGTAAAAATAAACGTAGAACTTGTCTTTGAAACAATCGAAGGAACGCTATATATAATTCTCTCCTGTTTTTTTTAATATGTATATTTCTTGAACTTTCATCATGTGTTCCTGCATGTTTTTGTGCCTCTATCAGCCAACAAAGTTCGGAGGGAAGAAGCAGCGTTATTAACATAGTCGATAAGGTCATACTTGCTTTCTTCTTCATCATAGATTATTTTTTTTCTTCCAAAAAATGTAATTTTTCAGTTAGGAATTCAGTATAAATTTTAATTCGTTAACAAGTGAGCGGTTTTTTTTCTCTCTTTCGTGTCAACAGTGACTGATTTTTTTGGTAAACGATTGTAATAAAACACTTCATTCGAAAAAAGATCTTATAATGAAACATGAAAATGTCATAATTAACGACACTGATATTAAAACAAGAAGAGTATTCCAAACTTGCATGCATGCATGGTTATTGAGTGTTAATTAATGAAATAATATATAATTTTGTGTAGGTGCAGCCGATAGAAGGTGGAACAATAGAGTGGTACGCAGGGTCTCCACCTAAGAGAACCGGGAATCCTCTTATCCACGACCTTCATTTCGTTCACTGCCTTGACCTTCTCCCTAATTTTTCAAGCACCAAGGCTTGATCTTCACATCTTATTTGACGATATATGCATACATAGCCGTACAAACAAACAAAAATTGAAAAAAAAAGCTCCCTACTTCCACATAAATGCCATATCAATCGGCGTACAAAACATTCACCTCGCAGCTAATTAAAAAAATGTTCACACAGATATGCATCTATATCAATCAACAAGTTTGGAGTTTATTCTTTGTAGAAATGTATTTGGATATTCTTGATCACCAAGAGTATACATTGAGGCCAGTACTACTAATACAGCTTACTAAATCAGTACACACTGAATGGAGAGACTTATATAGAAATATAACTAGATATATGTTTTGGGACTTGGATATTTTTTTTTAATAATCTATAACACTTTGTCTTTTTCTTTTTTTTTTAGTTTGGTATGACATGTTATGTAATTGCCTTGTGCTCTATAATTTTATATAAGACTTGCGTAAGAATTCCATAGTTTTTGCTTTAGTTTATCTCTTTCTGTACCCCAAGAGATTCTCCCTAACTATGTCCTTTTGGACTTTCATTTATTGAAGTATTCAGTGTTAAAAAAAAAAGAATTCCATAGTTTTAAATACTTCTGTTGTGTTTCCTTAATTTTCTTAAGTTATTGGGGGATAAAGCGAGTATTTCAGTAATTCGTATTATAATTACTTTGATAAAAAAAAATTACTTGGATAGCTTGTTTTCTCAAAAGACAAATAAGTGACCATGGTCATGTTTATGGACTCAGTAAAAATAAAGAAAGTGTGATCATTGAGTTTATGATTCAAGCTACCAATTTTAGAACAAAGCTTTTGTAGACCCAAATTTTAAACACAGTTTTTATCACAACTACATTTTAATAAGGTATATATGATTGATATCCTAATTCGACGTGAGTGAGGTACTACTATATGTACAAAAGGTCACCTTAATTTTTTTTTGCTAAACTTTTTTTCTAAAATAATGTATATTGTTCTATAACAGCATGACTTACGTGAAATTTTGATAAGAATATAACAGTAGGATCAGAGCCGGTCCTAGTTTATGTGTAGATAAAAAAGGTGGCCACTTTTCAAAAAGGAGACTCCATTCATTATTTCTGTTGAACCAAGGTATGGATATTGAAAGGAAGGTCTCTTAGATGAAATCCCTTTCTCAAAGCCTGTCTTTTTTATACATCACATGACGTCCTTTCTTTTACCTGTGTAGTTTAGAGGTCATGCTTGCAATCTTACCAGTGTAGTCAACTCTTCCTTCTCCTACCTTGTGGCCTTCGTATGATTCACAAGAGGCATTCATTGTTTTTATGGTTTGACATTTTAATGTCCAAACAGGAATTCATTTTGATGAGCAGAGACATTATTCATTATTGGTTTGAGAATTGTGATCTCATCTTATCTGCCTGTTACAAGATGTATGTTTTTGTTATATACATGTTTTGGATATTTAGGTGCCTGCGCAAAGCAGGAGGGAGGAGATACATTGTCTCAGACATGTTTTGGAGGCGTCCAGTAAAAGAGATTGATACCAAAAGGGTATTTTGTTTCATTGCTTGGTTCGATGATGGGCCTGATGGCTTTGTGAGAAAGCAAGTGGTCAGACAAGCTGAAGAAAAGTTGAACTTTGCTTTGGCGGGTTGAGCCAGGCCCGTGCAGTAGTGCAACACATGGGCGACTCGCGAAAACCCAGATAGCAAGCTATCTTAATGAGCTTTCACCCTTAAAAAATAGAGTTAATATCGTGTGGGCCGATGACCCACATATCAGATATTAAACTGATAAGAACAGATACTACACTTGATCTTAGCCAAAAGGCCGAGAAAGGTATGAATTGAAAGTAAGGCTCGACTTCCGTTTTATATTGCTAAGCTTATGCTCAACTTTGTTTAGTTTACCGATGTGGGACTTGACAAACAGACTCTTTTGTTCTCTTCAAACGAACAATGCTATAACTTCATGGATCTTGGAACTTTGCAAATCTAGAAGAAGAACATTTAAGGTGGTGTTAACTTAAGATCCTAACCACCAGCTACTTGGTTCCAGGTGGCTCTGGACACAATCAGTCAGTGGCGGAACCAGCCACTAAATATATGGGGGTCAACAAAATTAATCATTGGTTTAAAGTAAATTTTCAGCAATGTCACTGGGGTCATTGCACTAATTTTACAACATTTCACTAGCTTTTTAATCAAAAATACATGCAAAAAAAATTTGTAATTAAAATTCACTGGGGTCAAGTGACCCCCTCACCCAACCCTGGCTCCGCCACTGCAATCAGTGATCTGTTTGATTGTCTTGCAACACAAGAACAGATACCTTGTTTGTGATGCAGTTGTGGGCAGAGACAGACAGGTCTGTTCTAGAGAAGTCATTCCTTGAACGGTGTTCTCGGGCTTGGTATGAAGGACTACTCTGCTCCTAGCCTTCTGTCAAAATCAAAGATCGCTGCAAACTACTTCTTAATCTGTTTCGGACGTGTCATTGGTGTTGGGGTGGAGAATCAGTTTCGGAGGCGAAGGCTATACAGACCAGGAGGAGACTCCATTCATTATTTTCGTTGAACCAAGGAACAAAGTCAACTTACAATCTACACCGCTTCTGTTTCCATCTACTAGACTAAGCCATATATATTCTATTGATGTCTTGACCAAACTCATCAGTATATATATATATATATATATGTAACTTTTTACAATTTTTAGATGAAATCCCTTCCTCAAAGCCTGCCTTTGTTATACATCACATGACGTCATTTCTTTTACTTTGTCGACGACACACACCAGCCGGTCTTCAGATTCCGTCTGATTTCTGTTACAATTTTAGGTCATGCTTGCAGTTTCACCAGGGAAGTTAAAATATGATCAGAGAAGAATATGAAGTCTGAGGACTATTTAAACTAGCTTTACAGTACTTGTACGATGGTATAATCTGAACCACATCTGAATTCTGTTGATCGTCCTCTTTACATGCAGTCCAAATGCTATAAACATTACTTTCCCCCTACTAGAGATGACTTTAGTCTTTAGGAGGAGGATCAGTGATGAGAATCAAGAATCCCTTTTTTTAACATGGTATTTAGTTCTTATTTCTTGTGGTATTCTGTTACATTTCCGTATTGAATACGAGTAACAGGAAGGTGGTATGATGTACTGTTTGGTATTCTGGAAAGCGAAAGGAGTAATGTGTCATTGGACGTAAGTATATCAAAAGAGATCATACAAATTATTTGTATATGCATAATACTGAGAGTTTGTGTGGATTACAGAGAATTGATGTCTGGCTACCGCATTGTATTTGACCGGGAGACAGGAGAGGGTGGTCTAGTGTTGGAAGCATTGCTAATGAAGTCTTAATGCCAGTTTTTGAGGATTAAAGCATATCATACACGACCACTCTTCCACCAGAGACTGAAGAACCACTTTGTTCTCCTCCTCTGTCTTTTTCTGCTACACCGCCCCCAGTAGATATTCGTGACTCCACCAAAAGTCCTGGCACAGGCAGTGCAGCCAATCTCATCCTCTTGCTTCTCAACTCTTCCTTCTGCTACCTCTTATGGCCTTCTTCTGATTCACAAAAGGCATTCATTGTTTTTTTGGTTTGACAATTTAGTGTTTAAACAAACACTGCGTTTGGTGAGCAAGTGGTCAGACAAGTTAAAGAAGATTATCTGCCTGTTACTTTGCATCCTTGCTTGGTTCAGTTATGGCCTGATGTCTTCGTGAGACATCAAGTGGTCAGACAAGTTAAAGAAGAGTTGTACTTTGCTTTGGTGGGTTGAGCCAGGCCCGTGCAATAGTGCAACGCATGGGCAACTCATGAAAGTCCAGATAGCAAGCTATCTTAATGGACTTCCTCCCTTAAAAAATTGAGTTAATATCGTGTGACCCGATGGGACACATATCAGATATTAAACTGATAAGAACAGATACTACACTTGATCTTAGCCAAAAGGCCGAGAAAGGTATGATTTGTTAGTAAGGCTCGGCTTCTTTTATATAGTGCTAAGCTTATGACTAATTTTGTTTAGCTAAGCGATGTGGGACTTGAGAAATACTCTTTTTTTTTCTTCAAACAAACAATACTATAACTTCACGAATCTTGAAACTTTGCAAATCTAGAAGACGAAAATTTGAGGTGGCGTAATTGAATCACAGCAATATATGTCATGTGCAGGATCTTATCTTAAAGCTTCTCTTCTGCAGTGTGCGTAATATTAGAATCCTAACCAAAGAGGTTGCTCTGGTTCTAGAACGGCAAACACGAGGTTTTGATCATATTCATGAGGATCATATTCATAGAAAAAAACAGGCAAAGCTATGACCAAGGTAATAACCAGTATCGTTTTCCTCATTGTAATATGAATTCGAGAGATATGCGTGCACATGCTGCAGCAACAGGCTTTAAAGGGTTACGAGATCTCACATGCTGATGGGGCCACCGTATTTTCCTGCCAGTAACACTCAGTACATAAGCTGAGACATCTTTGATATGTGCTGATGATAGTTGGGGTCCTGCTTTATTTTTGGGTTTAGGGAAGTAAGTTCTTCTCTGTACTTTTTTGAAAAGGCATTTGCTAAGTAATCATCTCTCTGAGTCTTGCATTATCAATTCCCAAATACTACTTATTAAAAAACTTAAAAAAGTTTTTTTTATATAAAACTAGGAAACCACCCCGCGCGTAAACGCGCGGGAAAGAGGATGTTTAACTTTTAAACTTTATATTTTAGAACAATTTATATTAGTTAATCAATCATTTTTAATCATGTAAAAGACTTAGATAAAATTTGAATAATAATGTTAGATACAAAATTCTGTGCATAAGTGTTAGTTATAAATGTGTTAATTTTACTTATATGTATTTTGTACAGATTGTTAAGTTACATAATTGTCTTCAATCATTTTTTCCTTTTTCGTTTTGGCCATTTGGCTATTTCCCTAGGTTGTGTTGTTGTATTTGGATTGTTAACTTCATTTTATTTTATAGTTGTTGATAACTTTGCAAGTCTTCTTTTCTTGGTTGTATTCCGTTTATTGGCATTGGTTTCTTCAATCTCATCCGTGATGACAGAAAATTTATTTGTTATAACAAGATGTTCCAAAAAAAAAAAGTTTTTAGTTTTTAAAATTTGTTTGACTTGTATAGCCTCAAGAATAAAATAAGTTTGTAAATATATTAAACCTCTTCATTAATAATATGGTTGTCTGTTATTCCAATAAATGTTAATCCATGTGAGCTTGACTGATATGTTACATTAACTATGAATTTAAAAACTGCCCGATAAGATTTTCCGAAAAATAGGAGATGATAGCTTTATCACTTGAATATTTATATAACTGTTCTTAAATATCGTAATTTAAATATTTATTTTAGTTTATACAACATAGTATAGTAATTTTTCTAAGTACGATACGGGTCATGTCTATAGCAGATTTTCCTAAAATACGAGTCATGTATTTGTTGAATGTTGTTAACAAAACTGATTCCGAATTATCTTCAACAACAATCTCTAGGACACACCCCGCACGTTTACGCGCGAGAGAGGAAATGTTTAATTTTTTGTTCATTTTTTATAATTATTAAAATATTTTAAGTGTTCAATTTTTATGAAAATAAATGCATTGACAAATTTATATATAAATTTTTTGTTTGTTAGATAAAACTATGTTTAAAGATAAAAGGTGTATATAACTTGGCTAATGTCATGTAATGTATACGAAAATTAAAATTCTCGGTAAACATAGCATTTTTTGCTTTGTTGTAAAACTTTTGGTGTCTTTAGTACCTTTTTTCCTTGTCTTATTATCTTTACAAACATTGGTTTCTTCTTCAGCATCGTCAACAGTAGATTAATAAACTTAAATAAAAGTTACCACCTTTTCTGTTTTTAACTTTTTCAAAAAAATGATAATCTATTTCAATTTGAATTGTACCTCATCTATATTAATTGGGTTACCTATGATTTATGTAACAATTAATCCTGCTGAACTCGAATTATAATTAAAGGATATAACTTTTACATTGAATTTAAAAAAAATTCCAATAAGCTTTTTAGCAAAGTATGAAATAATTGCATTATCACTTGAATCATTGAATGATTGTTCATGCATATAGATTTTCAGTAAATCAGGATTAAATTTATTTATAGTATATTAATTATCTAAGTACGAGAGTTACGTGAAATTAAATTAAGTTTGTTGCTGATTTACCAATTATTCTTATCATGTCTTTAATGAATGGGGTTAATAATGCTGAATCTAAATCATCTTCGACAATAATGTCCAGCTTATACCTATTTTTACATATGTGTTTGGTACTAATAATTAGTTAGTTATCAAAACTCATAAACAATAATATATTTATTACAGTAAGATGCCAATAATATCAGACTTTGAGCATTTTTTTGCAAATTAGTCTCCTATGTTGTTTTGAAGTATTTTAGCACAATGATTACCAGATATGTAAATCCAACCATTTCTTGAACTACCATCAATAAATTTTCCTTCGATAGTGAATTGTTTTTCCTGTTAAAAATGATGTTTTAAATTTTTAAAATAATGTAAATTAATAAAATACTTTTTGGTTTTTAAGATAACTTTTAAACTATCAGACAATTATTTTTAAATTAATTAGTCAGTTTTTTTAACATCACACAAAATTATCAGATTCACAATAATATTGCCACCTTGCTCGTTTTAAAACATTGGTAACATTTGCTCTTCTTCTCTACACCATACATAGAAATAGATTCACTATTAAATGAACTAATCCATTATTTAATATAAAACTGTTCGAATTAGTTTTCTGAAGATCTAGCATATTATGTAATTTAACCGTCCAAAAGTCATGAGGAAAATTAGAATTTCTATTTAATATTCAAATTAACATTATTATACAAGAATCTATTTATTCCTAAATATAAGCTGTCTCAAAATATACATATATATCGTTTGTAAAAATCCACCACTATCTTTTTGCTGATTAATTGGTATCTTATAATTATTAAAGTTTATTGCCTAAACACATATATAGTCTAAACTAAACTTCTGTCATTAATTTTAGCGATAACAAATTATACTAAAAAAAAACAGCCACCATTCAATAATTAATTATAGCCATGTTATACCTACATCTCTTACGAATATGAAGAAGTGCCATGTCATAACCAACGTCACCTTTCTATCTGTTGCACCTCTTCACCATGGGACATCACTGGCGGTTAAACCAACCAGAGCCGACAGTTACAGGAGAGGAACAATACCCTTGCAAATGCTCTAGCATCTTGTCATAAACTTTCCACAATTTTTCATGCACTGAATCGCTGGCAAAGACGCGCCTTAAATTCAACTACCCTGGTTAAACCGGAGAAGAGAGAGTAACCGGTTATGTTAGCGTGTGCGAGTGTTAAGGAGCCTCCAGCGAGAGTGGGACGACCGAGACCGCCGGAAAAACCAGAGAGACGAAGGAACGGAAGTAGAGGAAAAGACCTGTGAAGACTAATGGGATAGAGATTTTGGCTATAGTCTCTACATACCCATGGCTTCAGTCCCAAGTAGTGCACACCCTCTATATTATCTGTAAGATAACGTGTTCCTTGATTTTTTTCGTCAGAGAACTTCAACGTATTCACGCGTTTCGATAACCTGTGCCACCATACAAAGATCTCATTGAGGAATCCCTGGTCTCCTCCATTGTACGACTCCATCTTGAGGATTTCTCCAGTACATCTTTAAACAAACATGCTGATGTCTCGAGAAACTGATGCAAAAATAATAATACGAAACGAAAGTCATTTTCTCCTATGGTGGTCTCCTCTCAATGTTTCGGGCCAACATGTCTCCGATGACACGAGCCACTCTTATTGTGATCTGAAGTGCGCCTTAAGTAACTCTCCGCTCTTGTTGATGTGTAACCCGCGACGTCTCCCGTGGTGGAGAGGTGCAACAGATTGGACATAAGTGATTGACGGTGGTTACCACATGGCTCCTCCACACATCATACCCACGTTAATCATACACTAACTTAACGTAACCTAATCATGTTCCCTTCTTTATATCTATAAACATTAAATCAAACAAACCAGACACCGATGTTCTTAATCTACTTCTAAAACTTCTCATCTAACATCGTCACCAACCGAGAAGCCAGATTTTTAAATGGTAAAGTCTCTTCAAATCCCTTATCCACACTATCTCAATTGTCAATACATTAAACCTAGAAATAAATCTAGCATTATTAAGAGAAACAGAATCATACCTAAATGGAGGCCACAAATTTATATTTCGGGTAAACAATATATGATGAAAGCAAACCAAATTTTCTAAAAAAATTGTTCCCGTCAAATATTCAATATATAACTTTCTTATAATTCAAGAGTCTAAAAAAATCAAAAAACAATTGTAGGTATGATAATGAATCACAAAATACTATAGCAAAGAACAAAGCAATCAACCATAATAAACTCTAATGTAAATATTAAAGGCACAATAATCATTATTTTAGGAATGTCAGGCACTAATCCTAATTTCAATGTTTAGTTTAAACAATGATTATACGCATGAGTTTCTCTTCCCAGCCGTTGAACTTAATGCTTTGAAAATAAATGATCAAATTTATGTAAAGTTACACGCGGATTAGGTGTCCAAAATGTAAACTTTTAAATATTATAATTATTATCACATTGCAAACCCAACGTAACTTTCCTGCACTATTTTGCGCCTTACACATCTCCTTGTATAAGGAACTACCACATGATCAAATAACACCAGAGGAGAATCTATGGCCACAAAACAAAACATAACTAATATGTCTGAGTTTCTCCAGGAAGTGTTAATCGTTACGGTTCAAATTGTATTTACAGATATAACTTTAGGTACAGCAAAAAAAAGCACACACACACACGCTCAGCATTTGTCAACGGTGGTAAAAGTGAGTTTGTTTCTTTTTTGGTAAAACTGGAGAAATACACAAACGACAACGATGAAGTTCGGTTTGGACAATATACAAAATTGTATAACAACAATCATTTTTGGAACCGCAGTAGATGGAAACGTGAAACACATTGGACAATATACAAAATTGTTATTAAACAACCTTTTCTTTTACTTATTAACCCGACTTGTTTCATTATCTCTTGTAGATTGTATTAGCTGTGTTTAGTTTTAACCTATTAATTTATTTTTCCAACCACTAATTTCAATCTCTAAAATACACTTAAATCTATATAATGATCAAACTTTGTATGCAAGAATACTATGAATCATACCTATTAGAGAAAGAAAGTGCACAATTTTTTTGGAAAATGACATCAACATAACCCTTATATTTATAGTAATTTGAAAAGGTACATTAATAATTGTCAAGAGGTGTGTTTTATTATTAATTAATTAAAATATTCCAAGAGTTCTATTCAACAGGTATGTTTGGTTTAGGTACATAGATAATTGTCAAGAAATGTATTTTATTTTTAATTAATTAAAATATTCAAAGGGTTCTATTCAACAGGTGTATTTGATTTTTAAATTAATCCAAATTCTTTCAAGAGTTGCAAAGAAAAAAACTATTAGATAAAACTAAAACAATAAATAAAAAACAAAGAATATGGAGACATGTGGTAAACGAAGTCTTCACAATCTATGCGTGAGTTACTTACAGGCCACGTCATATGAAGAACAATGAATGATCTTCTTTTCATACAAAACAATATTATTGATATAACTAAGACCGTAATTTGTTGCGCCGTATTATTATTTGGTAGTGACAAAATAGACATTTCTGACTAAATATATTTGAAAAGTTGTGTTCTTCCAACAATAATATAATAATCTAATAATATAATTGAAAGGTTGTGTTCTTCCAAAAAAAGAAACGTAAATTACTTGAAAGGTTGTGTTCTTCCAGAAAAACAATTTAAATTATTTTAAAAGTCAATTGACTAACTTCGGAAAAATATGACTCAATTAACCAAAAATCATTTAAAATATTAATTATTTTTTGAAATAATGAATCTGTCCACTATAAATAGAATGAGGTCAATTCAATTAAAAGTATTTATTATTTTTCAGGTTGCATCTTTTCATTATTTAAAAATAAATTAGTATGGTATATATTCTTAAAAATTCATAATTGTATAACAATGTATGGTATCAAATGGAACACATCTGCTCATATGACCAACAGTTGTGTCCTTTACCAAATAATAACTATGATTAAAAAAATAACAACGATTAAGAAATAATTGTAACACTTCAAGTATCATTTAATAAATCAATAAAATAACATAATAGTATATACCTTATGTTTAACTTAACGTTCAAACTGATCTAATGTTCAGAACCAATAATTGTGTCCTTCACCAACAAACAGAAATTATTCATTATTTAACTAAATGAAAGAAGTATTAACAATGCTTTCTGAATGGGTGTCAACGAAAAAAGGTCATTACACGCACCGGTTTAAACAACATTTAATTCCAACAAGAAACTGCTACATTAAAAACTAAATAATATGTCAAATACAATCAGAACATATATGATATTTTAAACTTAATGAATACATCAAATCAACAATGTAATGTAGACAGTATATAATAGCTTTTTCTCATTCTAAAAATGCTTTGTTTTACAAGGTTAACTAAAGATAATATCAAAAATAATATTTCCAAATCAAGTTAACTATGACAATTGGATAGGTTTGTTTTTTCTATAAATAATACAGATGCTCATTTTAAATTACTAAAAAAATATTAATATTAAAAACTTATGAAAGGGTATGACAAATAAGATGGTGGTTATTTAAGGGAAATATATGTCTTTTCAATGAAAAGTTACCAAATATTTGATGACATCATCAATAATATGAAAAGGTTTCTTTACGTCCATTAGATTTTAAATTCAAATTAATTATGACCATTGGATTAAATTTTTATTTTCCTATAATAATTTGCTGATGTCATTTTCAGATTGCTATTATATATAGATATGAATTAATGGTTTGGTGATTAAAATTTCGAAATTAGATATAGAATTTTGAAGAAATTTAGTCATTTCATCACTGAATAAAATGTTATATTGCGATTCTTTTAACTGTGTAGAGAATACCGTGAGGTCAGTACTGCTTACTCAATCAGTACCCACTTCATACACACTGAACGCAGAACTTTATATTTATAGAAAAAACTTTATATTTTTACACCAAAAAAAAAAACTTTATATTTATAGAACAATTAACTAGATATAGGTATTAGGACTTGGATGTTTTTATAATAATCTTTAACACTTTGTCTTTTTAGTCTGGTGTGACTTGTTTTGTATTTGCCTTGTGTTCTCTATAATTTTATAGAAGACTTACGAAAGAACTCCATAGTTTTATATACTTGTGTTTTCTTAATTTTCTAAAGTTCTTGTGATTCTCCTTGTTAGCTTGGCATGCCTTGTATAGAGATGTGTATTAGCGAGTATTTGAGTAACTCCTATAATAATTACTTGGATAGAGTTTCATTTCTCAGAAGACAAATAAGTGACCATGGTCATGTTTATGAACTAATAGTTTTTCTGAGTAAAAATGAAGAAAGTGTGATCATTGAGTTTCTGATTCAGGCTATCAATTTTAGAACAGAGCTTTTGTGGACCCAAATTTAAAACATATTTTTTTATCCACAACTGCATTTTCATAAGGTATGTATGATTGATATCTTTAATCAACGTGAGTGAGGTTCTTCTATGTATAAAAAGTCTAACCAGAGAAGTCATTCCTTGAACGGTGTTCTCGGGTTTTGTATGAAGGATTACTCTGTTCCTAGCCTTCTGACAAAAGCAAAGATCACCGCAAACTCCTTCTTAAACTAGCTTTTTTCTTTGTTTTGACAATTTAATCTCAAAACAAGAATCTCGTTTGATGAGCAGAAACATTATTCATTATTGCTTTCAGAATTGTGATCTTTATCGTATCTGTCTGTTACGAGAATGTATGTTTTTGTTATATACAGGTTTTGGATATGTCAGGTGCCTAGGGTAAATGCAGGAGGGCGGAGACACATCTCAGAGACTCAGACATGTTTAAGAGGTGTCCAGTAAAAGAGATTGATACCAAAAAGTTAGTTTGTTTCCTTGCTTGATTCAGTGATGGGCTAGCTTCATGAGATAGCAAGTTCAGACAAGATAGAAGAGTTTAAACTTTGCTTTGATGGGTTGAGCCAGGCCCGTGCAGTAGTGCAACGCATGGACGACTCGTGAAAGCCCAGATAGCAAGCTATCTTAACGAACTTTCACCCTTAAAAAATAGAGTTAATATCGTGTGGATCGATGACCCACATATCAGATATTAAACTGATAAGAACAGATACTACACTTGATCTTAGCCAAAAGGCCGAGAAAGGTATGAATTGAAAGTATGGCTCAGGTTCCTTTTTATATTGCTAAGCTTATGCCGAACTTTGTTTAGTTTACCGATGTGGGACTTGAGAAATATACTCTTTAGTTTTCTTCAAACCAACTATAACTTCATGGATCTTGGAACTTTGCAAACCCAGAAGAAGAACATTTGAGGTAGTGTTAATTGAATCTCAACAATAAAAGTCATGTGCAGTTTAGGTAATATCAGAATCCTAAGTTGCTCGTATGTTACAAGAACTGCAAACAGAAGGTTTTGATCATCTTGAGGATCATAACCATGAAAACTGACAAAGCTATCAGCTATGACCAAGGTAATAAACAGTGTGTTTTTAACTCACCGTGATATAAAATGGAGAGATGTGCACATGCAGTCACAACGGCTTTATGGCTTCCGATATCTCAGGTGCTGATGCGGCCACCGTATTTTCCTGCCAGTAACAGACAATACATAAGCAGAGACATATCAGATAATGATGGGGACACTGGCAGCACATGATGATGGTTGGGTTCCTGTTAGCTTTATTGCCAGGTTTAGTATAGTAAGTTTAAGTCATCAACTCTATGAGTCTTGCATTGTCATGACCGTTAACTTTAGTTTTTTTGCCTAGTTCAGTTAAGTTCTACATATCTCTTTCTTATATCTCTTTCATATTACATATAAGTGAATGACTCTTGAGTTTCGAGGTACTTGTTAGTGAAATGAATGATCTTAATTTCAGTGTAATTTAGCTAACAGCGCACAAGTGTAACTACTTTAAACTTCCAGAAAATTTAGCTTGCTAAGCTGACCATAACTATGAATTAAGCATTGCTAACGAAGTATTAGTGCCATGTTTTAAGGATGAAATAACATCTACGATCCCTCTACCACCAGAGATTGAAGCTCCTTAACCACCAAGAGTATCTTCTTTTTTTTTGAATTAAAAACCACCAAGAGTATCTCCTTAACCTCCTCTGTTTTTACTGCTACACCGCCTCCTCTGTTCGCCTGCTTCTCCTACCTCTTTGTAGCCCTCCCTGTGATTCACAACATTCACGTTGTGTGATTGGTTTGACCATTTAATGTTTCGTTTAATAAGAATCTTTGTTCGATGAGCAGAAACAATAATTAAACAATATTTCGTGTTACAATAATGTGTGGGATGAGTGAGAGATAAGGCAGGCGCCAGGCTAATAAGAATTGATACCAGCTTCGTTTCATAATGGACTTGATGACTGCCTACGATAGCAAGTGATGAGACCATGTTAAAGAGTTAAACTATAGCTTTGATGGGTTGAGCCAGGCCCGTGCAATAGTGCAATGCATGGGCAACTCGTGAAAACCCAGATAGCAAGCTATCTTAATGGACCTTCACCCTAAAAAAATAGAGTTAATATCGTGTGGGCCGATGACCCACATATCAGATCTATACTATTATTTGCGAAGTGATTTTTCGCAACGGAGCTCTCACGTTAAAAGCTAGGGTGGTTAATATCGTTTATACCCTTAATGAATAATTAAAAATTTCAATATATAATTAAACATAAATAAAAACGAATTTCAATGCTTTTAGATTTATCTTTATCTAAAACTATTTTATATTGGATTATAAAGTCTTTCTTAACCTTGAAAAATAATTATATTTGTTAATATATAATTAATTATAAAGTAAAAACGAATTTCATTTATTTGATAATTATCCTTATTTAAATTTTTTTATATTATGTTATAAAATATTTATCAACGTTGAAAATAATTATATTTGTTAATATATAATTAATTCTAAATTAAAAACGAATTTCAAGAATTTGATAGAAAAATTATATTATGTTGTAAAGTCTTTATCAACCTTGAAAAATAATTATATTTGTTAATGTATAATTAATTCTAAATTAAAAAAAATTACATGAATTTAATAATTATCCTTATCTAAATTTTTATATTGTGTTATAAAGTCTTTATTAACATTGAAAAATAATTCTATTTGTTAATATATAGTTAATTATGAAAAATAAATTCGCAAAAAATTATGTATAGATAATTTATATTGTGTTATCCAAAATATTACTAAAGATAATTTTATTATACATTTTTTGTTATGTCTAAAAATGATATTAATTTATTACTTAATATTTTAAATTTATGAGTATTTTTAAAATTAATTTGTGTAATGAAAATTATTTATATGATGATGAAAAATTTTGTATATAGAAAAAATTTGTTTAGTTTATTATTAAATATTTTGATTCTATGAGCAATAATTTATTATAATTTACTTAAATTGATTATATAATTATTTATTCATATTAGTAAAATTATTAAGCCCGTAAGTGCGGGCAAAACACCTAGTATTAAACTGATAAGAACAGATACTACACTTGATCTTAGCCAAAAGGCCGAGAAAGGTATGATTTGTTAGTAAGGCTAGGCTTCGTTTTTATAGTGCTAAAGCTTATGACTAACTTCCTTTAGCTTAGCGATGTGGGACTTGACAAATAGTCTCTTTTGTTTTCTTCAAACAAGCAATGCTATAACTTCACGAATCTTGAAACTTTGCAAATCTAGAAGACCTATAATTTCAGGTAGCGTTAATTGAATCACAGCAATCTATGTCATGTGCAGGATCTTTATCTTATAGCTTTCTTTCATCCCTTTTGCAGTGTACGTAATATTAGAATCCTAACCATAAGAGGTTGCTCCTATGGTTCTGGAACTGCAAACACACAAGGTTTTAATGACAAACGGTAATAACTAGTATGGCCCACTAAGATATATTAATTGCAGAAGAAAAGGATGTTAGATTTGAACAAACTCTATTAATATTAAGAACATGAAAAAGACCAAACCAAACTTGGGTGCTTATCCATTAACACATTGATGCAACGTTTGGAGATTAATAATACCAAAACCACAAACAAAAACAGAGTTTTTCAAATCATCTTCATAGGATGGAGCATGCCTTTTGTGCTTTGCTCTTTTTCTTCTTCTGCTTCGGAGGTTGCAACACCACTCGTATGGCCGCGTCAAACACTGCCTTCACATTCTGCACTCAGAAACATTTTATAACATTTATAACTTTAAAGTGATCAACACTAGAAAACCTGTCAAGTAGTGCACTAACTAAAACAATACCTCTTGAGATTTGGAACTACATTCGATGTAAAAAGGTGCTTCTATTTGCTTCTTCAGCTCCTCTCCCTGAGCAGTAGTGATCGGGACAGCACCAGGATGGTCGATGAAGAACTGCTTATCATCTCGAAGATCTGTGAGATTATGAGCAGCCACACACAGACACATTGTGTCACAAACTAGCCAATTAAAACGTGCGATATGGAGTAAAATAAATGAAAATCTCACCAAGCTTTGATCCAACAAGGATAATAGGCACACCAGGCGCATAATGTTTCAACTCAGGGATCCACTATTACACACACACATGAACTTTGTAAGAGGTAGAGAGAGAGAGAGAGAGTTAACAACACTAATACCAAAACAAGATCTTTGATGGATAAAGCTACCTTTTTGGAGACATTTTCATAACTGGCTTTACTGATAAGTGAGAAGGCTAATATGAAAACATCTGCGCCACGGTAGCTTAGTGGTCTTAATCTGTTGTAATCCTCTTGCCCTGTTTTATTTTTTTAATCTTTAAAATGTCAGATCCAAAGGGGGAAAAAGATCCATATTTCAGAAAACAAAGATAAGTTTATAAAATGAAGAACCTGCAGTATCCCACAATCCAAGATTGACGGTGGCTCCATTGACCACAACATTAGCACTGAAATTGTCAAAAACGGTAGGCACATAATCCTGAATCAATTAGAGAAACCAAGAACAACGATGAGTAGTTGTTATACACAGATGTAAAAATGTTACTATTTAATAGTAAAATCAATATGAGAATGAGAGGGGACAGAACCAAACCGTAGGGAAAGTGTTGCTTGTGTAAGAAATCAACAAACATGTTTTTCCGACAGCTCCATCTCCAACCGTCACACACTTTACGAATCTCGAAGCGCTCATTATCTCCCACTTTTACAAAACAAAAAGCTCAAAGATTTGAGCCTTTTAAATCTTTACAAAAACAACAAGCTTTTGAATCAGAGATTTTTCTGTTAATTTTCTTCTTTTTCTTCTCGGTGCTCAACAACCTCAATGAAGCATTTGGGAAACCCTGATTAGCCCAAAGAAAGAGAGGGAAGCAAACAACAACAAGGAGGAAAGTGACAGAAACAAAAATGTAGAGTTTGTTAGTTAGTTAGCTTTTTTCCCGGGAAAATGGCTTTGAAATGTTCTCTTTTTTTCTGGTCTGTCTTTATTTCGACCAATCAAATGCTCTGTCTATTTCCGACTATTTTGGACTTCATCTTTTAATAGGGGAGCCAGCTACACTAAACTTGTTTGTTTTTTTTATTTATTTGATTTTTTATTTATTAAGGAATTGCCTTTTTCTGTCGCCCTTTTCTTTCACTCTTGCGTTCAAATCATGACAGTGATTGAATAAGCTATGAGGAATCTGAATATACAGCGTATAATTAGATATCCTAGAATCAATTCTAATTACATATTGTGATCAATCACATTTACTTTGTACATATCTTATTACCATTTCCTTTTACGCTTCCTCTGTATAAATGTAAATCTCCTTCTGTCAATAATGTAGTAATATTCATGGGAAAATTCCATAA
>CAKOAT010098266.1:30987-48530 GCA_932364175.1 Eruca vesicaria subsp. sativa
CAGTTTAAAACCTCAACTAATTATTCTGCCCACTTTAATACATCAACTTTTATAACTGTATCCATTTTAATACTCAAACTTTGTTTATTTTAATTAACAATACTAATAAGTTTCCAATGAAATTTTAAAAATGTCTAAACTTCAGAAAAAAAATTAATTTTATTATATGTTTGAGTAACGAAATTAAATAATTTTTTTATAATCTTAAGTTTTGTAATAAGTTTTTTAAGTTTTATATATTGAATTTAGTTTGTTTTTTTGAAATAAAAAGTAAATTATTTTTTTTTCCTTCAAAAACCTTTTTTTTAAAACATTAAATTTTCTACAGAGTTTGTTTACCTTATTTCTTAAATCTTCAAATAAACTTAGAAAATTTAAATATTTTTTCTTAGATTTTGGAGATTTTTTAAAATTTCGTTTGAAATTTATTAGTATTGTTAATTAAAATAAAAAAAGTTTGAGTATTAAAATAGATACAGTTATAAAAGTTGGTGTATTAAAATAATTAGTTGAGGTATTAAACTGGATAAGGAAAAAGTTTGGGTATTAAAAAGCTTAATAGAATTTAGTTGGGGTATTTATATGGAATTTTCCCAATATTCATTCAGTTTCATCATCATTATATAAGCAACACTTGAGAGGTTATTCTTGGAAGTTCAAGTAGAAAATGGGGCAACAACGTGAATAAACAAGACTTGAGAGGTTTTGGCAGTCATACATACAGACATTCCTGAAAAGCTTAACATCGGTTTACATTGTTAGGGTTTTCACACAAAAATTGATCCTTAGCGTTTCTCTGCTCGTTTTGATGATAAAGGTTTAGAGTTTAAGAGTTTTGCCGATCATCTTTTTGTAGATTGCAGATTACAAAACCTTCATTATTGGTCAAATGATATTAATGTAGCAAATTTAAGCTGACAAAAACATTAAATAAATCCACCAAGGAGATTAAGAGCTCATCTCCTTTTGGCATCACCCCCCAACTTTACTTGCTAATAAATTAGAACGATAAAAAAAAAAATAGATAGTTTAGAGATGAGACTACTCAGGCTCTTGGGCTTAGACAGGACAAAGTGATGTCCTGAAAAACCTTGAGCCTCTTCTTGTCCTCCACTTTCTTCTCTGTCCCCAAAACAGCCATTATCATCGCCTCTTCAAACTCCTTGTTGTCTGGTAATCCACACTCTATCGCTCTCTTCTCCATTGACACTCTCCTCTTCGTGTTTGTCTCTCCCTCATCACCACCAACACCACCCGAACTCAACATTCCCATCGTTCTTGTTCTCTTGAGCTTCTCATTATTGCTGATCAGCTTAGAAGAAAAGAACGGTTTTGCATCCACCCTTAATGGGTTCACGTTCACATTCGTCGTCTTCACGTTCTCGTCACCGTATCCATCGTTTCTCAAATCCACCATCTTTGCCTTGGGCTTCAAGTTAGCTTCTCTACAAGGCTGAGGCTGCCAAACAGAAGAAGACCCAAACATTGCGTCAAAAACCCTTCTCTGCTCAACTCTATCACCCCCTCCTCTTCTCATCATCTCACAACCAAGATCCCTAAGCATCTCTTGCGCTCTCTCGTAAGCCTTTAGATGAGAATCAACTCCTCTAGGACCATCCACAACCGCTGGCTTCACACGTCGTAACGTCTCTTTAGCTTCATCGATCCTGCCTTGCTTCATAAGGCAGATACCGAGATTACACATCTTGTTGTTGTCAGGGGCTATAGACAAAGCTCTCCTGTACGCATCTTCAGCTTCCACAAAGTTGTCTCTTTGCATCAAAGCCCATCCTAAGTTTCCTAGTAACCGAGTGGCTTCTTGCTCAACAGAGACTTGAAACTTCTTGCCCTGAGACCTAGCGGTTTTGGTTCTTTTGCCGTTAAAGGCGAGTCCTTTCTGTATCAACAAGAGTTTGTGTTTCAAAAGTGCGATCTGATCATCTAATCTCCCACATCTCTGCAATAAACAAAGGAACAGAAGAGATTTAGTTTTTTTTGTAAACAAAGGAACCCTAATCTGAAAAACAAGTAGTTGCACAAGGAAACAGAGGAACAGGGGAGGTTAGGGTTTTGTGTAAACAGAGACAACCCTAATCTAAAAAACAACTAGTTGCAGAAGTAAACAGACGAACAGGGGAGATTAGGTTTTTGTGTAAACAGGGGAAGCCGAATCTGAAAACAACTAGTTACAGAAGTAAACAGAGGAACAGCGGCGGTTAGGTTTTTGTGTAAACAGAGGAACCCTAATCTGAAAAACAAGTAGTTGCAAAAGGAAACAGAGGAACAGAGGAGATTAGGGGTTTAGTGTAAAGGAAGGACCTTGTAGAGATCTAGGAGGATATTGTCAAGTGATTCCTGAGCTTGATCTGAGCACTTGACTCTGAGAGATTTAATGGCTTCAATAGCTTCTTCTGCACGGTCTTGCTGCTTCATCACGATAGCCATGTCTTTCAGAGCACTGTCCACTCTGTCTCCGGCATTTATGGCGGACCAGAACAGAGGAATCGCTCTCTCCGGATCCTTCTCCACTAACTGAAACCATATTCAATCACAAAACAATAATCAGATTTTGAAAAAAAATAAATAAATGGTAAAATCAAATAAAGAACAAAAGTTCTAATCACCTGAACATGTTTGGCTCGGACATAAGGACTGTCTCCGATTGGAACCTTGTGGATGGCGTGAAATGATTCAGACCGAGTTCGGGAGATACCAAGTGGCTTTGCAGGAGAACAAGGAGCGGATTTGGTCGGTCTGAATACGTCGTTCATCATCTTTGGAGAGTCAATGGAGAAGAAGAAGAAGAAGACAAGTGAATCTCAGATCCGGGAGTGATGTTGTGCAGAAGATGTTGAGATTTATAAATAGGTTTAAATTTTACGACCGTTGAGATCACTACTAGCCGTTGCGTTTTATTTTTCTATTCCCGTTTATCGAGGGAGCGTTTCCTCATCTACTCCCTTGATTTCCATATATTTTCTGATTTGCCCCTCCAAAACCAAATCAAACAACTTTAGACAAGTATCAAATTTGAGATGTTTTATATAGAAACATATCCATATAATTTAGATTCGTAATGTGTTATATAGAAACATACCCATATCAAATTTGAAATGTTTTTTTTTTTTTGATCAAAGAAAAAAAAAAATTTAGATTCGTAATGTGTTCCAAAAAAAAAAAAAAATTTAGATTCGTACATTGGTTTGTGTCCACTTTGGAAGATAAATTAAGCCCGTTTACAACATTGAAAGGCCCATTAAGCAGAGTTTTGTTTTGTTGTGTATCTATCCCAAATTGCTGTAAAAAGTTTGATCACCAGCCACTCATGTTGCTGTGGATCTTGGAGTTTTGGGAACGGCCTCCTTTGTCCTTGTATGTGTTTCTTGAAGACTGCGACTTTCTACCTCCCCTGGCTGCTGCCATGGCTCTGCGTCTTTGCTTTCCCAGTTTTTTGTCCAGCTCCTGAACCAAAAGAAAGTGCATGTTTAGCTAACTCAATACTCTTTAAAGTTACTACACATAAGATACTAACCTCATCTCTTCCAGCTTCATTTTCATCTCCACTGCTTTCTTCTTTCTCATTATCATCCAACTCAGCTTCTGCCTCAGCACCGCCTGAACTTCTCTGCTCCTACAACATCATACCAAGAGCATACAGTGTTAGCACGAGGAGGAAGGTTAAAAGAGGAGAATAACTTCACTCTGTACATGTTTCAGTTATAAGATGAACTTTGTGAAATTTTTTATACCGCCTCTTGAAGCTGTAGTGAATTCATTTCGTTTAGGTTTTCTTCTTCAATTGGCTCGGAAGTCTGCTCTTCATCATCAGATTCCTCATCCTCGTCAGAATCTTTACTCTTCTCCAGTCCACCTTCAATAAACTACACAAGACAAAAAACCATATGATCTTTCTACATTCCATTCACAGACATAACATAAAGAGACCAGTGCTGTACATTAGAGCACAACTAACACATTCAGCCGCCTACAATTCAAAATGCATACACAATATTATATATATTTTCTAAGAAGATACAACCCCAGATAGATAGATAGTGTTAATACTGAGGTTATAGGCTCACATACTTTATCGAGGTCATTCTGCTCCTTTTTCGTGAAACCACTGGCTTCTAATTCTCTATCCAGAGCATTGGCATCTTTAATTATATCATAGAAAGATGGTCTGCTGTTCTCATCTACTTCCACCTCTGTCTCATCTCTTTCTTCTTGGAAAGACATATTAAACCTGGAAGAAAGGACCAGAGTTCACATAAATAGAGAACGTAAGGATGACGTTATTTGCTACCAGGTATTGGGAACAGATGAATATGTAAAATAAATCAATTGGTAACTAACCTTTTTCTGAAAAACTTGAATATGCATTCGATATCACGGTCAAAGTACCTGAACGAAGAAAAAATACATAAACAAAACAAGAACAGAGTATAGAAAATGAATAGATAGGACTAAAGCATGATCCAAAGATGAGAAACATCACTTACATCTGTGCATTCTGGTGTGAAACAGATACCATTTGTGGAAAGTCAATCATCGTTAAGTTCTCTTCATCATCAATCTATACACAAAAGGTGTCAAAGAAAACTATTAGTAAGCAGAGGACAACGCTAGTATGATTACAGAAGCATTAAATAACTCATATAAGGAGGCTGCTTCAAATAGATGCATAAATCTAAAAGTATCTCACCATGATGTTGAATTCATTGAAGTCACAATGAATTAAACCATGCTCAGCTAAACGAACAACAATGGCTATAATCTTCTCGAAAACTGTCTCAGGGTTCTGTAACTGCTTCACCTGAACCCTGTCATAAATCAAAATGTGAAAGATGTGATTCACAGCAGCAGTGTTACAACTGTTTCTTGGTTGGTATGTGAAGCAAATGAATAAACTTTTGGAATCTGAATCCAATCATAAATTCCTTAATGTTAACAAAAAATAAAATCCGACCAAAACGCAACAGTAGCACTACTAAATAAATATGAGGATAAGTACTTACATGGGGTAGCCTTGAACAAGAGACATAATAACACAGTGCCTATTGCAGTCAATAGCTTTTGGAACCGGAAAGTCATGTTCTTGCAAAGCCTGCTCAGTCCAAGCCAAACAAACATTAGGCAATAGATTTTAATAAGATGATATACCCACAAGAATAGTGTTACAAGGCAACAACCTTCATAAAAGCAAACTCCTTGAGAGCAGCAAGACGGGAGAGATACAACCAGCTGAAACTACTGCGATGCCTCAAGTAGTCACGCTTAGATTTGACAGCCCTAAAAGAGGTTCTCCCTAGTCTGTGCAACTTCATTGCCAGAATAGTTCCATCTTCCTGAGCCACCTCAAATATGTCTATTATAATGCAAACAACCCACAACTATCAGCAACCAAGCAGTATCATCTCTTCAGCAAACAAATGGATCAAAATAAAAGACTTACCAGACTCTTTACCAACCCCAATCTGACGACCAACACCGGTAAAGACACCACGGTTGACCAATGTTTTAATAGCAAGAAAGTCGTAACCCAGATAAGTGAGTCTGAATCCATCATCTAGACAGAAAAATAGAGAATTAAAAACACTGTCAAGAAGGAAAAAAACTACTAATTAGAGAGACTAAACTCTACTAACATTTAGATCTGTCGTGATGCAAAAGCTTATACTTGAGCAAGTTCTTCAGGACCTTGTAAGTGCCTCCATGTCTGTGCAATATTAATAAACAGGTATGTGAACACACAATATGAAAGTAAGTAAAAGCATTCAAAGAAGCTAGATAGAGCGTACTTGAGACCAGCAATACGATCTACGAGCTCAGAAGGAACAATCTCATGCTGCAAAAAACCAAAAAGAAAGTCTTTTTTTTTCAGAATACAAGTTAATAAACCCTAAACCATAGAAATCAAGGATAACAAAGGAGAAGACTTACGTTACGCATTCCCATCTCCACAGCAGTGAGAACTCGAAAGTCATCTTTGGATAGATATCTCAGCACATTCACATCAAGCTTCATCCTTTACGCCTTTTACTCTAAAACTCTTTTGCTACTCTGATAAAAAAAAAAAAAATTATAAATTTCTCAAACTGTTGTAATAGTGAATGAAACCCTAGAGCTGCAAATTCAGGATAACGCTAAAAAATATTTGAATCTTAATAATTAAAGCAATGAACAAGGCCTTGACCAAACAAGTAGATACTAATAAAACTCAGACTAGTTTAAGATAAAGTTCCGACAAGAACGGAGACAGTTAGGTTTATCGATTGGTACAAACCTGATGGAGAAAGGTTATGTCTAGAAACGAAACTAAAGGAGCGATGCGAAATTAAGAGGAGAGGCGAAGAAGCTTTCTTCACCGAAAACTTTGAGAGAAAGACAGAAGTGCGGCGCAAAGGGAACTTCTAAATCTCAAGACCAACAATTATTAATTTAAATAAAGTATTCTTTATTAATTACTAAATACTATATTGAACATCAGAGTCGTTGTAGTATAGTGGTAAGTATTCCCGCCTGTCACGCGGGTGACCCGGGTTCGATCCCCGGCAACGGCGATATTTTTGGATATTATTACGTTCAAAAAGTTTTAAATAAAAAGTGTTGGCTTCGCCCGGGTTCGAACCGGAGACCTTCAGTGTGTTAGACTGACGTGATAACCAACTACACCACGAAACCAATTTGTTTGTAAAGTTACTGAAAGTTAAGTTGAATGGTCCTAAATATATACCAAGGGATAAGCAGAGTGTAGGTATTGATGTAGTCCTATACTCCAGTACTCCTATGCATCTTTTGATTGTAAAAGTTGATATCAACCTAAAGACAAATGATGCGTATATGGAGATACAAAGATGACCGGAAAAAATGAATATTCATGAAACATTGCACATTTGTGCAGAACTAGCCAAAAAATAAGAAAGGCAATACGTCCAACAAGTAGTACCATGAACAGGTAAAAGTTTAGGTTAAGATCTAAAGCAAGAATGTCAAAAAGGCTAATGATCCAACAAAATTAGTTCACACAGTCATTTTTCTATTCAATCCTCAAATATTTACACTTTGAAGTACCAACAATACAACTCAGAAACTGAGACCGTTACTGTGAGATATCTGGTTCATGTTTCCATTAAAAGGGCCGTTTTGTATATAACAAGCTTGCAACAGATTGATAAAACGGGCTGGGCTTAAATGCAGCCGTCTTAATTAGTCAAAGCCCATAAAAACCTAACGGCTAGTTTCCGGCTCCTTCCACTTTCCGTTTCTACGCAAACGCAACGGCTACTTTCTTTGTTTCTGAACAAACTTTCCAACGGCAACCTTTCCCCCCCATGCCTTTTAATACTGCCACGGTACCACCTACGAGCCTCACACTTGTTTATCTCTGTCTCGTCTGCCTTTTCTAATTCTCTCTTGCAGCCTCCTCAGATATTGAAATTGAGATTGGTTTACAAAGAAGATCAAAAATAAAAAAAATGGAGACTCCACTATCAACAAAAAAAATCTCTGAATCGCAGACTATCTTTTCTACCAAAAACTCTGATTCGTCAAGTATGTTTATCTTTCCACGTCACGCTTCTTGTAGTTTCTTTAAAGCATCTCCTTCTACTTTCTAAATCTAACATCTTTCCCTTTCAATTTTACCTCAGGCAAAACAGAGGATTCAAGCTTTCTCCAAAAGAAAAACATCAACCCACAAGAAGACAGATCTGCACTACTCGACATAACAAACGACTCACCGATCGTGGGTCTAGCGATGCAGACTCCTCCTACAGGACTCATGTGTAAGAAGAGACAGAACAGCAGAATCATCATCAAGAGCACACCTGGTTCCGGTGAAGCTCTCTTGAGAGGACAAGTCAAAACACTTTTGGAAAAAGTTGAGGAAGGAACAGAGCTTACTACTACTACTACCCATTTGATAAAGTCTCCCCCTTTCATCCATCTCGTCACTTCTCCGATGAGACTTCTTGCTCCAACTCCAGCAAACACTCCTCAATTTCCAATCTTTTCAGATGATCAGGTCAAGATCAAGATCGCGTCTCCGGTTCTTGCGGGAGACTTGAGAGCATCTTCTCAGGTAAGGTATGTTGATGGGAGTTTGAAGGGGAGCGATGTGTTTGAAGAGAGTATGAGTATAAGTCGTTCTTTGCTGTTTGATTTCACGGATAAGTCATCATCATTATTGGAGGATGAAGAAGTGGAGATGATGAGTGTTGAGAAGAGACAAGGTGAGTTTGCAGGGAAACATAGAAGATTTGTTGTGTACAACAATGACGATGATGAGATCATAGAGGCCAAAAGAGTTTGCTTCTGAAGAAGAGTCTCTTTTTACTAAACAATAATTTCCCCAATAATTGTATTATCGGCGCTGCTTTGTATTTTGGTCACCAGAGAGTGATTTCAAACACAGTTGTGATTTCTTGGCCCAATAAGGGCCCATTAATGAGACTAACAGGACAAAGGTCGTTGTCGCAATAACAGAAAGACATGAAAACAGAAGGACGTTCCAACGATCCCCTCTACTCTCTACGTACGTCTTATCTCCCCAAAGATACATTTTGTGTGAAGTAAACGCGAACACATACAACTTCTTATCATATTTAAAAAATGAATCCCAATAATATGGTGGAACGGAATCCACTGGAACCCATAACATAATCTAATCATAACGTAGTTAATTATCTTATTAGTTAACGACAACAACAATAGTTGGGTGATGATTTTTCTTTATAAGAATTTCGATATATGGTTTGTCATGGCATGGACCACAAACTCATACTACTAAAGCAGCAAAACATCTCTTAAATAGTTCATTTCCGGTCTGTTAAAGAGGCTGTCACTCTCTTGGCGAGAGAATTCTCTCGGAGATAATTACATCAACAAGTCAGGACTCAGGAGAAGTTATATATTTTATACATTTTTTCATATAACAGTTATGCCTAGCAATTATTAAAATTGTTGCGATGATTATCGACCGTGTGGTTAGAGAAATAGTGGAGAGAAACGGAGGTACTAATGAAGCAAAAGCATTGAAGCTGATTTGGATAAAGCAAAGGAGAATCTGAAGAAAACAAAGTTTTGTCTCAGCTTCTTGAAGCATTAGCACAAGAGCTTGAAACCAATACGAAAAACCTGAGCCATTCTCTCAGAAAATTCATTGAACATCCTCAAGTGGAAGATGACCTCAAATTCATAGAGCAATCCTTGGTATGATAAACCGGTTTGATCAAAATGAAGTTCATGATGAGGATCGTTTGGAGACGAGGCGTTCTGTAAAGTTTGTGAATCTACCATTGTTCAAAGGTCATTGAGGGTAGAAAAGAAGAACCAAGTTATGGTGAAGAAGCAGGCCACAAAGATGAGGTGGTTCTCTCCTTGGTCTATTCTTCTTCTTCTTGTTATCATCTTGTCATGTGAAGATCTTGAAGATAATAAACTTTGGTGCAACTTGTGGAGAGATGTCATTAGTCAAGCACTTCCTCAGTGCCTCAGATACTTGAGAGAGATGCAAGTACTCCTCTAAGAAGGAATCAAAGTCTGATACGATGGCCAGCTGCACCAAATTGCAAGTTGGAAGTCCTTAACAATTAATTACGGTTTTAATTTTATGTATCTGAAAATAAATTATCCCTTCTTTTAAGTTTGTGTTTCTACTCTTTACGTTTGATAGTCTAATAAGATATTTCTCAACGGGTAAATCAGCAAACTCGATTTGGATTGAAGTTTAAATGATCAGTTAAGAACAACCCATCAGAGAATTTAGTTACAAGCAATGTCTAGACTGTAGTCAATATCAGACTAAAATATAAAGAGAGTCGAATAACAGAAAAGAAAACATAGAGAAAATAACTAGTGTTAAGAGTGACCCATAATGAGTTTAGAATCAGAGTTCCACTTTAATGTTTGATTGACGGTATCAAGTGATTTCCACCTTGCACTTAAGAGAAGCTCGTGAAAGACTCATCAAGTGATTGGTGATCCTTAGCTTCTCATTGTCACTTATACTTCTCCCTGAATGAACTTTCAGTAGTTCAAGATGTGATAATTTGCCTACGAAGTGTTTTATTTTCTCCGGTTCCATCATCCCACATGTGTATATCTATGAACTCCAAAAGACACGACGATAGACAAGAATACTCAGAAACGCACTCACGTAATCAAGTTACTCATATTTTTCAGCATAATGTAATCCTTTCTGTAGCATAGGTAAGACTATAGATTGAAAATTTGAAATTATAGCTCAATGTTTTTGATGACTAAGGAACTTGAATGATACTTCAATGTGGAGCGTCACGAGATTTAGAATCTCTGCTTAGGTAGAAATGAAGAAATCTCCAGCAAACTCGTGTGTCACTATGTCTCATAACTAAGTGATGTACATAGTTTTGGCTTTAAGAGTGTGCAGTCCTAGTGCATTTCAGAACTGGTGTGGATATTAAATCTCGAGATATTCTTGATTCAGATTAGTTCAGTTTGTATATTTGGTTTATGTATTTCGCTTAGATGGTCTGTTCAGTTTGTATTTTTTGGTTTATGTAGCCATTTAGATGGTATGATCACTTCCAACGTTTTGAATTTGTTGTAAAATTGATTAAGACATGCATAATGGAAAAAAATTCAATAGTCATTAAACGTGAAAACAAAAGCGATAGCTGAAGGTGAAAACAAAAGCAATAACAATGCGTATTTTTGTTTAATATTATTGTCACCAAATGAAGTTAATAGATCTCTTCATTTGGTTATAGTAATAGCAATGCTTTCACCGATTATCCATGTCACTGATGATGAGGCACTTTCTTGGTGGTTTGAGGATTTACATATTTCTGATATACCACTAAATGTTGCATTAATATTTTTATCCTTCTCCAATGGGGGTCAGCATTTGATAAACTACTCTCCGAGCCAAAGGTATCAAATTTGTTTTCCTTCATCCAGGTTGCTTATGCACAATACTAATATACCATAAAGATACAACAACTATTGTCGTACAATCCATCACGGAACATCGGAAGTGATTGAGTCATAAATATTTTTCATGGGACTCAGCATTGTCATTCTCCAAACATTTCTCCATATCAAAAGTGTAATTATCCAGCCTCTGAGTGGATCATCGGAGAAAAATAGAAGTTCAAGTTTCCAAACGTGTTCATGAAGCGTCACCAATTGAGGTTCAAGAGTTGTTATTTGGAATCATGTGATGTGATCCCAGCCAGATCTTGCATTTTCTCGGGAGCTTGGTTTAGTTCTTAAGTTGAGAGGAAATGAAGATTTTGCTGGGAATCAATTTTTGGTTTTAGTATGATTACGTAATTAACATGAATTGAAGCTTCACTGAGAAAGTCATCATATAGCTAACATGTTTAAATGTTCTATTGATTGTATTAGCTGTTGAATGTCGATGATGACTAGGAATGTCTGTGTGGTGTTTATTCGTTTACACTTAGTGGCTAATAATTGTGAGTTAGTATAAGTGCCTAGTAACTCCAGAAGTTTGTGGGAAGATGTTGAGTTGTTATGACTATGAGTTTTGGTTTTGTACTTGATTTGAAAGGAGAGGAAGATTTTGCTGGGAATGCATTTTTGGTTTTAGTATCATTACTTAATTAACATGAAATGAAGCTTCATTGAGTAAGCCATTTTATAGCTAACGTGTTTGAATATTTTTAACGATTGTATTAGCTCGTGTCAGAGATAGCAGTTGACAATTTGAAATTACATTTGCGATTCTCACAGAAGCCACACCACTTAGCATTGAATCACTCGAAAATTCTGATTTTTGACCCCTTTTCTCTTTAATTACAATACGGAGAGCAACAAATTCAACATGCTATATTTTTTACATTACAAGATGAAGGGCTGTGTTATGAAACTCAACTTGCAAATGAAATTGAGATGGCCATGGAAACTATATAAGTTAACATAATAGTTATAGTACAAAATTATTCAAGTATGATAGTACATGAGGAACATATATATATGTTTACTCAGTAGTCAGTACTACCAACTAGTTCCAAATTAGAATCATACAGAAAAAAAAAGCTTAACGGTTTGAACTCTATGTATAAAGAAAACGTGCAATATGGGTTTATTTATGCTGAAATTATAGTTCAATTTGAAGCTCTTTTAATGATAAATTTAATTTTATAAGTTATAACGTTCATTAATAAAATAAATTGATTTCTGCTGAACAAACAAAATATCCATTCCACATAAAGATGATGCCATTTCTCTACAAAATGTTTTTTCATGTCCAAAATAAAACTTGTGAAAATATGCAACCCAAAAAAGGGAGTGGGGGAAAGAAGAGAGCTGGAAAGCTACCTAAGGTAGCTCGAAGCCACCCAGAGCAAAACATAGCTTAAGAGAGAAGACATGACTTCGAAACCTCTTGGTCCTTTGATGAATGGCGGGATCACAGATACCATCAAGAAGGTCCCAATCAGCCACGAGAAGATGAAAGATCCAGTCCTGTTTCATCACAATGTTCAAAACCTGATCAGCAGGTGCCAAGTTCAAAATACAAGAAACTACCAAAAGTTTGCTTATTACCCGTAAAGGAAAGACCAAAGCTTCTTCTTCAGCCTTTGGTGTATGAAGTAAAACGTAGCTACCACAGACAACAAAACCTGAAAAGTCGGTCCTTCCTCTGTCGGGAACACAACCGTCAGAGCTCCAAGAACCGCGAATGCCACTGCTGTTTTGACAAGGAAAGCAGTGGGAGGAGTTTGGAACCTCTCGAAAACAAAGTTCACCGCTTTGGACTGCCTCACTTCGCGGACCTTCTTCGTTAAGTCAATCTTTGGGTTCTTCCTCTCATGGAACTTCTGCATGATGATCTTGTCGTGAGCTGATTCGATAGCGTCGACACTGGGTTTGTGACCTGCGTACTGCTGAATGAGAAAGTTCCTGGCGCCTTGAATCTCATCCTCGGAGGCCATCTTGCTTATCCCAAGGCGTTTGTATGGGTCTCTGACATTGATCCGAGGGAAAACAGCTGAACCTATGGAAGTAAGCAAGGAACATTAACTTTTAATTTCAAATACGAAGTTCTTGCTTCGATTACAATTTTCGAATAGATCAATTTAAAAAAACATGTTAATTACCACTACTAAGGAACACAGAAGAAACATTTACAAGTATAACCCAAAGATTATGAGTAAACAAGTCCATGCCCGTTACTAGAAAGCTTAACCTAAAGTTATGCATAGCTCAGAGTGATAGTTGTTACCAGTTGAATCCTCTGACATATCACCAAAGGAAGCACTGCTCATGGCACGGACAATCATAGCATTGCTTCTTTGTGTAGGAAGTGCCAAACAAGCTCTATGCAAAAACAACCAAAGAGAAAAAAAAAAACTTTAAAGATAAGAAATAGCATTATGATTAAATATTAATCGAACAAGCACAAAAGAAACTACCTTTGAAGAAGAGGGTAACAAGCTGCATCTTGACGAATGAGTTTGGGAAGAAAAGTAAAAGATTTGGAGCTTCTCTGAGATGAACCAAACCGGTCTGAACGACAGCGGAAGTGAAATCTAGACGGAGTTACAGTTAAACCGGACACACTCATCATCTATGTCTGGCAACAAGAAGCTCAAATCCCTAAATTCAGCAAATTATGCAAAAAATAAAATAAAAATAAACTAATTACATTAATCACTATGCAATCTAAAACACAGGTCGAGCAGCTAAACCTAACACTCGACGAGTTAATCCAACAAACTAAATAAGAACCAAAAGCTAATTCTCAACACTAGATAAACTCGAACGAAGAAACAGAAGATAGATAATCAAAAGTTCGAGTTACCAGAGGAGAAGAAGAGACAGTATCGCCGATGAAAACAATGTCAGAACACCTCTTTCCCTTCTGGAACCATCCACAGAACTCTAAACGCTACTCGCAGCGGATAGAAGAGTAACCCGTACAACAAGTAGAAGATCTTGTAGACTAATATATTTAAGTCTGGAGTCAATGATAGTCAACAATCCGTCGTAGTCTAGCTGGTTAGGATATTCGGCTTTCACCCGAGAGACCCGGGTTCGAATACCGGCGTCGCTGACTTTTTTTTGTTTTTTCTTTTCAAAACTTTTTTCAACTGACAACTATTTTGATTAATGATAATAAATATGTCACATGTTTTGGAATTCAACCTTTTAGAGTTTTGGCTACTCATTGTGTGAAAGTGAAGAAAAAAGATGTATATGGAAATCACTTTAAACATTTTGACAAACAATCCTTTACTATTTATTATCTATGTTTGAGTGGTGTGAATTCATTCTTTGTGTTTTTTTTGTTGGTATGTAAATTAAAATGTTATATTCTCTTGACTCAATTTTTTTTTGGGATGTAATTAAATTCCTAACTTAAAATAATATATTTTATAAAATTAAACCAATCTATTAATTTAAAGTCTTACTTTTATCTATTGTAGACAAGTTTTAGTTGGACTATCTGATTAATTTGAATATTTGCATTAATTAAAAAATATATAACAAAATCTGATAAAAAGTAGATTTGAATTTTAATTTAAGTTTTACAAAATTTGTTGAGAAAAATCTAACAAATCTTACAAAAAAATAAATAATTTTATAGCATAATGCAATAATTAATTTTGTAATTAGCTATATAATAGTATTGTAAATTAATATTAATTAAAAGTTTCTTATAAACAAAAAAAATATATATTTAAAATTCTATGATATTTCTATAAATTGCATAATTATAATCTATAGTATAGTAAAATAGAATTACTATATATAAATTAAATGAAACAAGATTATATAAAATTGGTAATTCAAAATGTTTTTCATTTAAATAAATAAATAAATAACAATCATTCACGTCTAAAAAGGTTGAAAATTCATAAACTATGCATATTTTTATACAAAAATGTTAGTATATGTTAGTTTTTTTATATATACAACTATATCGTATTTTTTATTTAGTTTGAAATTCAAAAAAAAAATATTATCTAAAAATGATATAATAGTACCTAACTAACTCTTATGTGATAATTTGAAAAATTGGATATTAGAAAACTTTAATAGTTCAAAAGATATTAATGAAAATTTTATTTTAACAACAAATTTAATTATTTTTAATTATAACACAATCTATTGAGAAAATATATGAAAATATTATGAAAAAACTAAAATAATCTTATAAAATAATGCTTTAATTTAGTAAAAAAATAATTTAAAGTTATCTAACTACTTCAAAAATATTTATGTACTTTTAAAAAACGTTCTTGACCATATATGCAATTTTGAAAGAAAAAAAAAAACTCAAAGTGAAAATATTTCAAATCTTATAAAAGATGAAATCGTAGATGTTAAAATGTATTTTTTAATGGAACACGGTAAAAAATATGTTTTGTAAAAATCAAAATAACATAATATTTTGAAATCTTAGTTTAATAACAAAAAAAAAAAAACCAATGAATTTAATACTATAACATTCAAAATATCTTATATCGGTAAAATTTACTAAAACAATATTATAAATGCTACTATATATAAAATTTACCAAAATAATATGGCTAAATTAATTAGATTGAAAATATTTTTTTTTGTAAAATCCCGTAATATACTGAAATCCTAGATGTTAAAGTTAATTTTTAAACACATACTGAAAATATAAATTATCCTAAATATATATTGTTTCAATAGTATAAACAAATTTAAAAAAATGTATCTTATGAAAATTGTAGAATGTTTAAAAAAATAAAAGAGATATTTTATTTGATTATTTCAGATTATAAATCAATTGTAATGTACTAAAAACATATATTAGTATGTATAAAATTCATAAAAATATATATATTAATAACATTGAATAACAAAATAAAAGTATCAAATAAATCATTATATATTTATAAAAAATATAAAATAATCATTGTGTATTAATAATAGTGAATGAAAAACTAAACAATAAGATTATTAAGTCTCACAATATATAATTACTAAAAAGTAAATTGTATATTTAATAATGTCAAATGTATACATTTATATAATGAAACATATATCCGTACAAACGTACGGATGAAACTCTAATAGAATCTTAAAATTGCTTTGTATATGGAAAATAAAATCTATTAACGAATTTATAACATTTTCTTCTAAAATAACATAGTCATAACAAATTATCAATCTTACCCTAGAAAATCAAACATTATATTTTGGAAAGGAATTTGAAATCCAGAAATAGCAGTATATTCAGACAATAACATTTTTTCACGATATTATTTTTCAACGTGTATAATATCTTCTTGAATTTGTAAAAAGAATTCTGAATTCATGAATGCTTTCATATATGTGTAAATATACTTCTTGAATGTTACTGGTATGTACATGTAATGTTTTTTTATTTATATGTGTATGTCATTTTCTTAAATTTGATTAATATGCATATTTAGGAAACCATTACTCAATATATAACATTTTCGAAAAATTACGAAGATGTTTTCAAATATGTAATATCTATATAAAATTCAGATATCAAATTTATGAAGGTATTCCAAAAAATTTAGGAAAAAACTATATGTATCTAAGAATGTATTTATTTAAGAATTTATTTTGAATATACATTATGAAAGCATTCTTGAATTTTATGAATATATCATACACATGTAAGAATGTTTTTTTTTATAAATTCTAATTTAAGAACATAGCATACATATTCAGGAAGGTTTCTTAATTTTTTTCTTGAAAATCGTTTTATAAAAAATCTTGTACTTTTTCAAAACAAAATAGAAAACAAAAACAATCAGAACTGAAGATAAAATTTTCAATTTTTATAAAAAAAGTTATATAAAGTGAGTATAGTTGTTTTATTCGTTGATCCGTTCAAAAAAGAATTTTGGAAAAAAATAGAAAACAAAAGTTATGAAAAGAAAAAAAATCGGAACTCACGATAAAAGTTCAATTTTTACAAAAATATCTATGAAGTGAGTATAATTGCTATTTACCTTTTTAATGAAACTTATTTTAGTCGTTGATCTGTACGTACTATTTGATGATATAAAATTCCATATGTACTATTTTATCATATAAAAATTTTAAAATTATCCTGGAATATTTCTCTAAAAACATTCTTATGTGATTGTACTACATGGTTTGACTCGTTGATGTTTCGATAACACGTTGGAATTCTTTTTATTTCAACCTTTAAGTGGTTTGGCTACTAATTTTTGTGAAAGTGAAGAAAAAGATGTGTATGTACATGGACAGCACTTTAAACACTTCGACACACAATCTTTGACTGTTATCTATGCTTTTGATTGGTGTGAGTTCAATCTTTGTTTTTTTTTTTTGGTATCATCATAATAAAAATATCTTCTTCTTTTCTTTATAATAATAAAAATATCTGATTCTCTTTACTCAACATTTTTGGGATGTAATTGAATTTTCAACATTAGATTTCACAGAATTAATTTCGAATCTTACAATTACAGTGTATCTAGAAAATAAAATCTAATACCAGAAACAAATTAACAAAGTTACCCTAGAAAACCATAACATTTATATCTTGTATATCC
>CAKOAT010098266.1:48630-94366 GCA_932364175.1 Eruca vesicaria subsp. sativa
CCCCCCCCCAAAGAAACCTCGAATTAGGGTTTCTGTATCACTAATTGATCCCTAACTAACTCAATTCAAATCCCGAATTCTTGACTAAGTCATGGAGAATCAACTCCAGCAAGACGGTTTGGTTTCGGTCACGGGAATCGATCTTATGAGAATTGATCAATGCGAGGAGATCGGTGCGACGCAATCTCATGCTATCTCCGTGCCTGTGGGTGATGAAGCTCCTCCTGTGAAGCGAAAACGGGGACGGCCTCCGAAGGCACTTGCTAGTAAGACGCCGTTGCAAGCTCTAACACCGCCGGCAAGGAAGGATGAGAAGGAAGAAGATGTGTGTTTCATTTGCTTTGACGGTGGAGACCTTGTTCTTTGTGATCGCCGGTGAGGGATTGTTATGGTGACTATTCTGTTAGATAGTGTTGAGACTTAACCAACTGGTTTAGTAAGTGGTTAAATAGTTGGTTAGATAGATGCATTTAAATCATGTACTCTAGTATGCATAGATTGATATTGGAGCTTTGGATGATGTTTAAGTTAGTGTTCTAAAAATGGGTTTAGGCGGGGCAAATCGGATATGAGGGAAACGATTTTTCAAATTGATCGAGACGCTCCAAAAATCGGCCTAGGCGTCCGCCTAACAAATAATCCTCTATGTTTAACCACCGCCTAGCGATTTTTAGAACATTATGCTTAACAATGGGGAAGAGCTTAGTTAGATAGTCAAGTTTAGGGTTTAGTTACTCTTTTTGATTACACGGTTGTTAATGCCATTGATTAGAGTTACATAATTGGTAAAGAAGGAAGGAGGCGGTATTAATGGTTATTGTTATATATGAAGGTTTTAGGTAACGAGATTTGTGTTATTGATAACGTATATTGATGGGTTTGTCTTGTGGATTCAGGAACTGTCCCAAGGCATACCATCCAGCTTGTATTAAGAGGGATGAGGCATTCTTTCGAACAACGGCTAAATGGAACTGTGGTATGAATGTGGCGTAGTCCATGATGTTATTATGTTGTATTTGCTATCAGCAATCGTTCTGACATGCCGTCAGATCTTGTAAATGATGACTGATGTTTCGTTTCGTTTCAATTCAGGTTGGCACATATGCGGTACATGCCAGAAAGCTTCCAGTTACATGTGTTATACATGCACCTTTTCTGTTTGCAAGCGGTGTATTAAAGATGCCGACTATGTGATTGTGAGAGGGAACATGGGTCTTTGTAGCACATGTATTAAGCCTATAATGTTGATTGAGAATATTTCTCAAGGAGATAATGAAGCGGTAATACATTCCTTCACATTATATAGTTTCCTTTCGATTCAATGCTTTGCTTCAAATTTAACTCAGGCCAATTGAACTTTTACCAATCTGCCACATTCACCTTAAGAGAGCTATACTTTGTTGATTTTTTCTGGCCTTTGATTGCTCTTAAATTAGTCACAAGCTAAATTATGGACCTTTAGAGATCTTGGGTTGATTGATTAGAATGATATATTAGAGGGCCTAAGGGAATGATTAGTTTTCCAAATTTGTTAGTCATGGTTTCGTATTTAATAGCTCTTGCAAAAGCAGTACGGTATGTTGGGTTTGTTTTTAAATTAACCTGGTGAAACGGAAGGAAAATAGGTTAATCCTTGTTTTGGGAGGAAATCTTGTACTTCCTTAGTTCTCTAAGAAAGTGAAGTGATTTTCATTTATTTATCCTCTTTACTGTATCATAATGTGTGCTGGTCATAATTGTTTTCCTTGTTTTTAGGTTAAGGTTGATTTTGATGACAAGCTCAGTTGGGAGTATCTATTCAAGATATATTGGCTTTGCCTGAAGAAAGAGCTGTCTCTAACTGTGGACGAGCTTACTAGAGCAAATAATCCTTGGAAGGAGGTTCCTTACACTGCTCCTAAAGTGGAACCACGAAATGGTCATACGCTTAACAAACCTTATTCTTCAGACAATTCAACTTTAGATGTAGCAGTGAACGGAACAAAAAGAAGAAGGACTAGTGATTCCCCCATCGTACCTAGCAAGATAGATGCCAAAAATCCAAGTAATACTCTAAAGAAACTTCCTGGAGATACAAACTGGGCAACAAAAGAACTTCTCGAGTTTTTGTCGTTCATGAGAAATGGCGATACATCTGTTGTTTCTCAGTTCGACGTGCAGGGTCTTCTGCTTGAATATATCAAGCAAAAAGATCTTAGGGATCCTGCTCAGAAGTCTCAAGTTATCTGTGACCTAATGCTTGTGAAGTTGTTTGGAAGAGAGCGAGTGGGTCACATTGAAATGCTTAAGCTTCTTGAGTCTCACTTCCTTATTCAAGAGAAACCGAAAGATGAGACAATGACAAATGGGGAAACTAATCATGCTGTTCCTAACCAAATAGAGGAGGATAGTGTTCATGATCCACCGGTTAGGGGTAGAAGACGGAAGATGCGTAAGAAAACTGATGGCGGAGTACAAAACGAAAATCTGGATGCGTATGCAGCGATTGATGTTCACAATATTAACCTGATTTATTTGAGACATAAATATTTAGAGACTCTACTTGATGATATCAACAAACTCCACGAAAACGTGGTAGGTACAATTTTGAGAATTAAGGTCTCTGGCGGCGACCAGAAGCTGGATATTCACCGGCTCGTTCAAGTTGTAGGTACTTGATATTTGTTCATATTACTAAGGAAAAAGAAAGGAAACTGGGAAATTAGTGACCCAATATATAAGATTGCAGCTGATTTTGTGAGTTAATTAACAGGTACAAGCAAGGCAGCAGCATCCTACCAACTTGGCGCAAAGACTACAGATGTTATGTTAGAAATACTAAATTTAGACAAGAGAGAAGCCATCTCTGTTGATCAAATATCAGACGAGAATGTCACAGAGGTAAATATAGTCCTCTCTGAATGTTGTTTTATCTACTTACCTGTAACTCTCTGATCGTGAATAAAATGTTAAAAACCCTATCTACTAATAAAGTAACCTAGAAATTATGTATAATTTTCTTTTAATCTGTAATGTACTTATGTCTGTGGCCTTCAGGACGAGTGCAAGCGGCTGCGGCAGAGCATAAAATGTGGCCTTAATAAACGTTTGACTGTGGTAAGAACGCGCAGATGATATCTTCTCGTCCTGAAATTGTATATTTCACCTAAGTTGGAAACTCATGTTTTTTGGTGGTGTCAGGGTGACATCTTGAAGACGGCAGCAACACTGCAGGCCATGAGAATCAATGAGGTAGGTCAATCAAAAATAGCAAATATCGTTCGTATAAATATTAGAGATCACCTTGATGATCATAGTTCTTTATTGGACTCTGTTTTGCTTCTTATTTACGTTTTGTTGATCTAGGCTCTGGAAACTGATATATTAAAGTTCAAGCATCTCCGCGATAGGGCTAGTGAGAAGGGTCAAAGGAAGGAATATCCTTTTTGAGATTGCCATACTATATTTATTGCACTCTGTGTTCGCTTACACTCTTTCCCTTTGCATATTACATTATTTCCCTTTGCAAAGGTTGCGGTTTAGAATCTTTCAAATTGTCATTGATGAAATAATTCCTTGAATAGACGTCCATGCCACTCGTAGCGGTTGTGTAGTATACAACTTGACTACTACTCTGGTTTTACATTTAGATGTTTGGTTTGCGTTAATCTAAATGTGAAAGATACTTTTACACTGATTGCATGGAAAGTTTATGTCCTGATTTCTTAACCATCTCCTACGCTTAGAGAATGTGTTGAAAAGCTAGGGCTTGTAGAATCACCTGAGGAACGCCAGCGGCTTATGCAGGAAGTCCCAGAAGTTCATACAGATCCAAGCATGGATCCGAGTCATGCATCAGCAGAAAATGCAGGGTTGGGTACGAGGAAACAAGGTCTCCCACCTTAACTTAGGATGTGAACAAAGCTACTTGTTCATTATCTTACGAAAATTCCTGATTGCTGGATGCTGCAGTTTACAATCTTTTACGTTTTCTCTTTGCAGATACTGAAATAAAGGCACAAAGTAAAGGCCCGAAGAGAAAAGGGGATGACAACTTGGGAAATAATGCGCAGAAAAAGTATGACCCTCCAGTTTTGCGGAGCAGAAATGCCGTGCATGCTACTAATAAAGATGAATGTTCCACTGTCCACAGCAACTCATCAGATATCCAGGTTCGACCATACCTCCTACTCTATTCGCTATATAACGTCTCATATGTTTCTTAGTTATGGTTTCATGTCATAAAAACTTTCTGGATTTGCAGGAAAGTAGTAAAGATGATGAGGAGAATGAAATATGGCACTATCGAGATCCAACAGGAAAGATCCAGGGGCCGTTTTCTATGGCACAGCTCCGCAGATGGAAATCTAGTGGCCATTTCCCCACTCATCTTAGGATATCGAAAGCTCATGAGAACGAAGACGAGTCTGTGCTTCTGACTGACGCTCTTGCCGGACGGTTTGATAAAGTAACTACTTTGCCAAGCTCCTCTTTACATCCCCAAGAACCAAGACAGTCTGCGCATGGCTCTGGACACATTGGCGTAGATGTGAACTGTCATCAAAATAACCCGTCGCCAGTCAGCACCAGTGCAACCTCCTCTTCGTCTTCTACTGTCAGTGCCGTTCCTAACGATTCAAAAGAGAAACAAGTTGCGACTCTTGCACCTTGCTCTGCAAAAATGGAGGATGGTAATTCTGTTCGTTCCCAGCCTCAAGTTAGTTGTCCAGCATCAATTCCTGTGGTTTCAGGACATGTGGTTACTCCGGCAGTAAGAGAAACTTCCGGAACTGATCAATCCAGTGCTATGCGGGAAGATGGAACAAATGTTGGTTCTGTTTCCATAAACGGTTCTGTTCATGCACCAAACCTGAATCAAGAAATCCATTTCCCTGATTTCCCCACTCGTACACCTAATTCGAGCCCTGAAGACTTGGACGCTCAAGCAGCAGAGACTATTCAGTCTCTCTCTTCATGTGTTCTGGTCAAAGGAGCATCTGGTGGTGTCACATGGGGCACCACCACCACAGATGCTGCAACCACCACTTCAAGTGTTGTGGTCACTGGAGGAGAGCTTCCTCAAGTAACACAGCATAATGTTGATTTAGCTTCACCGTCTGTGAAGCCATTTGATTTGGGAGCTGATCATGACGCCACAGCAACACAGACATCTGATAACACCCACATGGTTCACTCATCTGGATGGCCGGCCATTGTGGCTGACCCCGACGAGTGGGATGAATCCGTTTCAGATCTATTAGCCGAAGTTGAAGCAATGGAGCAGAACGGTTTACCTTCTTCACCCACATCATTTCACTGCGATGATGATGACGATGATTTGACAAAAGGGCCAGAAAAAGATTTCTTTAACCCTGTGGCACGCATGGCCCTCACATCTGAAACATGCAGAATAGATGTCTCTCAGCCGTTGATTCTTGACAATTTCACCTCCGTTAAAAGCTCAACTAGCACAGAAGGAAAAGACAATACACTCTTCAGCCACTGTGGAACCACTGGTCCTGAGCTCCTGCTCTTTGCACCGTCAGTAACTCAGGACCTGACTCCAACGACAACAGCTCTCAGACTAGGATCAGAAACCACAGTTGAAGCTTCGGTCGAGAGGTGTTCCAAGTCTGTTCCAGGAGTTGATTTCGAACCGAGCCCTAGGTCATCATCATCACATGACTTAGCCCGTGGAAACACCGAGCGCAGTCCACGTGGAAATGGAAGTCAGCAACGGAGATCCGGTGGAAACAGTAGAGAGCGGCAATGTTGGAATAACGGTCACAACAGTAGCTTCAACAACAATCATAATAATCGCCAATGGCCACACAGCAATAACCATGGGTATGACCATGGATCAGGTTCTTACATAGCTCATCCGCCCAAGGGGCTAAAGATATGTAAATTCTATGAGAGTGGGTACTGCAAAAAGGGTGCTTCTTGTAGTTTTTGGCACCCCTGATTCTAATTTGCTGTATTTTGTATTTTATTTGTCTATTTAAACACATCTCAAACATTCTTTTGTAACACAATAATAGTTTATCTGCCTCCGTTAGCCGCATGTTTAAGTAATTATAAAGCTTTTTATATAAAACTCATTTATAATTTGATACACAAATAAAGAATATAAGCATATGAGTGGTGGTTATGGTTACTCAAGAGGAGGAGATGGTAGTGAGTACGGTGGAGGTGGAAGACAGGAAAATGAAGGATACAGAGGTGGAGATGAGGGTAGATACCAGAGTGGAGACGTGGAGGTTGTGGTGGATATGGAGGTGGTTGATATAGAGGTAGTACAGATCATGGTGGCAATGAATATGGAGTGGAGGTCGTGGTAGTTATGAAGGTGATGGTTATGGATGAAGGAGACGGTGGTGGTGGAAGACGAAAGAGTGGATGATACGAAATAGACGTGGCGATGGATGGACGTGATTGTGGATATTGTCATCTATAATGTATATAACACATTCTTTTTCTTTAGTTTCTAACTTTTGTTCTTACGAAGATAATTTTTCATAATTTTGTGTTTATACACAAAAAAGTGTCACATATGTAGAAGGATAATTCTCTAAAATAACCATCTTTTAAGTTTTTATCACAAAAATAGATCTCAAAAATTAAAATGACGAAAATAACACTTTTTATTTTGAAAATTTTAAGTTTTCTTACTTTTTTAAATTCAAATCTTATCTTCAAAATCACACTCCTCAACTCTAAACAAAAAAATCTTGGATTAGTTAACCCAAGTGATATAAATGTATATTTAATAAAACATTTAAGTGTTATTTTGGTCATTTTAATTGTTAAGTTCTGTAATTGTGATAAAAAAATTTTTAGGTCTATTCTAGTCATTTTCTCTATGTGTAGAATGCTTCAAATATTGTGTAAACAAAAGTCAAAATGTGTTCTAATGCACTCACGAACTATGTGCTATTTCCTTAAGGAATTGAAAAAGGATAAATAAGCCTACATGCAAAACGCTACCGTTTGATAAACACCCTCCTGCGTTGGAATCCCTCGTTCTCTCCCTCAAGATAACCTTTCTTCCTTTTGAAATCAAATGGATGATGCTTCTGCTAATTCTAGGGTTCCTGAATCCGTTCGTAGCTATGTTTATCGTAATTGAATCGTCTCTTATCTCGAAATCGACCAGATAAATTATATATTCCCTCCATTTCATTTTAATTGTGTTTTATGTATGTGCACAAATTTTTGTTAAGTTCTATAATTGTGATAAAAAAAAATTTAGGTCTATTCTAGTCATTTTCTCTATGTGTAGAATGCTTCAAATATTGTGTAAACAAAAGTCAAAATGTGTTCTAAGCACTCAAGAACTATGTGCTATTTCCTTAAGGAATTGAAAAAGGATAAATAAGCCTACACGCAAAACGCTACCATTTGATAAACACCCTCCTGCGTTGGAATCCCTCGTTCTCTCCTCAAGGTAACCTTTCTTCCTTTTGAAATCAAATGGATGATGCTTCTGCTAATTCGAGGGTTCCTGAATCCGTTCATAGCTATGTTTATCGTAATTGAATCGTCTCTTATCTCGAAATCGACCAGATAAGTTATATATTCCCTCTATTTCATTTTAATTGTGTTTTATGTATGTGCACAAATTTTTGTTAAGTTCTGTAATTGTCATAAAAAAAAATTTAGGTTTATTCTAGTCATTTTCTCTATGTGTAGAATGCTTCAAATATTGTGTAAACAAAAGTTAAAATGTGTTCTAATGCACTCAAGAACTATGTGCTATTTCCTTAAGGAATTGAAAAAGGATAAATAAGCCTACACGCAAAACGCTACCGTTTGATAAACACCCTCCTGCGTTGGAATCCCTCGTTCTCTCCCTCAAGGTAACCTTTCTTCCTTTTGAAATCAAATGGATGATGCTTCTGCTAATTCTAGGGTTCCTGAATCCGTTCGTAGCTATGTTTATCGTAATTGAATCGTCTCTTATCTCGAAAACGACCAGATAAATTATATATTCCCTCCATTTCATTTTAATTGTGTTTTATGTATGTGCACAAATTTTTTTAAAAATAATTTGCATATTTTTTAAATAAAAACATATAAGTTAATAAAAACATATAAGTTAATAACTATACATCTAACCACATTTTAATTAAAACATATAAGTTAATAAAATTTGTATTAAAATTATAAAACAATATTTATTTTGGAACAAAAATTTTACTCTATAACTAAATTAAAATTGAAATTATAAAACAATATTTATTTGGAACAAAAATTTTACTCTAGAAGAGTAGTAATATGCAAGTTTAGGTTTTGCTCATCGAAGAATTAACGTAGTTGTGGAGAGGTCATCTGATTGTAGATTACTATACCTAGATTTCTCTACTTCCATTAGCCACATCGTTTAAGTAATTATCAATTTTTTTATAGAAAACTTGTTTATAAGATGAATGTTTGATGTTTGATATCCATAAAAAGATATAGAAAACATTCCTTTTCTAACTATATTGCTGTCAAAGATAAATTAATGTTCATAATTTCAAAGTAAGACCATCTTCGGTGGTTCTTCACTTTGAAGGAATACATGCATGATAAAATAAGGGAAATCATTCTCTAATGGTGCATCATTTTAGTGTTACATTTTTAATTTATATTTTGGCCTTTTAATTTTATATAGTTTTATTTTATATCTAAAAAAATCAATATTTATGTTTTATGTTTCAACAAAATTATTAATTTATCATGATACAATTATAAGTTTATAAATAATTAACTTTCTTTGAAAAATTAAATTTATGTATATGATATAAATATTGGTAAAATAAAATTATTTTTGGATTAAATGTGTAAGTTTTTAAAATAACAAACATTATTAGAATTTCTTTTAAAGGAGAATATGAGGAAAATCATTGGAGCAAGACACAAAATCATTTGAATTTATCTTAATATAAAGAAAAAAAATGATGTTATCTATTGGAGATGTCGTAAGGATTCAAAAACATCTCAAGAAGCATCAACATTATGATATCTCAAAATCAATGTATTCTTTCCATAACATCTCTGTTAAGTCATGAGCATGCTGAGATATTACAAGTTCAAAGATAGCTCTAGTTCGTTCTATTTCACCAAGTGACCTCTTAAACTCGGTTTACATGCACCACACATAGCAATTTCCAAGAGACCATTGAATTATCATATTACTATATTATACATTCTAAATGTCAGAAAATCAGGATGTCGTAGTGATTGAATCTCTCAATCTATTTTAAGCCCATGAAAATAATACACATGTGTTTCTATACAATTATAAACATGGGTGTTTTTCTAAAATAAAAGGCTAAAACTAACATTTTTTAAACAATTTTTTTTTGTCTTAAACTAACCTAATTCTCCATACTTTTCTCAACTATTTACAAAAATACCATTAAAACTCATTTTTTCTTATATTTCGAATTAACTAAAAACCCAAAACATCCTATCTATTTCTTTTTATTTACAAAAATAACATCATCATCAATATTCTCAACTACCATTAACAACCAAAATTGAATTCTTAATGCTCATAAATTCAATTCTTATCTATCTTTTGTTCATTCTACACCAACAAATTTTCATCTCCTCTCATTTTCTCTCTATTTTCACTTAAAAAAACTCCATAACTTTCATTTTCACAAACAAAAATTTCATATTTTCGTGATTCTTCAGTAAAATTTGTCTAAACTACTTCGTTTTCTTCATATTAGGAGGTTTCACGGTGGAGAAGCCAGGATACGAGCTTTACACCGAAAAAAGTTAACTATTTACATAGATATCGTAATTTTAAGATATGTGTTGCGATAGTAGACTGTTTTGTAAGTCTACGAGTACTTGTAGACCTACGATACGCTCTACTTGTCAATGCACATGTTAGTTTTGCAATTGACCAAAATAATTGTTTATGCAAATTAGACTTCAATAGAGGTCTACAAATTTACCTTTGATAACAAAAAAAATTATTTCAGTAGACTTCATCACAAGTTTACATAAAAGAGGTTAGTTTTGCAATTGACCTAAATTTGACTTCAAACAATAGACTTCTACGGCAGTCTGCAATTTGTAGACTACTCTGAATGTCTACAAAATGGTCATTTTTGCATTTGACCAAATTTTCACTTTCTTTAGTAGGTTTGTTTTGTGTTTGACTAAATCGTTAAAATATTAACCAACAATTAACCAAAGTGTAGACTTCATATGCAGTCTACTATGCCCCAAAAAGAAACGTAGACTTCATATGCAGTCTACTAAGCCCAAAAAAAACGTAGACTTGATCAGAAGTCTACTATTTTATTTTAGTCAAACACAAAACTTACCTGTCAGATTTAAGAGTATACTTCATCTGAAGTCTACATTTACGTAAACGGTTATTTATGTCTACTTTTCGAAAGTCAAACATAGTCAACTGCAAAACTAACCTCTTTCAAAAAAAAATTTAAAGCATAGACTGTAAACGAAGTCAACTTTGGATATGTAGACTGTATATGAAGTCTACTATTGAAAGTCAAAATTTTCATGAATACGAGTCAATTGCAAAATTAACCCTTTTATTGTGTAGACTGAATATTAACTCTACGCGTATAAACTTTGAAAATAACCCATAAAATTTGTAATTGCAAAAACTAACTCAAATTGTAAACCTATATTACAGTCAATAGATGTAAATTTTGTAATTGCAAAAACTACCTCTTCGTAGACTAATTATTTCTTTATTTTTAATATTTATACTATATGATTTCACATTTTAATTTATAAAGAACTCAATTTAATTTAAAAATAATATTTTTTAAATTAAAATAAACTGAAAAAGATTTATACAGTGAAGTAGACTTTATTGTAAGTCTACCAAACCCTAAGCCACAAAACTCAAACCCTATAAATTTTATTGATAACCAAAAAAAGACTCAGTTATTATCAAATATCAAAATATAGACTATCCTGCACTAATTTGCAAATTTATGTCAGTAAAAAAAAAAAAAAAAACTCAATCTAAAATCTAACCCTAAGAATCCACCCCCTCTAAAGACATCACATGTTAGAACATCTTTTGCTAAACTATTCTATTGTCCAAACACATAGCTACCTAATCAATATATAGTCTTTATAACTGTTTAATTATATCACATTTTAATTTATATACAGCATATTGGTTCTTATATAGATGATTTAAAAATAAATTCACACAATTTAATTTTATACATTTTTAATATAAAATTATAAGATTAAATTATGATGTAGACATTAGAAGTTTACAAAGTTGATTTCATAACAAGTCTACACATTGTAAACTTCTCTCTATTAAATGTAGATTTCAGAAAGATAAAAATGTAAAATAACATTTTGTCTTTTTTTAGTCATGAGAGGTAAATAGACATTTCTCTACTTCCAAAAGTTAGTTTTGTATTTGATTAAATAAGAGGTCTACCTTTGTATTTGAAATGATGTTTAGGGTTAGTTTTCGCAAATGTCCCTGTAAACATTTACGAAACACTATTATAAGCCTTGTGTCTATATCCATTCATAAATGTATATACGGCAAAGTTAAAACTTATTGTTGCGGTATCATTTAGGAAAAATATTTTTAAACATGACCTGCAAATGTACCTTTTCAATGTATCTATTAAAAATAACAATTCAACCTATTTCTTTCTTGCAGGTTCACGTACATACCTTGAAATGATATAAACATATGTTAGATAAAAGTTTTCCATATTGAATTCAACCTCAAACATTGTTGTGAAGGGGAATTGGCATCCGACAAGTAAGGATTAAAAATGGAGTTTACTCATCCATTTAACGGACTTATTTACCAAGTCTCCAACTAATTTTTTCGCAAACGATTTGTTACATTTCATTCAAATCGAACAAACCCTTTGGTAATCACCCCGTGAGTGATCAAAACACATATTGTGATATATGTAGACCGAACAAACTCTTTGTTGACCTTCTTGCGTTGCTTCACATCAGCTCACCCTAAGACTTGGGTTCTTTTTTTTTGTCTTTGGCTGAATTGTGGTATAATACCAACTTCCATACATCACTTGGCACAACTCCATTTCAGAGTGGTATATGGTTGTTCCCTTCCTGCTGCTATGTTAAAGTTTGAATATGGTACAACTAAAAATTTTGAGTTAGAGGAGATGTTGAGAGACGTGATGTTATACTCAGAGATATTTACCGGCCTACGATGATTGAATGAAGAACAATGTTGATTAGAGTCGTGGAGAATTGGAGTTTGCAGTAGGAGACAAAGTTTTTTCTCAAATTGTGACCTTATCGCCAGCAATCGGTTTCTAAAAGATTGTGTCAGAAGTTAGATGCTCAATTTTATGGACCATTTGAAGTTGTACGTGAGGGTATTGTTGTGTATGGACTGAAACTGCCTCCAGAGTCTAAGATCCATCATGTTTTTCATGTATTGTAGTTGAAACCGGTGTTAGGAACTCATCACATCTTTTCCGAGCTTCCACTATTCCTATCTTCCACTGCTGAGTTACATATTGAACCCTCAGAGATATTTGACACTACATGACAATTGGAAGTTTTGGTGGGTTCGTCTGGTCGTTCTTTTGAACTAGTCTCGTCTACCATTCATAAATTTCCTCATCTTAAGCTTGAGGACAAGCTTCGTTTCGCCCCCGAAGATATTGATAAGTTGCCGAAGGCATATTATAGGAAGCGAAAACGAGTTGAGCTGGAGGGAGGAAGAGTCAACACGTCTGACATGGCTTAGCTTTTAAAGAATAGAATATACATAGTTCTTTGAAGAATAGAAAGGTTTTCATTGAGAAAGTTATAGGAAAGTTTGTTAGAGATGTTTTTCTTTGCAACTTGGTGATTTTTAAGAGGAGTGTTCTTGAGTTTCAAGGAATTGTAGTCATGCGAGAGAGAAACTCTGATGATACGATTCTGTATTCTTTGATAATTAATACAATACAAGTGTTTGCTCACTTTCAAGGATCACAACTGAAATAGATTCAAATTACAACAAAATGATATGGATACGGAAATGGAAATGTTTAGTTGAAATACAAAATATTTTTAAAGCACACATAAAAAGATACAACAACAGACCACACGGACTTAAATCAAATTCACAATTACTTTACTTTTCTTTTCCATCCGCCAAAAAGCATGGCTTGCTTTGAAACATTCTCACTCCGATTTGTATCCCGGTTCTTCGTCTTGATCAGCCTTAGCCTCATCTTTACCCTTATCCTGCTTCATATCAGCCTTTCTTTTTCTTAAGTTCTCATTTCTTCTTTGTATCTCCTCAGCCTTCTTTCTCTCAACCTCCCTCTCAGTCTCATCCTTAGCCCCATCCCCCTCCTTCTCCTCCTGCTCGTCCTTCTTCTCCTCCTCATCAACTGGCACCTATCCAGTTACAAAAGTTATTGTAACATCTTAGTAACAAAAATCATCAAAGAAAATGCTTAAAGTCGAATGCAGATTGATCTCTCGCACATACCTCTACAGTTGTCGTTGGGAGTCTTGGGGCGTCTCCTCCTTGTTCAATGTCAGATAGCACCTATATCCAAATGAAAAAGAGTGATTTGCAACCTCTTAGTACCCACAAAAAAAAAAGCAAATGCATATTGATCTCTCACACATACCACGGGAATTGTTCCATCATCCCAATTTTCAAATGAAGCGTACAAAGCTAGGAGAACAGCCCCCAAAACCATGGCAAGCATTTTCAATAGCCTTCTCTCATCTAAATGAACCAAATCGGTAGCCCCAACTGTTACAAAGCCTTGGCTCAATCCGTAGTCGTTAAGGAATCTGAAAGTATGAGCTGTAAAGTGGATGTAGAAACCAGAAAAAATCAAAGCTGCGAATAACATGATATCAGGATGTCTTTCACCAAATTCATCCATCAAGTACATAATTACTCCGCAAACGACTACTTGTTTGCCAAATCTCCATTTCCAATCATCGTCCCCTCTTTCAGTACTCTCGATTAGCACGAAAGAAGCTGTGACTAGGATAATGACTACTCCAATTACTATGACGACGACCGATGCTGCCGTCGACATATCATTGTGCCAAGATGACGTCAGAACACACACGAATGCAGCTATAATAGAAATTGCAGCCCAAAACGGCTTGTACTTTTGTTCCAAACCCATCGTCTACTCTGGAAAAGATTAAGCAGATTAGATACTATTGCAAACAAAGAAAACCTATAGAACATCATTGACCGACGTGACAAACAAAAGAAACTAAATTTTGATAATAAAAAGATAAACAAACCAAAAGGGAAACGCATCCAGATCAACTCAATAATGAACAGATATAAGCATAGACAATTTAAGAGACTAGACTATGGTCTGAGAGTCCAAGCTTTCAATTACAGTTCACCAATGATTAGTATATGTTTATTGCACATGATGTATAATAAGTCATTTAGTAAGATCTTATCCAAACAAAACTCTAGGCGATGAATGATTTATGTGTAACAAAACATCAATGGAAATCTAACTGTCAGTGTAAACACGATCACAATCGCGATTTTGATTATATATATAAACGCTATTTATTAGCTAATGGATCAACGTCTAATGTCTACTTACAGAGGCTTGATTGCTACCCCTGAAAAGAGATAACAGTATATATCATCAATAACGACTTACGATAGAGGTTTGAACAAAACAAAACAAAAATGAACGAGAAGATATAAAGAAACATAGGTAATGATAACGAACAAGAAGTTCTAGTAAAGAGATGAACATAAGATAACGAACAAGCAGATCTAGTAAAGAGATAATATTATCAATCTATCATCAAATTACTATAGAGATTCAAACAAACATAACGCGAATAAAAAGATAATGATAACGAACATGCAAATCTACGAAAGCAATTGAGAGAAGTAGATTTTACGATTCAAAGTAAAAAATTCGATATGATAAAAATAAAAAGAAGAAAAAATCCTAACTCGTGCTCGTTTGGTACGTTGAAGTATAATTCAAAACAAGTGCTGGAAGGAAATTTATAGCGGAGAACTACAACCGGAGAATTACGTGTTTGCCCTTTTGCGTTTGCTCTAGCTTAATCTATTTTTCTTTTGTAGAGCAATTTCCATTATCATTTAACATTTTCTCCCTTTTTTTGTAACACGATATCATTTAACATTTTCATCATTAAAAATTTTCATCATTAAAAATTTTCAATACAGTACAGTAAAATTATATATTTTTTGATAAAAGCAGCAGCCGTAATTAAAAAAACAGAAAAAAGAAGAAGAGAAAAGCAGCTCTTATTTATCCGTATATAATACTTCATCCTTGCGACACCTATTATTAGCCCCTTTTTGTGTAAACTAAAGAATTAACTTTAAGTCTGTATATGATGAGAGGATTCGAACCTTGCTATATAGCCTAGGGGTAGGACGGATTGGATATCCGGGGTATTTTAGGATATCTGGATCCGAATCCGGATTCGGCGGATCCGTAAAATTACTATCCGGATTTGGATCCGGGCCATCTGGATATCCGGATCCGATTTATTTTTATTTTTTAAAATTAAAAACATTTAAAATTAAAAATTCTGTATTTATTTATTCTACTATATAAAGATAATTAAATAATAGAAATTACTAAAAAAATTGAAGTATTAATTATACTTAATAAAAATATATAATATACTATATAAAGATAATTATATTTTAAATATTTTTTTAAATATTTAGTGGGTCCGGATCCGGATCCGGATATCCAGACCGAAAATTTCACTATTTGGATTCGGATCCGGATTCGCCGGATCCGTGAAATCACTATCCGGATCCGAACCCCCCGAATATCCATTTTTCGGAGCGGATCGGATCAGATCCCGAATCGGATAGCGGATATTAAGTCCTAATCCTAATATAGCCCCTTTTTTTTTGCAAGCTTGCAATACATATTTCTTAGTGTTCACGTTCAAATGTGATATTTATCTATAAAATATAAAAAAAAAAATGATTTCTAGGGTGACTAAAATAACTCTCAATTAGTAGAGAACAACAATGCAAAGAAAACTTCGATAAGTGATGATCAAATACGGCCGGTCCGCGGCGAAAATAACAAAACAACTCAGAAGAATATATCATAAACCTAATACGCTGTTTAAAATTTTCATGCAAGAGGAATAATTGGTAGGGAAATTTAGCAGGTTATACCTCAACAGGTAATAATTTTTCTCATAAAATATAAATCATTTTGATTCTTAATATACTACTAGATTTTGATCCGCGCAACCGCGTGGATGTTTGTTTTCTTTTATAGTTAGTTATATAAACATTTTGTTTTCACTTGTAAATTGGTATATATTATATTAATCACATATTTACGATATCTATAGTAAATGTTTTTCAAACATAATAATATTATATAATAAGTGTTTTAATCAAATAGATTGTTTCAAATTTTCTATATTAATTATACATGTTTTTCAAACATGTGTTTGTTTCTTCTTCTATATTTTATTATTTGTTAGATTAGTATTTCATTTTTAGATAAAGTAATATAAATAGAGCTTAATTAAATATTAGTATACTTTAATTTGCAAAGATAATATAAAATTTGAAGATTTTTTTGCTAAAAACTAAACTTATAGCTTCATAAATTAATATTATAAAGAATTTTACTAAAAAATAATTTTTTAAACAATTTCTTTTTATTTAAACAATATAATTTTAAAAATTTACATCGAAATAAATTTATCTAATATATATAGCGTGTAAATTTTGTTAGGGTATATAAATATTTCATATTATTAATCTGTGATTTTGTTAATATATTGTGGATGCATTTAACTATTATTGACATATTTGCTTATAAATAATAAAAGATTCCTAAATTTATATCTATTGACATATTTTGCGTGACTAAATTGGAAGGTGTGGGGTAATTTACCAAAACTAAATTGTTAAGTGTATATTTGTTATTATAGATATGAATTTTCATAAAATATAATAATGATAAGATTATTACAGAGTTAAGGTAATCTAACTTTCTAGTAATAGTCCATTTAAAAAAAATCACACAGGAAGTCAAGTCATGACTTCTGTTTTAATATATAAGATACAATCTATATTTTTGATATCCAATTAATATTAAACATTTAAAAGTTGAAACTCTTATACGACAAAACTAGCAACATTAATCGGCTAAAAATATTAAATTTCGTCTGTTTTTACTATAAAAGTTTTAGGAAAAATACCTGTTATTTTTATTTGTTATAAATTATTCACATTATTTTGGTTTTATTTTTAATATTCAGAGCCGGGCATGAGTCAATTGGCATGAAACATTTTAATGGGGCCCATATTAAACCAAGGCCCCAATATTTTAAAGAAACTGTTTATATATATAATTCATACAAATGTAGTTTTAAACATAATATATGTGAAAATATTTATTAATTAAAGAATTTTTTGTTAATATTTTTTTTAGTTTTAGTTAGGTCAATTTGTTTTATAATGTAGTTTTTATGTATAATTTTAATAATATATAACAAAAAAGTCAAAAAAAAAACTGAATGGGGCCTCAACGTATTATCTAATTAACATTCAAACATTTGAAAACTTACAGTGTTACACGAAATTAAATAAAACGAATAGAAAGAAACTAAAAAAAATGAGAATTCTGCCAAAAAAAACACCAACTTTGCATGAATTGCCAAAAGAAACCTGAACTTTTGGACTGACAAAAAAAACATAAACTTTTCATTGACTTTAGAATTAATTAACAATGTTTTCGTTGACTTGCCAATTTGGTACGCCGTCAGCAAATTTAACAGAAAAATTAATGAATTAATTGTTGACGTAAGGATGAAACGACGTTGTTTTCAGTTGAGATGAAACGACGTCGTTTTAATCGATTTGAAAATAAAAAGACGTAGACCACTGGATTCGGACCCGAGTTGATTGGATCAAATGTCAAGGTAGTTTACCACTGGGGTAGTGACACATTCAATGTATCTACTAACACATTTACTTATATTTGGTACTGGTTGAATATAAAAAAAATCTATAAAAACTTTTAAAAAATCTTTAAAATTTCAAAAAATGAAAAAATAAAGATCTTTTTTATAAAATTAATTTTGAAATTAAAATTTAAATAAAATTTTATTTTTCTTTAAAAAAATCAGACGGAAACTTAGAAAATTTTATTTTTCTTTCAATGTATCTATTAACACATTTACTTATATTTGGTACTGATTGAATATAAAAAAAATTCTATAAAAACTTTTTAATTTCTTGAAAATTTCAAAAAATGAAAAATAAAGTTTTTTTAAGAAAATCAATTTTAAAATTAAAATAATTTTTTTATTTTTCTTTAAAAAAAATCAAAAATCTTCCAAAATTTTATTTTGAAAAATAAAATTTTAATTTAATTTTAAAACTAAAATTAATTTTATAAAAAATCTTTATTTTTTCAACTTTTTGAAATTTTAAAGATTTTTTAAAAGTTTTGATAGAATTTTTTTTTTTATATTCAATCAGTACCAAATATAAGTAAATGTGTTAGTTGATATTTTGTATGTGCCAGTAGCCAAGTGGTAAACTACCTTGCTATTATATCCAATCAATCTGGGTTCGAATCCAATGGTCTACGTCTTTTTGTTAGTAGATATTTTGTATGTGCCAGTAGCCAAGTGGTAAACTATCTTGCTATTATATCCAATCAATCTGGGTTCGAATCCAGTGGTCTACGTCTTTTTATTTTCAAATCGCCTAAAACGACGTCGTTTCATCTCAACGTCAACAATTAACGTCCGAGTTAACACCGTCTTAACTGCTCGTTAACGGTGTGTTAAAATGACAAGTCAATCGTAAGTTTCTTAATAAACTAATAAAGTCAACAAAAGTTCATGTTTCTTTTGGCCAGACTCGAGTACATGTTTCTTTTGGCAACTCGTACAAAGTTGGTGCTTTTTTTTTGCCGAATTCTCAAAAAAAACCATTACATTGCATACTAATCCAAAGTTAACGTATATTGACAACAAAAAATGGAAGAAAAATGAAAGTGAAACATAGCACTGCCATTCAAACGGTTTTATCTTTTAGGAAGTAAACAAGCTAAGACTACAAAACAAAAATGGGAATTCGGCCAAAAAAAACACGAACCTGTATTCGACCCTGGCCAAAATAATACTATACTTTTGTTGATTTTTTAATTTTATTAAGAAACTTTTGATTGACTGGCCAATTTAACACACCGTTAATTCGCAGTTTAGATAGCGTTAAATTGCCGTTAAATCTTGCCATTAAGTGAAACGACGTCGTTTTCAAATAGGATGAAACGACGTCGTTTTACATGATTTGAAAATAAAAAACGTAGACCTCTGGATTTGAACCCAAGTTGGCTAAGTCAAATGACATGGTATTTTACCCATGGGCTAGTGTTACTTCCATTGTATTCATTAACATATTTTGTTTTATTGAGTACTAATTGAATATAAAATATCTCTAATAAACTTAAAAATACCTTTAAAATTACAAAAAAAATTGAAAAATAAAGATTATTTGATAAAATTAATTTTGAAATTAAAATTAAAAACAAAATTTCATTTTTTTATTTTTAAACAATTAAAAATCTTCCAAAATTTTCAAGAAAGTTTAATTTTAAATTAAATTATAAATAATTTTTATTTTTATAGTAAAAATGAAAAAATCGAAAAATTTAAAACAAATCCAAAAAATTTAAAAATTCAAAGAAAAAGCAAGCAAATTAAAGTTACAATTATCAGCTTAAAATTAAAATTGCACTCATAATGGGTATAATAATTATTTTAACTATTTTCATTTTAAATGAAAATTTTTGAAGATTTTTGATTTTTTAGAGAAAAATGAAATTTTTTTTTAATTTTTTTTTTCAAAATTAATTTTATAAAAAAAGTTCTTTATTTTTCATTTTTTGTAATTTAAAGGTAGTTTTATGGCTTGTAGAGATTTTTTTTATTCAATAAGTACTCAATAAAACTAAATATGTTAGTGAATACATTGAAGTAATTCTATCCCAGTGGTAAAATACCATGTCATTTGACCCTATTAACAAATCTTGGTGTCTACGCTTTTTTATTTTCATTTATCTCATCAAATGTTAAAAACAACTCTGTTCGTGAATGTAATGTAAAATCTAGTAGCCCAGCGGTAAAGCCCATACCATAATCCCTAAGTGCACAAGTTCGAATCCCTTGGAGCATGTTTTAACATTTTATTTTTAGAAGCAAAAAACACATAAAACGACGTCGTTTCATCATAACGCCCAAATTTAACGTCGTCAAAAAAATCCGTTAACTTTGTTAACGGTGTGTCAAATTGGTCAGTCAATCAAAAGTTTCTTAATAAAATTAAAAAGTCAATAAAAGTATAGTGTTTTTTTGGCTAGCCCATATGTACAGATTTCTTTTGGCAATTCGTGCAAAGTTCGTGCTTTTTTGGTCGAATTCCCAAACAAAAATTGAAAACTTATGTGTTTATTTTGCTGAATCAAAATTGTAATTGCTCTTACCGATTTCAACAAAAAACAATATCACTCCCTACTCAAACAAATATCATCAATACTACAAGTTTCAATAAAAAAAAAAAGTCAACAAAAATTCAAAATCACAAAAAGATTAAGTTTAAGAAACATTAACTGACGAGATATCAAGTAAGCAACAAAACTTTTATAAAAATTAAGAAAAATGTTGTCTTTGCATGATATGTTGTGTTTTATTACTTGTAGGACAAATTTTCAAATGTGCCATAATTTTCATTTACTATTAAAATATCCAAAACCTTCTTTTCATGTTCATACACAACCTATTTTTCATTACAAATTAATACATAAACATTTAAAAATCAAATTCGTGATGTAAAACTTTGAGTTTTAAAATGTTTTTGCTATTAATTTTCAATAACAGTACAGTTCAATTACAAATTCTGATAAAAGCATCTTTTATTCATCCATATATATTACTCCCTCTGTTTCATTTTAGTTGTTATTTTAGGTTTTTACACACAAATTAAGAAAATATTAAATTTTACATATTTTCTAAATAAAAACACAATTACCTATGCACCTAATCACTTTTCAACCAATAGAAAAATAAAATATCATATAAAGATAATAAATTTTACCTCGAAACTCTAAAAAGACACTTATTTTGAAACGAAATTCTTTCTCTAGAATGACAATTAATTCGAAATGGAGGGAGTACTTAATTCTTGCAACACCATAATGTTCGTGCTAATTTCCAAGTGTAATATAAAAGTGTAATAAAACACGTGAGTACTAGGTTGATTTAATTAACGCTCACTTAGTGGAACCATAATGTAAAGAAAAGTGATGATCAAATAAGGAGGGCCGGCGGCGAAAATAATTCAGGAGAATATATCGTAAACTAAATGCGCTATTTATAAAATTCATGGAAGAAGAATAGTTGGTAGGGAAATTCGCAGAAAATGCTGCAAGTGGCAATAATTTCTTATAAAATACATAAATTATTTTGACTCTTGGTTTACCAACCAACTTTTATATCTATGTTCAAACATCTAATGTATACAACCAACTTTTAAAATTTAGACTTATTCATATCTTAACAGAATATAACAAATACTCGTATATATATATCAATACAACTAAAATATGAGATCTTTTAGGAAATCCTCTTAAGTTATTTTCAACACTACAAATGCTCATATTTGTATGACTAACAACATTAATCAGTTTTACTATCATTAAATAAATTTAAATTTCCATATAATTTTAAGTTTAGTTTATAAATGAAAATTAAATTAGTTTTAATATCAAAATATATTTATCATAATTAATATTCTAAATAATCAATTTTCAAGAATAAATTATAAAAAGATTCTAAAAAACATTTCAAAGGTTTTGTTAGAATATTTTTACAAATATTCATTTGTATATCAAATAAAAAATAAAGATATTGAAAGATATTCTAATTAAATTAGGTAAATTTCATATAGTTTCTGAAAAATATTTCAAACTAAAAAAAACAAAATCCCCAATTCATAACTAACCAAAGTATTAATATGTTTTATGAACCGAAAACAAAAATTCACATGCAATCAGAATCAAACTGAAAATTAATATATACAGTCTAGCACGAACCAAAGTTTAAAAAATATCATCAATCATTTAATATTAAATTAAAACATAAATTATAAATAATTTCGCGGAACCGCGCGGATCAGAATCTAATTTAAAGTTTTAACACCACAAACTAAGGGCATTTCTGATGATGAAACCAAATTTGAAGTTAAAACTAAGTCAAATTTAATGTTTTAACTATATTTTGATCCGCGAAACCGCACGGGAATTCTTTTTCAGTTTTATAAACATATATATTTATTTCAGTTCATTGGTCATATATACAATTTTAACATTAACAACATATTTAAATGTTGAGATACCTATTTCAAATATAATAAATTTATAGTTTACATGGTGTAATTAATCAATAGCTTAAAACCATCACATGTATTTTTCGCTTTTATTATATATTTATGTTAATATATTTTGATTTAGTTATTAAAAAAATTAATATAGAACAACATATTTAAAAATAATTTTGTATCAAAATTTATATTCAATTCTGACTCGTCAACCTTCAAACTCGCTTTTAGAAATATTTTTCACGTTTATTCATTTAAAAATATTTTCTTTACATATAAAAAAGTCTAAGATATGTCAATTTTTGTACATGTATCATATAGTTTGTGAATGTTAAGTCGTTATGTCACCGTATCATATTTTTAGCATAAATATTTTATATTTATGAAAATAAAAATTTTAAATTTATCAATTTAATATAACTTATCATATCTAATTCAATATGATGATTTTATCATAACATGGATTACTATTATTATAAAATAGATAAAAATAAGATATAATTTCTTATGTTTTATTTTATAAATGATTATTGAATATATATTAATGCATAATAATAGTTCGTTGCTAATTACAAAATTAGATAAAATATTTACATAAACTACTTGAGAATTAAGATATTGTTAAAATATTTTTCAACAGATTTGTTAGAATTATATATATATATATATATATATTAAAATGAAACGATATCATTATTAAAATAGTTACAAATATTTTATATTATTAGTTTTAAAGAAATACATGTTAGTTTTTATACATGTATTATATAGTTTGTGAATGTTAACCTTTGTTACCAATTTATTATATTTTGAACATAAATACTTCTAAAAATAGAAAATATAAATAAAATTATCATATTTAGTTATAACTTTTATTCTAGATTTTATAAAATATATTAATGTATAATAATATTTTTATAATAATATTTTAAAACTAATTACGATTTATTAAAATATGTACTCAGAATTTTTGAATATTAAGATCTTACTAGATTTTGACTCGCGCTTATCTGTAATATGAAATTTACATATGTATGTTTCGATTATAGTTATGGATCATATTAAATCGAGTATTTTTGATTGTAATGGAGAGTATAAGGAGTTATACTTCTTTAAAGGGCGGGTATATTTTATAATTTCATTTTTTATAAATTTAATATTTACATTTTTGTTTTTGGTAGTCATATTTATGTTTTTTGTAATCATATTTATGTAAAATATTTTTTTTAAATGATTGGTAAGGTGTTTTGACAATTGTATTGAATTTGTGATGTTGCATAACTATATACTCGTGCCTAGTGCTGGGAAGCGGGTCAAACATGTCATGCTCGACCTTTCCTGCAGCGGGTTGATTCATTTTTTTGACTAAAATTTTTAACATCTCTGACCCGTAAAGAAAATATATTTATTTGAACGTTCACTTAAATTTACAGATAGTCCGCAGGATCCGCAAATAATTATTAAATAATATAAATAATTATTTTTTAAAAAATAATATGATTAATATATTTTAATTTTTTTTTTGTATGTTTTAATTCATTTTACCTAAATTAATTAAATTTAATAAATAAACCTTTTTTAGGAAATTGTTTTTCTATCTTTGCTGATTAGTGGGTATCCACGATATAAATTAAACCAATCCGCATCCGCTCCGTATAAAATACACTTAACTTACATCCGCATCCGCAACTTAGTTTTCTTAAATTGATCAACCCGCACCTGCACTGCAACGGGTTAAACGGAAAATAAAGAATTTATTAAAAATCGCGGATATCCGCTAATCCGCAAAAATAGAAAAAAATCGTGGATATCTACACATGTAATAAAAACTTCATGTATATACCTATATTTGATCTTTTAATACTATTATTTACAAAAAATATTGTCAAATTAAATGGCAAGTATAATTGCATAAAAATCAGAATTAGTACATTTGACAAAAATATGAAAAGTATTAGACTATTAGTTCTCATAGATATAGAGAATATTTGTTTCTTTAATTTAAATAAATAGAAGTTAGTGATATGATTTTGTAATTTTCTCAAAAATCAAAGGCATAATCAAAAGAAAAATTATGCTTTAATAGTATAGATTGCATATTGTTGTTTTGGCTTTGGGGGATTATGGTCTTCGGCCCTACATTTCTTAGTTCCCCAAAGAAAAGAGCTAATATGTTCATATAACCCGTCTTGTAATTAGTCTAATAAAATCAGTATTAAAATAGCTAATATGTTCATATAACCCGTCTTGTAAATTAGTGTAACTACTAATGTACTGCAACAGATTTGATCACAATAGATAAAAGAAAAATTATTCAAGCTACGGTTGATAAGAAAGTAAATATGAGAAGGTAAGTCTAAACTTGTGTCAAATAAATCCATGTATGTAGTAACTATTGAAATGTTTATTATTTATTCGCCAATATGTTCTTTTAGTTTTGACACCAACTGCTTTGACACACACAACAAAAAAAGGTCTTGACACCAATTGTGTACACAATTTATAATAGAAAAACAAATATATTTCACATATATCTACAATTATAAATAAAATTTATACTGTTACGGTTTGGTAGAAGATCATAAGTATAAGAGTTTCATACATATATATTCGCCAACTTATTAGCTTTGACTGGACAAAGATTATTTTGAATACATGTAAAAGGTAGTATATAAGAAAAATAATACATGACAAAGATATGCTAAGTTAATTTGATTATGTCTTCAAGTCTGATTCCTTGTTTGCAACAATCAATTTAAAGCTTCTTTGTGTGTAGATGACAAATAGTAAGAGATATCATTATTTGTTCTACAAAAAAAGATTGTCTGATGTGTACCTAGCGGTTGTTAGATCAGTAATACACTTTGTTATAATTTCACTCTTTCTTGTTTTGAAGGTGGTGGTTCATTCGGAAGAGGCAGAAACGCATAGTAAATTGGGTGACCTTATTTGAGAAGACAAACACAAAGTCAAAAATGAGTCAAAGTAAAAGGTTAGTAATGTAGACTATATGCTATACATTTAAAACTATTACAAATCAGAGATATACAATAGTTTTGGAACAGTTTTCGGATCAAGCAAAGATAAACGAAAGTTAAGAACAAATAAGAATGTACTTATTTAGAAGTTAATCATAGCAGTTGATATCAAATCAACTTTAGGCAGCAATGTATCAATTCCACGAGCGAAGAGCTTTCACTTAGATTCTTCATACATTCTGAAAGATTGAAGATTCTTTTACAGATGTATTGTTGTATTTCTTCATACTAATGTCATTTGACAAAAAGATTAAATATTATAGCAAAGTTTTAAACCTTTTGAGATGAGTATGAGAAATTGTGTTGGTTCTGGTTGAAGGTCTATATATAGTTTGGATTTTAGATTCAAGGAATATACCTCTTTAGTTTCAAAACAGTTAGATACCTTTTAGATTTTCTTTGTTGATTTGGATATCAAACATATGTAAATGGAAATTTAAAAAATGATGGAAATATTATTGGGTATATGCTTATAGTTTCCAAATTCTATGCTTTCTAAATAACAAATAATGAAAATATACTTTTGTCTAATATATGGAAAGCAACCGATTTGATAGAGTTTAGAAAGCAGAATATACGGAGTAATTCTGATATTCTTAATGAATATAAAGAAAAAAACTATTATCCTTAAAATTTATCACATTTATGAAGCATAATATGCAGAGAAGTTATGATCATTTACGAAAAAGATGGACGTTATTAGTTATGATGGGTGGTTTAATTTTTGTTATCAATACTATTAAATCTGGAACATGACCTATTGATAAAGTAGTGTCCAACTATTTATTCCAACATTTTAATATTTCAAATAAATGTATGCATATATCTGATGTTATTTTTAGTAATGTTTTCTACTTTATTCCTTAATCATCGGGCCACTTCTCAGTAATATTGGCGACAGTTATGTTTAAAAAAGGTCATCTTTTTTAGTTTTTTCTGCATATTTGTATGATTAAAATATATTTTCTTGGACCATACTTTTTCTGTTTTTTGTAACTTACCTGAACCATACTTTCTTTTATGACATACACTCTTATAATACGAACTAGATTTTGACCCGCGCAACCCCGCGAGTGTTTGTTTTCATTTATACTTAGTTTTATAAAAAAATTGTTTTCACTTGTAAATTGATATATATCATAGTAATCACATATTTACGATATGTATAATAAATATTTTTCAAACATAATAATATTATATAATACGTGTTTTAATCAAATAGATTATTTCAAATTTTCTATATTATACATATTTTTCAAACATGTGTTTGTTTCTTCTTCTATATTTTATTGTTTGTTAGATTAGTATTTCATTTTTAGAAAAATTAATATAAATAGAGCTTAATTAAATATTAGTATACTTTAATTTTCAAAGATAAGAAAAACATGTGTTTGTTTCTTCTTCTATATTTTATTGTTTGTTAGATTAGTATTTCATTTTTAGATAAATTAATATAAATAGAGCTTGATTAAAAATTAGTATACTTTAATTTTCAAAGATAATATAAACTTCGAAGATTTTTTGCTAAAAACTAAACTTATAGCTTCATAAATTCATATTATAAAGAATTTTATTAAAAAAGAATTTTTTAAACAATTTATTTTCTTAAAACAATATAATTTTAAAAATTTACATTGAAATAAATTTATCTAGTATATATAGCGTGTAAACTTTATTAGGGTATATAAATATTTCATATTACGAATATGTGATTTTTGTTAATATATTGTGGATACATTTAACTATTATTGACATATTTCCTTATAAATAATAGCAGATTCCTAAACTTATATGTTTTGATATATTTTGTGTGGATAATTTGGAAGGTGTGTAATAATTTACCAAAACAAAATTGTTAAGCGTATATTTGTTACTATAGATATGATTTTTCATAAGATATAATAATGATAAGATTATTAGAGAGTTAATGTAACATGACTTTTTAGTAATGGTCCATTTTTAAAAAAAATCACACATGAAATCAAGTCATGACTTCTGTTTTAATATATAAGATTATTATTTAAATATATTACATTACATACAGTCATAATTGATAAAAACAAAATTAATAGTGACGATGAATTAGATATTTAGTATAAGAAATCATATTATTCAGGTTGACAGTCACATTATTCGTATTGATTTTTCCATTCCTAACAGCTGAACATTTCATATGTAGTAACTACTATGATAACAGAAACAAAAATATTATAACACTTAATGTAGATTGCACATGTACATTTTTTATTCTATTAAATTAAGATTATGACACATTTATATATGTTATTCAACAATTAATTTTCCACGTTACCTATTTTAGTAGATAAAAAAATAAACCAAACATTGAATCAAAATTTATAAAACCCATTTTAAATTGCATGAAAAATTATTATGTATAATATTATGTGTAAGCGTTATTATCATTATATATGAAATGAAATCATGAAAATTTAATAAAAACATATAAATTTATCTATTTAATTACTACATGATTACTAAAAAAAAACTAGGTGTTTTGCCCGTACATACGGGCTTAATTATATTTTAATCAATTTAAAAATCATCAAAATAATTGATAAAAAAATATAGAAATCTATCTTTCCATTTGAAAAATTGAATCGATATATATACATTCAAAATTTAATCGTACAAAAAGAATAATATTAGTTTAGATAATAATACAATATATTTAAATTTATTTTTGTCAAACACGTATTTTCTTTCTTTTGAATGATCTTTTATTTTATATGATTAATTCATGTTTAAGGTTTAACTATATAAAATTTAAATATAATTTTAATTTAACGTGTGAGTTCAGAAAAATAACTTCACAAATATATACATATATCATTATATTATTATATTCTTTTAATAAATAATTCCGTATTATATTTTTTTTCAATTTTCTCTTTTGAATTATATACAATTAAAATTTTTATTTTATGAATACTTATTTATGTGTTTTTTTATTTTTTTAATTAAATATATTTTCCGGATAACAACACAATATATACAAGAATTATCTTTTTCTTTTAAATATATATTTAGATTATGGATAATTCTTATCATTATTATAATTTAAATCATTTATCTAATCAAAGAAGTATTAAATTCATTTTTATTTTTGGCTAATTTATATATTTTGTTCATTAAGGGTATAATCGATATTTATCACTCCAACTTTTAACGTGAGAGCTCCGTTGCGAAAAATCACTTCGCAAATAATAGTATAGATTGTAACAATATTTGGTTTTTTTATTTTTTAGACTAACTGTTTAGGAATAAAGTACAAATTAATATGTGAAATGGCTATGGAACGAATGCTCCTGGGAATTTTAATCATAGTCCACGGGTCACGTCCTATTTGTCCCGTTGCGAGGCGAATGCGGGTTGATCTATTTGAGAAAACTAAGTTGCGCATGCGGGTTGGTCTAATTTATATTGCGGGTATCCGCTAACTCGAAAAGATAGAAAAAAAGATTTTTTTTTAAAAAAAAGGTTTATTTTTTTAAATAATTATACCCAGTTTAGTTAAAATAATTAAAATATGCAAAATATTATAACTTTAACTAAAAATATATTATTCATACTATTTTAAAAAACATATATATATATATATATATATATATATATATATATTATTTAATAATTATCTGTGGATCCTGCATGTTATCCGCAAAATTAAGTAGGGCGGGTGCGGGTAAAATATATTTTCTTTGCGGATATGAAACATGTTAAAATTGTGAGTCAAAATAATGACTCCAACACGCTGCGGAGATAGTCGAGCGGGACTGGTTCAATTCGCTTCCCAATTCTAAGCACGAGTGTATAGTTATGTAACATCACAAATTCAATATAATTATCGAAACTTATTGATCATTTAAAAATATTTTACATAAATACGATTACAAAAAGAATAGGACTACAAAAAATATAAATGTAAAAAGTAAATTTCTAAAAAAAGAATGAAAACATAAAATATACCCGCCCTTTGAAGGGCGGGTCAAAATCTAGTCTATTCTGGTCAAAATATACCCGCCCCGTGACCAGTTGATAAAATGTTGTGTCCAACAATTAAAACAACAAAATATACCCTTTTATTTGTATAACTGCAACGACAATAAATGTACATTATATCTTAACTGCAACAACATTAATTCCTCTTATTTTCGTGATGGTAACCGCCGGATAAGCACCCCTAATAACCACTACTTACTATTTCAGAAAGTCTGCATCTAACCACATTAAACATAAATTAAAAATTTGCTTCATACAAATCTAGAAAATATAAAATCTAAACAACATTAATCTCCATAACTGACCTACGCTTTTCTCCATCTAACCACATTAAAATATATTTTCTAGATCTTCATACTATTTGAATTCCTTTCTAATCGGTAGCATAACATTGATTTCATCGATTTGTTTCCTAATAATATGGAAATAACTCTTCTTAAGATTTGATTCCAACAAATAAGAACATTCCAGGAATCAAATCCACATTAAAATACCTTTGGCTGCCATTAAACCATTCAAGTCAGAATGGCGTGTTGAAGTTAAGGTGCTCCATACCTGGAAGCACTACACCAAACTTTCAGGAGAAACACTGGAGATCATTTTGTCTGATGTACATGTGAGTCTCATAACTTATAGATAAATCCAATTCTACTATCTAATCGCTGGATTTTTATATTGTGACGGGAACAAAAATTCATGCATCCTGTAAAAAGACATACTGGGATAAGGTTGCAAACAAAGTACCTGTTGGAGTGTGGAGAAACTTTGAATTCTCTGTGACTACCCCTGGTCCTACCTACAGGCCTACCAATCATCAATACAAGCTCAATTTCATCTATGGCACTGAGATCACTCCATCAACCCTGCAAAACGACAGCATGTTTCTCAGTTTGGATGATTTCCAAACTATTCAACAGGGAGTAGAAGATGAAAACATCTTTTTTGGTAAGCAAGATCATATTCCGTTTTCTAAAATTATAACTTCACTTTGATATTTATTTTTCCAACTTGCAGATGTTATTGGAGAAGTGACAGATTTAGGAGCTCTTGAAACAGTTTTGTGCTCGGGTAAAGAAAGAAAGAAAATTGAGTTCAGTTTCACAGACCTTGAGTAAGTTATCCCCTTGATTTATTCCTAATATAATTTTAGTATAAACTTAAATGTTTTCGACATTTTTTATTTTGACAGTGGACTTAGGATTGCATGCTGTTTATGGGGAAAATTTGCTGATAGCATTCACGCAAATTGCAAAGCAGCTGGTGAGGATACGGTTGTATGTCTCTTACGTTTTGTGAAAGTCGGGATGTATAGAGGTGGTCAGCCTTATCACTTATCATATCATATTACTATATTTTGTATACTATTTTAGAATTTTCTTATTAATGTGTCTTTGTGTTACATTTGTGATTATAACAGATGAGGTTCAAATTTCAAATTCATTTGAGGCTTCTCAGATCTTTTTCAACCCGCCAATAGTGGAGACTGAGGCCTTTTTAAAAAGTTATTTATAGTGTTTATAAGATGAAAATCTATTTTTATGTTTGTGGGACTGAAAATATATTAATAGTGTTTATAGAAAAACATTTATTGTTCTGTTTGTGAGACTTTTTTATTGGTTAACATTTATCAGGGATATTGCATCCAATGCTTTGACCCGCCTTGAATCCGAACAAGACAAACTTGAAAGGGAGATTAGACGTGATAAATGGATGCAATACCCAATGAGAGACATTGCAGAGTTACTTCAATCAACTCAGGTAATAGTTTGTTTGCAAAGTTTATTGTAAAGATATGAATGCTTAAAAGAGTACTGTTTGCTTTTGGAAATGTAGACTGAGCAGTGCAGAATCATTGCCACAATTTATGCAATTGACAAGGATTGGGGATGGTACTATTTTGGATGCAAAACTTGCCAGAAAAAGGTATTCAAGATTTTAAAGAAGGTTCAAATCGTCAAGGGGAATGAGATAACAACTCATTTGTGGTGGTGTGAAAAGTGCGAGGATAAAGTCACTAAAGTCTTGCCAAAGTAAAACATTTTGTTATCTCATTGTTGATGTGTATATTTTAATTTCTTTTGTCTCTAATTTTAAATATGTGATACAAGTTCAGGATTCATGTATGGGTGAAAGATGGTACTGGAGAAGCTTACCTAATGCTACTTGACTGGATTGCAATCGGAATTGTTCCTGAAAATGCTGCTGCCTTGCTCAGCGGTTCATTCGATGAGGTTATAACCTGTAATTCAAAAATTCATTTAACACTTTCATAAATAAAACGTGGGTTTTTAATTAAGATAATACAAAATTAGCTTTCTAACAGTTACTGAATATTACAGCTACAAGATATTGAATCTTTTCCTGAGGCTATTACTGATTTGGTTGGTAAGACTTTCATGTTTGGTCTTTACATTGAAAGTAGCAATGTTACTAGCAAAGGAGGGATGTATAAAGTGGGCAAAGTATGGAAAATTTTAAGTATGCAACATACTGGTGGTACCACCACCGAGTCATGGACTCAGTCTGATCCTGGAACCACTAATTTAAGAGGTTCACATGTATGGTTTCGTTTTTCTAAACTTAGCTTTACAAAAATAGCTTAAAGTATATTACTACACTATATTCTGACTTTTAATATTTTTGGTACAGGGTTCACTTTTAGGGATGGAAAGTCAGGAAATTGAAGATATTGATGTAACCCCATCATTTAAACGCAAACAACCTTCCAATGAAGGTGAGGCAGACATAGGCTCTACAACAAAGAAGCAATGTGCTAGAGTAATTGTGAAGAAAGAAAAGACTACCAATGAGAAATCAAGCTCCAAGAAAAGTGGCTAATAAAGTATTTAATGGTTTTTATTTCTTTGTTTTTTGATTCTGTTTAAGTTATTTTCAAATAAGTGCTGGTTTGCACATTTGTTTCACTTATTTCATCTTTGCTTTATAATAAAGGTTTCGAAGAATTGAAAATTTTTAGAAAAATTGTTTTTTTGAGATTACCTTAACTGAAAAAAGCCAAGAAGTACGCCACTGCAATTGAGAATAAGCTCAGGAGTGTCATGTCCGTTTGGGTGACCTGTAAACACATCAAGTTACCTACTTTATGTTTCATTATAGAGCTGTGAAGTAAACGAAATCTAAGAGAATTACCTTATTGTCGATGTTAGTGTAATAGATAAACCAGTCATGACAAAGAACACAACGTCAGATTCAGATGCAATCAATGTCTCCCTGGATATACACACACACACACACATCTTTTACAACAAACAAATAAGGACTTTTAACTTATAAGATTAAATTTTAAGAATCAGTCAACTTGATCCCACAATGTCGTCGGACTCATACCTGGTACAGCTTCGGGTACACTCCTGTTTAACTCGCGTGTGCTTTCATAGATGTCTGATAACAATGTCTCCCTGGTCCGATCAAGCTCCATAGCATGTCTGATTTCTCCAGTTGTTTAGCTTCCTCGAGGTACATGGGAATGGCAGAGGTTGGAGCAACTTCCATTCATTCTAAAATTTATGAATATAATGTGTGAGAAAGTCGGCACAAAATAATGTATCATCACAAATAACTTATATTACCCGTTTCATGTTAATTATTGATATCTCCTTATATAAAGGAAAATAAAAAAAATTAACCAAATTTAATTATCCAAAAATAAAGGATTTAATTAGTTAACCCACGTTCATAGAAAGGTAACCCTTACTCTGTAGCGAACATCGATGTATTCTGGAAAAAACACCCATGGAAAACTAATTTCTCCAAAAGCAGTTACCATTACAACAAAACATGAAGAACATAAAAGACAATGCAAGGAAGAGGAAAACAAATTATCAACCTACATGTGAATTGTCTGATGGAACTAAAGCCGTTTCCGATTCTGCCTTTAGACCAGTGTTGAGAGATGTTTCTAATTTAAATCTGACATTACCATCTTCAGGGAGTACTCGACAGTTTACACAACCATCAACAGACTTCAGTTCTGGAAATCCATACTATGGTGCTTTCTTTTTACTCATTTTAGTTTTATGTTTTACATTTTTCTGTTTTTAAGTCAATGAATCAATATATACTCAAATTCATGCGTTTATTATGTTGTTGACCCACCTACAGACAAAGCTAAAGAAAAACAGCCTCAGTGTTCTAAGAGATTTCGAGTAAATGGTAACTGGGTTGATATTAAACATGGTGAAGATACTGTAAATTTTTATATTTAACAACTAACATTATTATTTTACATGTTTTTGTCATGGGGAGGAGGAGATAATAACAGTGACACTGCTCGGTTATCAAACATCCTAGGAAGAAGAAGTACATGTCTCAAATTCAACCTAGGAATCTTGAACCACACTTCTCGAATTCAGACTGTGTTAACCAAAGTAATGAGAAAATTTGGTCTACATCTAAAGGCTACGAGTCAGAAGAAGAATATGACTTGGAATCATCTATTTTGCACAATTTCTCTGGTATGCATAATTGTTATTATATTTTAGTGTATTCACTATCAAATATGTGATTACCTTTTTTTAATTTATATACAGAGGAAGGTGAAGAATATAGTGATCAGAGTTATGATGTTAGTAGTGAAGATAGTGATTCATATGAAGTAGCATCTGATAACGTTGAAGAGATACCTGATACAAGTTCTGTACCAGATGAACAAAGGTCTAGGGTTTTGACTATGGCTGAGATATTTAGAACAGTTTTCCAGGAAGGTCAATCCTCATCCACTACACCTACGCCTACCTTAAAGACTTCAGGTAATCGAATCTTTTTCTACATTTGTATCTCAATATTCGTCCTCTAACAATCTGAATTTATGAAATTCTTATAGAGTACTTAGACGAGGGAGATCCTACTTACAAATGTGAGTACTGTGGTGCGAAAATGTGGTATGGTGAACGCATTGACAAGAGAAAAAAGACCAAGAAACCAAAGTTTTATTTGTGTTGTGGGCAAAGTCAAATTCAGTTACCTTTACTAAAGGAATCACCAGAGATATTGAAAAGATTGTTACATGGTGACGATGCGATCATCAAATATTTCCGAGAAAACATCAGGCAACTTAATATGGTTTTTTCTTTTACATATCTTGGGGGGAAAGTGGATAGATGTATTCCTCAAGGACCAGGACCAAAGATGTTTCAACTTCAAGGGGAAAACTATCATTTAATAGGTAGTTTAAAGCCACCAGCCGGAGAAGAAGCCAAGTTTTCTCAACTCTACATTGTTGACATATCGTCCTTCATCTCTTTTTTTCTCTCACATCTTCATTACTGACTTCCAGAATATAAAAGATTAATATTTTAAATTACTGCTTATTTTTATACTATAAAATATCTTATTTTGGTTGCAGGAAATACAAGAGAAAGGCTGATAAGGCAAAAAAAGAGAGTCTGAGGAAAAAGGTCATCGAGATGATTGTTGAGATGCTAAACCAAGTAAATCCATATGTGCATCAATTCCGTTCAGCCAGGGATAGGTTCAAGATGAACCCTGAAACTACTTTTCACATGCGGATTGTTAGCAGTCGAGAAAAAGACGGGAGGACATATGATACTCCTACTGCATCTGAAGTTGCTGCACGGATTCCTGGGAATTTCAATTTGGAAATGGATAGAAGAAACATTGTTCTTCAAGAGAAGCAAACAGGATGGCTAAAACGGATTAGTGAAATACATCCTTCCTATCTAGCACTACAGTATCCTCTTATCTTTACATATGGCGAAGATGGTTTCAGACTTGGGATTGAAAAAAGAGTTACAGAGGCTACTGCTAAACTGAAGAGGAAAAATATCAGTATGAGACAGTGGTATGCATTTCGGATCCATGAAAGAGATGGGGAATGTCATACACTTCTGCACTCTAGAAAGCTACTCCAACAGTTTTTGGTTGATGGTTACACAACCATAGAATCTAACCGGTTGTGCTTTTTAAGGATAAACCAGAAAAACCTTAGATCAGATAGCTTTGATTCAATTAAGCAGGCTGAAAACGAAGGGAGAACAGATATGAGTGAGCAAGGAAGCCGCTATTTGTTACCAGCCATGTTTATTGGAGGACCAAGATACATGAAGAATATGTATTTGGATGCAATGGCGATTTGCAAATATTTTGGGTTTCCAGATCTGTTTATAACCTTCACATGCAATCCTAAATGGCCTGAAATCACCAGGTATGTTCAACCACGCAAACTCAGGCCTGACGACAGGCCAGATATCCTATGCAGAATTTTTAAAATTAAACTGGATTCTCTTATGAGTGATTTAACAGAAAAGGAGTTATTTGGAAAGACAGTGCATGTGAGTTTTCTTTAACAGTAGTTTATGTTTGATATAAATATATTATTAATTCTGGTTGCTAATGTCTATCTCTTTTTTTAATGCAGCGATGTACACAATTGAATTTCAGAAACGTGGTCTACCACATGCTCATAATCTTCTCTTCATGCATCCTAAGTATAAATTTCCTAAACCAGAAGACATTGACAAGATTATCTCAGCAGAGATACCAGATAAGGAAAAGGAACCAGAGCTGTTTGATGTGGTAAAGGATATGATGATTCATGGTCCTTATGGGGCAGTTAACAGGAACTCACCATGCATGGAAAATGGTAAATGTTCAAAGCTTTATCCAAAAGATTTTGTGGAAACAACTTCAGTGAATCGAGAAGGTTTTCCAGTTAATGTGGAATGGTGTAATCAGACTGGTTCTATTAAATACTTATTTAAGTATATTAATAAAGGAGCGGATCGTTGTATTGTTGCTGTTGAGCCACCAGAAAAAGGGGGAGCTAAACGTAAGAAGTCTAACAAGAGAACTACTGAAGCTGATAAAAAGAACGAGATCAAAAAATTCTTCAACTGCAGGTAATTTTTGGTTTGCTCTTTCTTCATTCCATTTCTTTTTTAATTCCCAATCATATCAGGTACTATACTAATTTTAATTATTATTTTTTTTAGATATGTTTCATCCTGTGAAGGAGCGTGGAGGATTTTCAGTTTTCCTATTCACTATCGATCAGTACCTGTTGAGAGAATGCAGTGGCACCTATCAGGGAAGGAGATCATATTTTTTAAGGACGATGACACGTATGAGGAAGTGACCAATCGCGAGCTTATAGAAGACACTATGTTCACTGGATGGTTTGAACTAAACAAGGTTAGTGCTGTTGCCAGAAGACTAACTCTAGCACAAATCCCAACAATGCTCACTTGGAATAAGAAAGAGAAAAAGTTCCACGACAGACAGAGAGGATTCAGCATTGGTAGGATCAATTATGCTCCAAAGAAGATTGAAAACGTGTTAGAGGTCCAAGAAATGATGAGGACATTCGAACATTTAATAATGTTGTTTATCCTACTTATAAGGCAGCGTGTTTTGCAAGGGGCTTACTAGACGATGATCAAGAGTATATTGATGACATTTTGAGGACGAGTATCACAGAATCAGCTTCAGAATTGCGTCATAGTTTTGTTATGATGCTCATGTCTGGTAGTTTGTCAGAGCCAGATGTTATTTGGGACAATACATGGGAGGTCCTATGTGATGATATTGAGTATAAACGAAGAAAGTTACTAAACCGGCCAGGTATAATATAATTCATTTTTTTTAAATATCATATTATGAATACGCTGTAGTTTAGAGCTGAGTATTTTTTTTTCAGATCTCTCTTTAAGTACCCATGAGAAAAAGCAGTTTGCTCTTCTTGAGATTGAGAAGATTTTAAATAGCAATGGATTTTCTCTAGATCAATGGGAAAATATGCCAAAGCCAGATCCAGATATCGGTGGGAATGACAATGTTTTGATTTCAGATGAGCTTAGTTACGATAAGGAGAAGCTGAAAGCTGAGCATGACAGAGATATTGTTAAACTAACAGAGGAGCAGAGGAAAATTTATGATGAGATTGTTGATGCAGTCGTAAATGAAAAAGGGGGTGTATTTTTTGTTTATGGATTTGGTGGAACTGGTAAAACCTTCCTATGGAAATTGCTGTCTGCAGCTATTAGATGCAAGGGAGAAATATGTTTGAACACGGCATCAAGTGGGATAGCTTCTCTATTGCTACAAGGAGGAAGGACAACACATTCTAGGTTCGGAATACCAATAAACCCAGATGAGTATTCAACTTGCACCCTTATTCCTGGAAGTGATCAAGCTAACTTGGTGAAAGCAGGATCTCTACTCATTTGGGATGAAGCACCAATGATAAGTAGACACTGTTTCGAGTCTTTGGATAGGAGTATGAAAGATATTATAGGGAATAAGGACAACAGGGTTTTTGGTGGCAAAGTTATTGTATTTGGAGGTGATTTTAGACAAGTTTTGTTTGTCATTCCCGGTGCTGGACGACCAGAAATCGTTATGGACTCTCTTAATTCTTCATATTTATGGAAGCATGTCAAAGTGATGACACTAACAAAGAATATGAGGCTGCTTTCTGAAAACCTGTCTGCAAAAGAAGCTAAGGAATTAAAGGAATTCTCAGAGTGGATTTTAGCTGTTGGAGATGGAAAGCTTGGAGGAGATAATGATGGAGAAGCTGTAATCAATATTCCAGATGAGTTTCTTATTACTGATGTTGATGATCCGATTGAATCCATTAGCAAAGCAGTGTATGGGGATGTTGCTTCCTTACAACAAAATAAAGAGGCAAAGTTTTTCATAGAAAGGGCAATTCTCTGTCCCACCAATGAAGATGTCAACAGGATTAACCAACACATGTTGGATAAACTACCAGGTTATACTATTTACATGGATAAGTTTATTTTGGCTATTGAAATCGTTTTTGATTATTATTTAATTTGTGATTTGTAACATGCAGGAGAAGAAAGGATTTACTTGAGCTCTGAATCGATTGATCCTTCTGATAGATTTTCAAAAAATGACCAGGCTCTAACTCCTGATTTCTTAAACACCATAAAGGTTTCTGGTCTCCCAAATCACAGTCTTCGCTTGAAAGTCGGATGTCCGGTGATGTTGCTTAGAAACATAGATCATACGAATGAGTTAATGAATGGCACAAGACTCCAGATTACAGATATAGATGATCTATTGGTAAAGGCGAAAGTTATCACAGGAGAAAAGGTGGGAAAAACTGTGGTCATTCCTAGACTTTCTATTACCCCATTGGATAAAAAGCTGCCTTTCAAGATGAGCAGAAAGCAGCTTCCTATTGCAGTTGCATTTGCTATTACAATTAATAAGAGTCAAGGTCAATCGCTATCCCATGTTGGTTTGTATTTACCAAAAGATGTCTTCTCTCATGGACAACTATACGTGGCTATTTCCAGAGTTACCTCAAAAAAGGGATTGAAGATTTTGGTTGTTGATGATGAAGGAAAACCTAAGCGTGAGACAAAGAATGTTGTTTTCACAGAGATCTTTCAGAATCTCTAACTCTAATAGGCAGCTTTCTGTGTTTTTTAAACTTTTTAAAACTTATTTCTGTTATTTTCAGACAATGTAGTTGACTTGCAAACGTTGGAAGTTTTTCGTTTATCTCTCAAATTTATTCATACAAACAAAATCACAAACATACATACAGCCAAACGACATTCTCTATGTTTACCTAAATACAATAACACAACAGATAATCAACTAATCAACATTCACATTCATAAAACAAAGAGTCACGCAACAGACATACCAGCAACGAATATTCAGCTTCAGAACCTAACTTCTAACCGATATTTCATGGATCTCTTCTAATCTATATTTCATTCCTGACTTCTAAGTGCTAGCTAAGTTGAGTTTTGAAAGACTTACATGTTATTCCACAGCTGAAATTTGTTTCTAATGCACTTCGCGTTGCTTTCGTCAATCTCGAAGCTGAACTTATACTTTTTAAAATAACATCTCCTACGTATAAAACAGATTTAAATAAGAACACAATATAAATCTGACAAATAGAAGATTTTCGTAAGAGTTGGAAGAAAACCTGTCTATCTGTTTGAGTCTGATATGGCTTTTATTGGTTTCCCAAGGTTTCACGGCTTTAGAAGTAACGAGGTCTCTACTGAGCAGCATCAGAACAAAAATCTGACAAAAATAAAAATAAATAAGAACACAATATTGCCTCCAAGAGAGTGACATGAAAACTGAAACTTAGCTCGATCGATAGCCTTGTTCGAGACAAATGCTCGGTTATTGTTGCTTTACTTGGGACAGGACACATCATAGCGCTTTAGAACTAACGAGGTCTCTACAACACCCTTCATGTGATTAGCTTTCATGGCAACAAAATTGTTCTTCACAGCATCAACAGAAATCTTCTCTACCACTGAGAATTCGAAGAAGGGGACTAACTGAGATAAACTCTCAATTCTTATAGTCTGATAAATCTTAGACACCTGGAAAAAATAAATGATTTATGATATATGAGTACAAGGAAAGAAACTACCAGGCCAACGCAAAATGTAGGAATGGATAATATCCCCACAAAGTAGGGAACAAAAAACACTCTTTACCTATTGAAGTAGCCTCAGAGTAGCAAGCTTCTCCAAAGAAGGAACATATTGGGAGAGATGCACTTCTGGTAAAGAAGGAGCTGAGGAAAGCTTCCCACCAAGTTTGGAAAAATTTTCGAGCAAAGGCTGAATCTTGGAGCCAAGATCAAGTGGGTGAAACTCATGCTCCAAAACATGGAAAAGATCTTTGACCTCCTGAGAAGCACAGCTCAAAACACCTCTTGAAACCTAAAAACAAGATAATCAGATGCATGTAAGGCGAACATATTCTAAACAATAGGAAAAGAATATCAACTATGTGAAGTGGCTGCTAGTGGCTCAACAGCTCTGACAGAAGCGCTGACCTTGAAAGCTGGAAAAGAAATTCAAGGAATTAGAAATAACAAATCAGAAATACAGGATGGATGAAGCAACATTAGAGCCTATTTTACCTTATCTTTGCCCTCAAATTTAGGTTTGCTTTCACTCTCTCTACCTCAAATCTCGAAGAAGAGGTTTGCTTTCCAAGAAGCTAAAGAATGAGATTCCTTATGACGTCGATGACCACAAGAAGCTAAAGAATGAGATTCCTTTTGAGAACAGAATCACTGAGAATTGTTTGATGGAGCTTCGGATTTCAAAAGATCTATCTGTGAACAAGAAAAGATGAGAGATACTGAAGCTCATTTTCAGCTTCCACTGACAAGAAAATTAGGTTAACATTACTTTACAAAAAAAAAAAGATAAAGACAATACCCATGTTCTGTCGGAAAACAAAAATATTGGCCCATGGGCCTTCATTTCGATTTCCAATTTATAAAAATACAAAAAAGGCTTTAGGCAACAGACTGGCTTTGGAAGAAGGTAGACTCATGTAGGCTTTTTACGTTCGCCATATTTACTAACGTCATAACTATTTCCATGTATATATATTATTTTTTAAAAAATTAACAATGAGCCGTTTAACACTTTTTAATTTTTAATTTAAACTCAACTTTAAAAAAAAAACAATTTAAATAGAGATATTTGTTTGTGTAATATATTTTGACCCATGTAATATTATGTCATTATGTGTAATAATAATATATGGAATCAAAAATGATTTTTTTTGAAAAAACATATAATTTGCATAATTAACTATTACTTGATTAATAAACAAAATTCAAAACAAAAAAAATCTTATACTATAAAGAACAACTCTACTCTCTTCTCATTCATCCACGTCATAAAGTGACGTCACTAATTCGTTTTTTTCTGGCCTGCCACGTGTCCACTTCTCAATTAACTTCTCCTTTTAACGTTTGCGTATTCAGACTTCACGGTTATTGAATGAGAACTGACAGTTGACCAAAAAAAAGATTCTGAAATGTCATACGGTTCGTCTTCCAGAATTGTGAGACCTTTGATTTATAAGCTTCGTCCTGTTTTATTTTTTTCATAAATGGTTCATCGTCTCCTTGAGCCTCTGTTTCGTTAAACTGACCATGGAGTTTCAGAAAGGTTATGGAGCGAGCTGCCGTTCATGTTGTGTCTTTTTGAGTCTCTCTCTACTTTGCTGTTTTATGGAAGCCATCTCCTCTTCACTTCAAAATCCAAATCTCATCCCCAAGATTTCTCTCTCTTCTCCGTTACTGTTGCTTCCTCCGACAATAGTACGTCAACACCTGCTCCATTTTCTCCAACCACCGTGAATATTCCCAAGTCTGTTTCCGTGTCTGTAGAGGAGGTGCTGGCTAGATCTCCAACGGAAATCTCCGTCGCGTCTAATAATGGAGGAGACGAGACTGATTTGCCAACCAACGGATATCACATTTCAGGATGTGCAGTGGGTTACTGGAACTTGGGATGTTCGAGAAAGGAGGCAAAACAGATTGGATTCAGTAATAGTTGCTGGTTAGATCCTCTGAAGCTCGAATCTTTCTTAGAGCAGTCATGTTCTGTAATTTGTAGTAATGTTTTGTGTCAAAGTGATAATGTTTGAAACAGAACGAATTAGGTTTAAAAGAAGATAATGTTGGTCAAGGCTAGGCTAGATAAATGGTATAACTCCATCCGATATGGTCAGATCCTAAACCTAAACGTTTGTTAGTCCCTTTGTTTATTCAGAAGTTAATTTATAGTTTAGCCTCAAAATCTATGTCTCGCTTTTGCAGAATGAAACTAACATTTGTTTAATGCAGCTTCTGTTGATGAAACGGGGCGGCGAAATTATAAATACTGGAAGTCTACAACATCACTCACAAAAACTTGAATACTTTGAGGTGAATCACCTGTCTTTGTCTTTCTCTTGGTTGTATCCATTGGAGACTTTGGAATAATCAAACTAAAAGCCTTATTCTGCAGGTTTCTGAAGGGGTTCCAAAGATCAAGAAAGGATACAATCCTGCGACATGGATGCTTGACGTCACTACTCTTTCAATGGAGTCACAAATGAGTGTGCACTTCTCTCAGCTATTCACCAACTCCTTTCTTAACTGGTATGTTAAATAAGGACGTTACTATTATTATTAGAGCAGAGTGTTATGCACTGTCCTAACCTACCATCGATTTCTATTTCATGAGAACCCAAGAACTCACCAAAGAGCTCAATGCTCAGGTGAAAGATATCTACTTCCAAACTCAGTACTCGCAGCCATCTTTGACTCAAACCAAAGCTTGCGTCTTGAAACAGTATTGGTCTAACGGGAGATATCCTCAGGACAATGCCATTTGGTTGCTCACGACAATATTTTCGTTATGTTTGGTTTGGTTTCTTGCTTCTCTCCGAATATATATATATATAGATCTTATTGTATCATTGGTTTGCAATTCTTAGTTTTAGTTTTTCCCTCGGTTTTGATTCACTGATATTCTTATGCAGCAAAGGAGCTCTGGAAATGGTGAATTCACGTGTGAAGATACTGAAGAACAAAAAAAGAATTTTCAAATTAAACAACCGCCACAAGAATTAGATCAGTTGCTTGAAGCTGGGCATACCCCCTACTGCTACAATTCAGGTAAGAAGAAGAATATAAACTCTCTCATGCTCTCTCAAATCGGGGATTTCAGGTCCACCAGCTACTTACTTTTCTAGCGTGATTCTTTTTTCTCACTCATACTTACTTATATTACTCTAAACAGTGTCTATCTCTTGGGCTCATGCTGATTATCACCAGGAGAAACTTGATAATCTTAAAATTTATGCGAAGCTTTTTGTTGTATGTTCTCCTCTGTTTACATTATTTGATTTGGTGTTTTTGAATATGCGTGTTGAGAGTTCTTTTGGGGTTCTTTAGTATATGCTTGATACCTTGGGACCTGTGTTGCAAGTTAGCAACAATTATGAGAACGCTATTAGCCTATTTTTCTTAAAGTTGATGGAATTGTGACTTTGACAATGAATTAACATCAAAAAGAAGCATCTTCTATAGTCCTTCCATTACCGTTTGTTCACTATGAGAATGAGATGATATTAGATATGTAAAATGTTTGCTTATAGTTCATGTTTGATGTTTTCAGGAAAGGATATACTATCTTTGTTGGGCAATACCTATTCACTGGTATTGAAACAACTTCAGTTTGGCTAGAGGTAAAACAACATATAAGATTATAAACGGTCTCTATGTTAAAGTCTTAGACAGTTGAATTTAAAATTGTTAAGAAAAAACAAAAAGAGTCGATAGGCAGAGGAAAGAAAAACGAACAGAACATATGATTTTCAAAGCTAGAAAGTTTGATTCCTTCATGCAGCTTTTGCTCCTGTTCACCATGATCTTTATAAGATACATGTTTTTAAGAAGTTGCATTGCATTTTAACATGTTTCATTTTTTGCATTTTTCCAGAAACCAAAAAAGGTTTACTCAGCCTACCCTGGATCTTCTACAACCAAAATATGAGATTACGAATGCACAAAACCATGAGAAAGATCCTTGCCTCTGCCCCCCCCCCCCCCTTTATCGCAATCTTTCCATCTTAAAAGGTGCAGTTTTGTAAAGATTGGCCTAGGATGAAGGTTGTAGTTTTGTAAAGCTTGGCCCAGGATGAAGGTTGTAGTGGAAAACCTGATAAAGATTATCGAAGAATCATAGAGTGAGATTGCTAGATGGACATAATGAGGTGAGAAGCAAGAGTCCAGCCACATTACATGTGAAGGGGAGAAGTTAGTGTTAGAGTTTCGGATACAACAGCCGCTGCTGAGCATCCCACTTTTAGGGGAAGTAATGCAAAGGGACAACTGGTTCCAGCAGCAGGAAACACACTCTTTAAAGCACTAATGGAGTGGTTGCTCAAGTGATGGAATTGAAGACCCTATTATCTTTCTGAACCATCTTTGGTTATATATTTTTCTATCAAATTTTGTGATTTCTCTACCATATTTGTTCTCCATCAAGTTTTATGATATGACCCATATCCGCTTCTTCTTCCATAAATAATAATGTCTTTCGACTTATTCCACTCACATGTTGGCTGTCATACTGTAGAAGACGGAAATACTCCTTTCCTTAAAAGGGTAAAGCTTTCTCGATGGTTATGATGTTAGAGACGATCACGTACGCATAATCTTGGTATATTCTCACCTGATGACTAATGATTTTGTCTCTTTACAGGTCTATGTTGGAGGATTACCTATGTGTAAGGTTGAGGAAATATGGTTTTGGAAAACTGTTTGTGGGATGGCGTATTAGTGGTGGTAATGAACATACTACATGAGCTAGCATCTTAGTGGTAGTTTAACTCAGTATGCGTTAGGATCCTATTATTAGTTTAAGTGTGTTAACATTGTCTCACATTCCAATTTCCTTAATAAGTTGCTCTGAAGTTTGAGCATCGAACCAGCACGGTATTGAAGAAGACATGTTCACCGTGAGCGGTAACATTACATCTCGCCGACCACAAAAGAGGACACTGTCCTTCCAGAAACATCTTGATGGAAGTCACCAGGTATTTGACAAGTCGCCTTGCACACAATTTTATAAAGAAATATATCGTCTTAGTCTCTCACCAGGGATGTCTACGGTGTAGGTTTCTTTCCTAATTTTCTATTCTCTTTCTCTTAAATTTCAAAATGATGCTTTAGAAATAAGGTTGGAGATTTCAGTTGTAGATGGTGCTGCAGCAAACAGATAAATAACTCATTTTATAAGTTACTCCAGATTTCATATCACAACTTATTCTTTTCAGTTTTTTTAAATCAACATTTATTTGTTCACGAGGGGTCCTTTTTTTTTCTTACTTACGATGAAAAACTTACATTGTAACTCATCTTATGAAGTGGTAGATACAATCAATCCTCCTAAAAATTTTGAATACATGTTCAGCTGCGGTCTCTTCGATTGTGTGGAACAAAGCGTTGGTTCATTTATGTATATACAAACGTTAATGGTTACACCTCCGCTATATCCTAATAAGTCATTTATATAATTTTCCTGCAATTGGTTATGTTCCAGATTGAGTTCTAATACTATCTAAAGTAAGGTATGCTTTGCAAGAAATATATGACTTTTGCTTTGTCCACTAAACAACTTTGTTGGTCTTACTCACCCTCATTTAAATATCATATTTCTTCCTTACAAATGCTATTAAACAAGTTAATATAAATCTTAGTGTAGGTCTTAGGCATAAAATCAGAGTGTAATGTTCATTCATCATCATACTTTTAAGTTAATCAATACTATTAAAAGAGAAGGAGTCTAAAAAAATCTACCTTTACAAGTTGTTTTGGACCCTTTCATTTAACTAATAATATATTGATTTACCTTTATTTAACCTACTAAATATCTTACCATATATTTCTCAACAATAATCTAATTAATATTTTTATTTAATAGGCAATCTCTTTTTGTACACGTTAATATTATAC
>CAKOAT010098377.1:0-18107 GCA_932364175.1 Eruca vesicaria subsp. sativa
TAGGCAAAATAACTAGAAACATAAATAATTAACAATTACTTAAGTAATCGAAGTATGTTGTAACGACGACTCAGGCCATGCAACATGTAGGTCAACAGATTTGTAGCTTCATATGGAGGACATTCAGAATCAAGGTTTGGCCACAAAACATCTATCTTGTTCACCAAGTTACGGTATGGCTTCCAGTTGTTCCATTCCCGAACATAAGCTTGAGCTTTGCCTTGTAAGAAAAACGATCTGTTTACATAACCTTCAGCTTCGGTTTGCAAGGAAGGAAATTCACCTATTCTGAGTGCTGTTGACATTATTGGTGGAAAACGATATTCTTTATCTGCTTCACGTATCCATCCTTCAATCATCTGTTTGAAAAAACTAGAATAGTCAATGTCTGACATATTTTGATTTTTGGTGACATTATGATCTTGTACATGGTTTGCCATGGAAGATTCAGTCAACAAGAAAAGAATGAAGAGTTTTATGGCGAGAGACATTAGCGGCGACATCAAATAAGGCTTATGAAAAGAAAAGAAAAAGGCTTTCTGTATTCTTTCTGACATCTGAGATGTTCTGTTATATATATATATATGATATCCATACTGAAATTTCTCCTCTCCTTTTTCTCCTGGGATTAGGGTTATAAATTAAACTAGATTTTGAACCCGCACCTCCGTGCGGGTAATTTCTCATTTTATAAAAATATAAAAAATATTTCAGATATATGATTTACATTTTATTCTTATATATTGTATAACTCTATAATCTTATTATTTTAATTATTTTATATAATATATTGTTGTAATTTTTTTAAATATCATATATTTTTTTTTAAATAATGTTTTTGTTGTGAGTTACAAAAATATATGTTAACATTTTTTGTATAAAAATATTACATGATTTAAAAAATTAATATGTTTTAACAGTGAATAAAATAAAATTTTAAAATAAAATATTTTTCTTTACCAATTTAATATATTTTATATTAGTTTCACATTGCATTTTTATTTTAGTATAATATAGAATATCATTAAATTATAAAATATACCAATTTTTATTTTTAATTAACATTATATATATATTAATCACGAAATTAAACAATATATATTTTATAAAAATGTTTAAATTTCTTGGTAAGATCTTGTTAGATATTTTCTCAACAGATTTTGCTATAAATGAAATTAAAATATAAATTTATAGTTATATATTATTAAAATATTTCTTCAGTAGTATATAGATATTTGATTGATTAATATAAATAATCAAATATGTCATATTAATGAAATGGTCCAAGATGACTTTTGTGTAGTAGATATAAATGGTACTTCTCTTTTAATATAGAAGATTTATAAACTATTTTTTTTTTAAAACAGGAAGCTATATAATAAAGATAAATTAAAACGATACAGCTAAAATGCCCAAACAAATAAAAATTAGTTTTCTTGTTCCCTAAAAAAATTGGAATCTGATATTCCAAGTAACTGTTTTAATTATAACCCTGGTAAATAATTTCTTTAAATATGATTTGGATAATCATAACTTTAAAAGATCGTGTTATCAAAGAATTTTGGGAAACAAGATAATTACTACTTTCTTTGTTATTCTGTTTTTTTTTTTCTGATTAAGTGAAAGTATAAACTTTAATCCCAGCAGTAAAAGGAAATAATACTATACAAACTCTTATCCCAATTGAAAAAGAACTCAACAAGCTTGTATATATATAAACATAAACTTCTATCATCATCAGGCTTGAATTTAACCCAAAAAAACTAACCGATCTCTCCAATAATGTCTGTGGCCATAAAATTCTTCATCATCTTCCTTTTGGTTGAAAAATCCACCGCACTTTATTGGCCAGCTGATCCGACCTCCGAGGAGAAAAAAGGAATCGGTCTAAATAAGTCAGAGATTGACTTTATCAGTATTCTTAGAGACACAGTTCGAGGATGGCAAATAGAAGCAGATGCTAAATACTCACTTTGGACATCTTCCGATTACATGACCCGATCACTATTCCTACAAGACAAAGTTCGAGGTTATGTTGACAAAGTTCGAGGTTATGTTAAGCTTTGGGGTGAGTGGAAGAATCATACGGGATACCCATACGCTGACTTGCATAAGAAGATTTACGGTGACTTTTGGCCAAGGAATGAGATACTTTGCCGTCGAATTGAGGGTATAGATCTTTTCATGTATCTTTTATATGGCCTTAGTGCAGAATCGGGTATGGTTTAATTGTATTTTCGTTTTTTTTTTTAAACTTTCGGTTTTAGAATTGTTTTGTAATTCAATTTTTTTCTCCTTTTGGTTTGACTCTTGCTAGAGTTTTTTCTTTTCTTTTCATACTCTTATTTTATGGATATCTTTTGGAAAGAGATACATGCAATGCAACGTTACTACCTATATAAGCTTCACCTTCTACGAATGAATATGTTGTTAAAAAGAAAACTAATATATTTTGGAAAGAGACAACTAATAAACCTGAGTTCGATTGTTGCTGCGATCCAGTATAACTGATTTTTTTTGTTTTTGCTAACAATAACTAAACTAAGTACCAATTCAGAAATCCTAACTGCTGATACTGTGGGTATAGCTGATTTTTCTTTTATTTTCTCTTCATGTTTGGTTACTTGAATTGAAACTGGATACAACTCAATTAAATCCACTATAGCTAAATACTGAATTTAATTTCACAAAATTAAAGTAAAAAGATATACCTTATTCTGTTGGACTGTTTAGGGATATCCGAGAATCATCTTTTAAAAACCTGCTAACTATCATTCTCATTATTACCGACTTTCAAGTACATATCGATTCATTTTCAAATATTGGAGGTGAAGAAGTTGTGTTGAAATATCAGTTTAGATAAAAAAATAGAATGATAAAGAGTTTTCTTCGGAGATGAAGAGGTTGCATGGAGGTAGGATTGGAGCTCCTTATGTGAGGCTTCAAAGGTATAGCATTCTTTTTCTTTTTGGGTATGTTTGTATCTCGTCAATGCAGCTGATTAGAGATCCCAGAGTTAAAAAAACCAATAGTGAGAGAGACCTGATGTCAAGATAAGCATGGTTTTGTCCTAGATATGATAATACACACGATCCCCTCTATAAAATGGTTATGAAGGGGGTTTGTAGATTTCTCTATGTTGATTACTTTGAGTTTGAACATGAAAAAAAAAACAAAACAAAAAATATTAGAGAACAAATTTATCAGAGCCAGGTTTCGATCCTGGGACCTGTGGGTTATGGGCCCACCACGCTTCCGCTGCGCCACTCTGATTTGTTGATTATTTAATACTAGGTGTTTTGCCCGCACATGCGGGCTTAATTATTTTTAAGACAATTTTAAAATCATCAAAACAAATGATTATTTTCATCCAAAAATTAGACCTAGAACATTAAACGTTTTTACATGATAAAACTATTCATAAATTAAAAAAAAATCTATTTTTCCCTTCAAAACTTTGAAAACAAAATTTTATATAGTATAACATTAATTCATGTTTAATGTTATACTATATAAAATATAAAATAAATTTAATTTAACGTGTGAGTTCAGAGGCGAAAAATTACTTCACAAATATATATATCATTATGTTATATTATTATATTCTTTTAATTAGAAAATAATTACGTATTATAAATTTTCAATTTTCTCTTTTCAAATATGTACAATTAAAAAGTTTCTTTATGAGTATTTATTTATATGTTTTCTGTTTTTGATTTTTTATTAAAATATATTTTCCGGATAACAACACAATATATATATATATAGGAATTATCTTTTTTCTTTTTAAATATATATTTATTTTATGGATAATTCTTATCATTATTATTAATTTAAATCATTTATCTAATGAAATAAATATCAATTTCGTTTTTATTATATGTCTAATTTATATATTTTATTCATTAAGGGTATAAACGATATTAACCACTCCAACTTTTAACGTGAGAGCTCCGTTGCGAAAAATCACTTCGCAAATAATAGTATAGATTTAATTAAATATTGTGATAAAACAGAGGTTGTTAGTTTATATGATGGGTGGTCAAGCTTCGAACAAAGCCGGTTCATACTGCAAGGCTTAGTGATCTTTGTGTTTGAAAAGCTGGTATCGATATTTGGGAGCTTATTACTCTAGGGAGATCAATCAATCAAATCAATTACTCAATCTGTTTGCTTGAATTTTACTAAAATGGAATAATGGATTATCAGGTACTGAGGCTAAGGATTCTAACAAAAGACTTGAGAGCTACTAAAAACGTCAAATTTCTTCCTTTACTTGGTATGCATTGTAAATCCCCCCTCCTTTATATCCGCATCATTTGTTGGAGATTGAAGAAAGTGTGCTTGTTAACTTGTTTTTTTCAAGTGAATTTGGTTTCCTTTGGACATATGTTGTTATGTCTCCTATGTCATATGAAGGCTTGTTATTATTATTTTTTTTTTTGAGAAAGTATAAGCTTTTCTGCTCATGATACAGATTCTCTAGCCCTTATGCATGTGCTAGCTAGTTGCAGTGAAGATAGTGGGGAATTATGTTTGGCTAAAAGTCAAGCAGTGAAAAACTCGTTGTCCTCATACTTCTGAAGGAATGCTATTTGATATTGGATCCCATTCAGTATCTTTTGGCATGTTTTTATCCTGCATGTAATCTTTCCTCCTGTGCGTGTATTATTTATGTCTTCTCTTCCATCTCAGACATTCTTCGGAATCTTCAGTAAGAACTCATTAGTATTTTTTTATATCCAGACAATTATGTAGTCTGAGCATGAAGTAGCTGCAAGTTTCTTTTTTATGTTTACTGTTTTCTTTTATGCTTATGTCGTAATGACGTGAAGCCTAAGAAACTAAAAGCCTAGAGCAGAAAAACTCAAAATGCCATACACAGAACTAGTAGCTACAAGTTTTTTCTCTATGTATCTCAGTTTGGTTCTCGCTCAATGGACGAGTTGGAGGTATTGTGAAATTCTGATTATTTGCTTGCATCTAATAACTGAATTATTATGGAGATATATTACTCATATATACAAGGTTTTGCGAAAAAAATTGAATTAATACCATACTAATTAAACAAGGAACAATGAAAAACAGAGCCAAAACTTAATATTACAAAACAAAGTTGAACCAAAAAATCAATGCATAACGAAAAATATTAAGAGTATCATAAACGAAACTTATAAAAATATTGGATGCAAACTAGGAAAATCTCGATTAATCTTCTATTTCTTATGATGTTCATCTATTTGATTACTTCAAACTGGAAATATATTGTAATAAATATTATGATTATAAATTGATATTTATTAACAACTGATGACAATTTATACTACATATAAAAATATATTGATAAGATCAAACAAAGCACATGAACAAAATGGTCTAGATTTATACAATATAACACCAAATTTTAAACAACATAGTTATGAAATTCTTATATAAACCAAATTTTAGCCCCTATAAAATTGAAAAAAATATATGCGGTGATGCATGGATCAACCTCTAATAAATTCATATTTAAGAGACCGGAAGCATATACTTATTTATTTTCGGTTGCAACCGAATATGATAGTTTAATATGAAGATTAAATATTAATTGAATGAAAATAAGAGTTATTATAAGAGTAATAAAATGAATGAGATGAATAATTTACCTGTGTTTCCCTTATTTTAGGGAGAGTTATGCTAGTTTTTTTTTGTAAACACTTTAACTTGAGATTATGCCGTGTACATTCTTATCTTATGCTTTGAGCTTTATGTATATGTATATATATAAGTGATATGTAATAGACACAAATCCAAAAAAAAATATTCATTAATAAAAGTTTCAAAAAATTACTTTTCTGCCGGGTTCAAGAATTTTATTCTCTTGCAAACATGAATTAAATAGACTTGCTCTTGCAAAACATAGCAAGATATCTCACAACATAAAAGGTAAAAAAAGTACACAACATAAAAGGGAAAAAATCAATCATGTGTTTGGTTTGGTTTGTTGTCTTTGCCTCACTAGACAGTGTAGTGTCCTGGAGTTTCAATGTCTAAGCCCTTTAGCTTGGCTACTGATTCCACATGTCCCTTGAGTGTGTGCAGCTCTCTAAGCCTGTAGTTAACATTTAAAACATTCAGTTAGTGTTACACTCCAGTCAAAGAATAGGTAACACGTAGAGGTAGAGATAAAAAAATGTTTACTATACCTAGCGATCTCAGCTCTTCTCTTGGCTTGCTCAGCAATCTCAGACAATTCTCTGTAAGTTCCTTGCTCAGGAATGACGTTAACAGGTTCTTTTGGCTGTAAACCGTGAAGTGTCCTCTGAGCAACTGCCCATTGAGCCTCCCTCTCTTCTTTTCCGAAATCTTTCTTCGTCGTTAAAGCCGTCCTGTTCTCAGTCATGTTGAGCCAAGCCTTTCCAGTCAAGGCGTATCGAATGGCAAACTTGAGAACGTCCAGTGGGAAGTATGTTACTATACTGAATATCCAGATCACTCCAGCCCATCCCCATCCAATACCTTTAACCTCAATGTTTCATGGGATTGGTTCCGAGCTCAAGAACAGTCATTTCTTCAAAGCAGGAGCATCGTTGACACCATCACCAGTCATTCCAACAATATGCTTCCTCTCTTGCAACTTCTTAACAATCTCGTATTTGTGCTCTGCAGTGTCCAAAACAAAGAAACTTAGATCCAACGGAACAACCACCTTTGCATTGAGAAAATCCACAAAAAAAAAAGAATAACCTGGGAAGACTCCAACAAAACCATCAGCCTGTTCGATCAGCTCCTCAACAGGAATGGTTGCAAGTGATGCATCTTTGTGATTACCAAGATGAGCTAAAGACGGATACATGTTTGTTCCCATTCCAAGTCTGCGACCAGTTTCTTTACCAATAGCAAGTTGGTCACCTGGCCACATATGTTGTACAGGGGAATGTTAGTGAAGGAAATGCAAATATATTTAGTTACCAGGACGAGACGAATATCCAACTTAAAACCAATGATATTTTTTAGCTTCTGATGTGAAATATTTGTTCCTAATAACAATATTGAAGAGTGAGGCATGGTTATTACCAGTGATCATCTTGACGTTAACACCAAGATGCAAAGCCCTTCGAGTCATTTCGGCACTGTCATGTCTTGAGGGATCAAAAAGTGGCAACAAGCCAACAAACTCCCATCGGCTACCTGGACTTTCTTTATTTTTCTCTGGCACCGTCTAAAGAACAAATATTAATATTTGTTTTCAAGCAGTAAACTAAAGTGTATCAAAGCAAAGTACCTGGCGAGCAACAGCCAAATACCTGAGACCATGCTCGGCATACTTTTCGATGATACCGAGCACGTTCTTGCTAAGGTCATTGCTGGCTTTGCAAAGTTCGAGGATCTGTTCGGGAGCACCTTTACTGACTCTGTGACAGTTGCCACTAGAGTCGATGTAAGTCAAAGCAGTTCTCTTATCAGTAGGGTTAAACGGAAGGAAGTGAATTTCTGTGATTCCAGCTCGAGCCTCTTTTGGATCAGCAAGTATACCAACCATGGCTGCGTCGATGGCATCCTGGTTCTCAATTCTTGATGCCATAGCTGCAAATAAAAGAAATTGGTCTTTCTGCACACCTTTCAGAAAACCTCAACCAAGTTTTTATCCACACTAAGTTTGTTGAGAGTTAACCTCAACCAGCCATTTCTTCAATGGCAGTCATACGCTTGGTGATGGCACCTTGCTGAGCAAGCTTGTGAGAGACAATAGCCATGGTTACAGAAAAGACCGTAGGCATGGCAATAGGGATACCACCAATCAATAGGACCAAGAGATTATCAATTCCATCTCTGTACTTTCGGCGTTGGATAGGGTACATTACAGGACGAGAATCTCAATCACCATACCGATGGCAATGGAACAGATACATAATTTACCAATAGCTGTAAGAACCCTCTGGAAATCAGGACCTGATGTGCAGAGACGCTGTTCTTCACCGAGAGAGGATAGCATTGTAGATACCTAAGGCATAGGGTCAATATGAAATATTTGTGTGTTACATACTAGATAGCATCTCTTACTGGGCCTTTCCCTCAGGGATTCCTTCCTCCACTCACATCTACGGATCTATACCAGGCTGTGTTAATTATTGGTAGGGATAGAAACCAAACCAAGTCGATTCAACTGGATCTAAACCGAATCCAAATCAAAACATATGTCCTATTTTTTTATCAACACAAACGTTAGTTCTAGTTTTAAACAGAAAAGAGACAACACAAGACAACATATTGGATTAAGTAATAAATAAATAAACGAATTGTGACCGTAGACCGTTAGTTAGTTTTTTGCTTGAACACCCAACCACTTCTTTAATTAAACCTCGCTAAACCCCGTTTGTTTATCCTAATTATTTTTTGCTTAAACATCCAACCACTTCATTAATTAAGCTTTGTGCTAAACCCTGTTTATTTTATCTTAGCTTCACATGATCTATGTTTTAAAGCATTTTTTCTTTTTGCCGCCTGGTCAATTACATAATTCTGTTACAAAATTTCGAGAATAATTACAAGGAAATTTTCAGTAAACTATTATATTCCGCTTTACAAATTTCTTCAGAATCCAGAATTCACCCCCACATTTCAAAGAAGCGGTTTCTATCTGTATTGTTGACTATAGTGAAGATTTCCTTTTAAATAACTTTCTATATCTTCTACAAACAAGTTCTCAAAATAAATTTGTGTGCAAACTATATCATCTAGAGTTGTATATCGAGCCTGATCATTAATTATTATTTAGGTAAAACTATTAGATTAAGGAGTCTTTGACCATCTATGTTTTGTAGACAATAGTGGAAAAAATCGAAATGAAAATTTTCAAAAAAAAGAACATACAAATGAATGACCAAACAGTGCATTAATAACCTTACAGGTTGTGTCTTCAATCAATCATGCCAGTGACTGTTGACGGCTGTTGTAGTTGCATAAAGAGAAACTAGTATTAATTAAAAAAATCATCAAGTGAATGAAGTGAGTGGGTTTCTTTTGTTTCTTGGTATTTGGTAGTTGAATTGCGAGTTGCTACTAGAGATGCAACTAATAGTTAAGGTTTATAACTCCAAACAGAAACCACAAAGTATATAATATATGGTTTCGAAAGTGTGAAGAAATAAACACACAGAAGGGATGAGTTGGAATGAAATTCAATTTTTGTGCGTTTTTGATGGGATTAGTTGTGATATAAGAAAAAAAATTGTTCTTTCTTCAGGAGTCTTAAAATACCTTCATGGAGTTTAGAGTTTTTTTCTGTCCAAATCTTATAAATTATAGCTTAGTGATGCAGATAAACATTTGACATATTTCCACAACAAAACAGATTCAAAATTGTTGGTTACCACAATCGAGTAGTTGCTGAGAAGAGTTGACAGTCGCGACTGACTTGCCTTGAGCAGAAGATTTGCAAACTCACGCTTCTCCAAGACAACATGGTATGCAGCCAACTTCTGTTTGTCTCGGACTCCACCATACGAAGAATTTGGAATGAACAATGTATATGGGAGAACCGCCCTCTTATCTCATCGTTTGTTTTCATGAATGCATCTGCCCAGTCTTCAAAATTTGCGTGATTTAGGGCATCAACTATCTCATGCTTCAAGTTTTCAACTGTGCCAGAGACAACGTTAGTCACAACAATGATTGAGAGGAAAATTAGAATTGATCGGTTCATCGTGAGAGGAAGTGTTTTTGTCTCTTTGTATTAGGAGTTGGAAACTAAGGTTTGGATATGAGTAGAGGTGCTAGTAGTAGTTTGTATTTATAACTCCAAATCATGTGATAATTACCATGTCCAATCTATGTTCTAAAAGTGTGAAGACATATATACACACAGAACTTATGAATTTGACTGATTCATTTCATTTCAATCTAGTTTCCTCTGTTCGAGCACGTTTTGGCTAAGTGTTCTGCAATTGGTGGTGGTGCATATGCGGTTGTCATGTCTGGAATCTGTATGAAGTTGTGGCATTAGAGATTGAGATGCGTGTCTGCATTCTGATTTTCTTTTCTTTCTCAAAACATTTTCAAGACTATCTATTATTACGAAGATTATTGGAACATTTCCATGCAAGGAAAGTAATTTTGTTTTGGTTTTGGTTATTTATTTCACTGGATTATAAATCCAATTATAATTGAGATGACTTATCAGTTATGTTATTTAATGATTTATTAATTATGTGGTCTAAGGAGAGAAATTATTTTTTCTTTCTATCAAAGGAGATAAATTGTTAATTCTTATTATTTGCTACGCTACACTGGCTTCCACACTGTTTAATGAATATATTTCTACTAAAATCATTTCTGTGTACATTGATCATGAACCATCAAGTTAAATAAAATGAGAAATTTGTAACAGAAAATTAGAATAACAAGCATACATTCTTGTAGAAATTACTGTTTCCATTTTTTTCTAAACTGGATTAAGTATCTCCGGTTTATTGTGATTAAAAATGTTTACAGAACCAAAATTGAATAAATAATGCTATAGATTTATGATATTTATCTATATTAAAATTTGAACTCCATAATATAATTTAAAAATTGATATGTATATGATGATTGAAATGATTCGGAAAAAAATTCAAAATGGAGATAAACTCTAGAACACAACCTTTAAATAGTAGTTTTAATACAATAATGGGTGTACTGGACAATTATCACATATGATATTGGCGCAATTAGTATATATAAAATGGTATAGAATAATATAGTTTATTTTATTGGTTATTGTTTCCTACATAAGATCCCACGTATATGCAAATTTTCTCTAGATAAAAACACCAATATCAAAAAATATTAAAACTATATTTTATGTGCTTCATACAACCAATTAAAAGTATAATTATTCAAAATCATCAACCCAAGGTACTAGTTATAAATGTTTCGATTGCATTGGTATTTAATGCTTATGCACCATACATCTCAACTATGTCTCTAACTAGTTTTTTTGCAAAAAAAGTGAAATTATGTACCTTTCATAAGTTACATTTCATTTTCTTTCAGGCAATTCATATTCTAAATATATTTCACTTTCAAATTATTGTTTTAAGAGTAAATGATAGCCCACTTATGCTTGGACATAGTCACATTATTTACCAAAAATTGAAGGTACATCCACTGTACAAATGTATCTTAAAGAATTTATCATTTCATTCACTAAATTGTAGAATAAACCTTTAGAGATAACAAGAGAATGTGATGAGAAGATAGGAGGCGCCAACATTTTGTTTTCGAAGTAGTTTTTCTTATTAACATGCCTAAGAGGAAGATATATAAACTTTTTTTTATTTATGTAGCCTATACAAAAAGAGAGATACGTAGGAGAACAAAATTGATTTGGATTTTCATTTGATTGAGATACATGATATGATTTCGGATGTGGTTTTAGAAAATATTACACTTTTATACCAGAATGAGGCTGTATTTTAGTGATAAATGAAGCTTTGTGGAGTTGAAGAAAGTGAACTAGAGAAGCATGTGTCCTCAATAATGCATCAACATTACTTCAATAGTCAACAAGTAATAAACGATGGAATTGGTGGGTTGTATTTAAGAGATAATAAATAATTTGAATTCGGTGATTTGTCACACAGTTCAATCCGCCCTGATTGGGTCTTCAGTTTATTTTATTTTTGTCAGATGAGCAAGCTAACTATTGTTGTATTTCATAAAATTTTACTTCTTCATTTATTTTATGAAATTTACAGTCTTAACAGCTAATATAATTTGGTTGAAGGGTTAGATTGAAGAAATTTATATTTGATGCATTTTAAACGGAAAAACTGCATCTTAACAAATAAACGGGTTAATTTTTAAAAAGGTTATGTTTTATCGCTGTTTGAAAGTATAAAGAAGTTATTGGAAAATATTTTTTTGTGAAATTTGATGATTCTAAAAGTTCAAGAAATTTTAAAGTTAAATAGATTTATCATATATGTTAATGTTGATTTTCATTAACTGTTATTGATTTGTTTAGAATACCTTTTTGTTTTTTGGGTACTTAGAACACACGTTTGTGATGATATATTTTTCTGTTAACACTTCTCACATAATTTTGTAGGCTTTTTTAATTATTAACAAAACATATGCTATAGTGATGGATCAATATTTATGTTATATCAGTTTTCATAAAAAAATAGTTTTTGTAGTTGTGTTTTTATTATATAGTTTTTAAAAATATTAAAAATATACATGATATTCTTAAAACTGATATAGATTTTAAAATCTACATGGATAAATCAAGTTATGGATATAGATTTTAAAAATCTTATGAATGATTTATTTTTTTCTTCTCGATTTCCATATATCCTTTTTCACATGATTGAGAGTATAGCCTGAAAAGAGCTATTGTAGAGATTTCCATTAAAATATTTCAAAATCTTGTAGAATGACATTCTTTATCGACTTAAAGCTTTATAAGTCACTGCTTGACTCTACTATTCTTTAATATTTCTTCAAAATACATTAATACAACCAAAGGAAATTATAAAAAGAAAACTTGAAATTTCAATGTTAAAACGTCTATAAAGTGAAAAGCACTCGACCTAATTGAAAAGTTATTCAAAACCATGTATTTTAATAGAGTTTAGATGTAATTAAAATCCACCTTGTTATTCAAATGATGATTCTAAATTCTATTTTGAATATTGGATATAGCATTTATAAATCTTATTTAAATTTTGGTACTCATGCATATTAAATCCATTGTTATACAATTTTAAAGGATATTAAATTGTTGTGTATTTAACACTGATTTCAAAGAATTTCTTGTGGAGACTAATGAAATCAAAAACTTAAAGTTGCTGAGATTTTAGAATTCCCCAACTAAAACTATCTCTAAATTTAAAAATTTAATTGATTACAAGACATCTGATAATTGATTTTAAAACAGCTATTTCCTCACTCCCCAATACCAATAAACAAAGAAAAACTCTCCCTCAATTTTTTTTTCACGCGATGTGTATACTAGTTTTTCTCTTCGCCATTGCAATAGTCATCGTTGTTTGGCACCGTCGAAGAAACAACCTACACGGTAGTTGATGCTTTGGTTCATGCCTTCTTTGAAGACTGGTCAACCGTTTTTTTAGAAACTAATAACGAGATACACGGTGAGGTTCTCCATACGGCGAGTTTTGAAGAGTGTAGATGGGAGAAACTCCCCGCATATCTTGTCATTGTTGCTACGATATAGCTGAATATTCTTCAAATGGAGCAAGATTCAATGCATTAACAACCTTACCGGCCTTGCCTTCAATCGTGTGGGTGACAATCGACGACTGTTGCAATGACATAGAGAGAGACTAGTATTAATCGAGGGAAGGAAATGAGTGGATTCTTTTTGTTTCTTGGTATGGGGAGTTGGAAAATTACGGGTTGCTACTAAAGATGCAACTAATAGTTAATATTTATAACTCTTACAAGAGACAATAACGTGTAGAATATAGGGTTCTGAAAGTGTGAAGAAATAGACACACAGAAAAGATGAGTTGGAACTTGGAATGAAGTTCAGTTTTGTGTGTTTGAGTGGGGTTTGTTGTGAAATAAGATAACAATTGTTCTTCCTTCATAGGTCGTAAAACACCTAGATAGAGTATAGAGTTCCTTTCCCATTATGGTTTTTTAGAGTCAACGTTTGTTTTTAAAGTTGAGCTTTGCATTCTCTGGCTTTGAACTTAAAACACACACACACACACACACATGCAACATTGAGCTGTTATTGTATTCATTTATAGTTTTAAATAGAAGACATGACTTCCTTAGTATTTATTCTTTATTAAAGTAGATGGACTTCTAATCTTAAACCAAATTGTAATAAGGGAAGTGACACATCTATCTTATATATTCCTAAGGATATTTTCTAATTACCGATGTGGGACATTTGTCCCTAATACGCTCTCTCGAGATGATGGCTCTTTGAGTGTCAATCTTGGAATGTTTGGGCAAGGATCGATGGGACAGCTTTGGGCACGGATCAATGAGGATCGGGTTGGACTACGTGGATTTTGGGCTCCGATACCATATTAAGGTAGATGTATTTAGGTCTAAGAAGAAAGATCCAACCTTTTCTAAGGAGAGATGCCTTCTTATTTATAAAAAGATAAGTCTAGGGTTCTCTAAAGAAATGAGCCTAGTTCATTGTCTAATGGGCCTTTGTTGAGGGGTGAAAACCCACTCCAACAGTAAGCCCCCCCCCCCAGTACGTTGAGAGAAATGAAGTTGACCTCTGCGAATTTCACTGAAAAGGGTTTATGAGACAATGTACTTGGACATACTCACGTCGTGTCATGGAGAGATTGTTATGAACGAGCTGTCGTGGTTAGGTTGTCAAAAACAAAGTTTCTTGGGCGGACTGTCTCGGACGATTTGTCTTGGGCATCTTCTAAATCCAATCAGACTTCTTATTTCAGGGATAGTGCGTGAACGAGCAGTATGGACAGTGTTCTGAACCACCAGACAAAAGTCACCATGGATGAAGCGTCCATCGACCAACTACCAAAGCAAGTTGCCATAAACATCGTCATGAACAAACCGCCATGAATGAACCGTCATAGTCAAACCGTCATGAGTAGACATGTCTTTGGTGATACTGCTGTGATCTATGTGTAGATGGAATGTGGATTCGGCGCATCGAGACGTTGGTCCGCATGTTGAGATGAAGCTGCTACCGGTTTGAGCTCGCCAGTCATACAAGGCAAGTTGCTCCTTGTCGGCGAAGTCTCCATCTTGATATACCGATCTTGGATACAAGTTAATTGAGGTGTTGGGCCTGACTTGGGCTTGCAAAAGTGGCCACGTTGAGAATCTTGTTACATGCAGTAACAAAAATGATCACATACTCTCTGTTTCGCTTGTTACGCCCGGGATCATCATATGATTTGTTTTGTCTGAGAAGCCAAGATTAATATGACGAGATGGAGAGTAGCTTTGGATAAACGCTCATGACCTCGATGATCTCAAGTCAAACACAGGTTGAGTTCGACATGTGATTGAAATTGACGTGGCGGTAGAGAAGCGCATTGTTGAATGAGTTTGTCATCTTTGAGAGTGAGATGCCGAAATCAAAGTGTTCGTGTAACATCCCGGTTTGTGGTATTTGGAAAAGGCTTAAGAGAATTGATTTGGCTACCTATATCACCAAAGTGCACTTACCTTTTCGGGAGCACATCCAGAGAGAACTCCAGAGTTAAGCGTGCTTGAGCTGGAGTAGTCAAAGGATGGGTGACCTATCGGGAAGTGATTTGCGATACTGTGTAAGTGAGGCCAAAGCATGGGGAAAGGTCGGGTGGTGATTGCAGGGTCAGTAAACATGACTCTAGAGCCTTGGAAAATTAACGGACCGATCGTTGGAACGGGATGGAGCCCATGGGCCGAGAGAGCGGGCGTGGGTGGTCCATTAGCCGTGGGTGGTCGGGGCGTTACAAGTGGTATCAGAGCCGAACCCCGACGAGTGTGGAGTCAGTGAGGGCTCACACTAACAGGGGTAACGATCTTGGGGTGCAACAGGGACGTTGCGTTCTTTGAGAGGGGGTGAATTGTAACATCCCGGTTTGTGGTATTTGGAAAAGGCTTAAGAGAATTGATTTGGCTACCTATATCACCAAAGTGCTCTTACCTTTTCGGGAGCACATCCAGAGAGAACTCCAGAGTTAAGCGTGCTTGAGCTGGAGTAGTCAAAGGATGGGTGACCTATCGGGAAGTGATTTGCGATACCGTGTAAGTGAGGCCAAAGCACGGGAAAAGGTCGGGTGGTGACTACAAGGTCAGTAAACATGACTCTAGAGCCTTGGAAAATTAACGGACCGACCGTTGGAACGGGATGGGCCCACGGGCCGAGAGAACGGGCGTGGGTGGCCCATTAGCCGTGGGCGGTCGGGGCGTTATAGTTCGCTTGATTGATGTGGCGGAGATCAAGTCCTTAGTTGCCAAGATGTGGAATGATTTGCGGAGATCGCGTTAGTTTCTCGCCACTTTCGCTGAGGTCATGTGAATCTCTCTTCTTGACAGGAAGCTTGTGCCGGTGGCCACAAGCTTGTCTTAAGAGCTTGCTTGACGTCAAAGCAATATGTTGATGAAAAGATTTTGATCTCGTGCCAAGCTTGTTGTAGCTATGATCATGGGGTTGCGAGGAACTTGAACTTGAGCAAGTAAAACACGAGACTTTGAATTTTTCTTTCCGCATTGGACCCCGACGAAGATAGTCTAGAAAGTGCCGAGAAGCATCCTGACGAGGATCATCTGAAAAATGCCGAGAAACATCCTGATGATGAGGACCATCTGGAAAGTGCCGAACTGGACCCTGCCGAATTGAACTCTGACGAGGACGAGCTAGAAAGTGCCGAAAAAGATCCTGCCAAATTGGACCCCGACGAGGACAGTCTAGAAAAAACCGAGAAGCATCCTGATGAGGATCATCTAGAAAATGCCGAGGGACATCCTGAAGAGGACCATGGAAAGTGCCGAATTGAACTCTGCTGAATTGGATTCTGACAAGGACAAACTGAAAAATCTAAGATGCCTATTATAACCAGATTCAATCATTTGTGAAGATACATCTCCTTACATCCCCACAGACGGCGGCAAATGTTTAATCCGAAAATGATATTTGGATTTAGACATTAATATTTTTATATTGGGTTTAAAAAAGTCTTCATAATGTGATTAAATTGGGAAAAAGAAGATAAAGAGATTATATAGATGACATATATCATGACAAAGATGATGAAATGAATCTCTTAAACCTCTCCATGGTGTATTTAGGATTAAAAAGAAAGATCCAACCCTTGCTAAGGAGGGGATACCTCCTTATTTATGCAAAGATAAATCTAGGGTTCTTTAATGAAATGAGCCTAGTTCATTGTCTAATGGACCCTTGTTGAGAAGTGAAAACCTACTCCAACATCCTACACTTGCTTCTTTTATCGATGTATGTCTTCATCCTTCAGAGCATCTAGAAAACCTAAGATCATAAGATAAGCAAAGATTTTTTCTTTTCCAAAGAGTTTGTAACCTCAGTTCCCATCAAAGGTATCTATTTATACTCTTCTCATCGAAGTGTAAGCTTGCCATCACTTGGTTGGTGAATAGGGTCAGATTTTTTTCAATATATTGTGCTTCTCAAATGGTCTGGTTGACTTTCTAAAATTGGTATATACTATTTTTTACTAAGTGGAAAAAATTATTTAGATCAATAAAATTATAAAAGGACTGCGATGAGTTCATCACATGCGTTCCACTTCTCCCATTTTACTAGTTTTAGGGAGAGTTATTTCCAAAAGAAAATTTCCCCTTGTTGTGCTAGTATATTATGATGGATTCAAATCATAAGTATGCTAAGAGCATCTCCAATGTAAAATTCCATTTTTTCCTCCAAAATGAAGTAAAAGAGAATATGGAGTAAAAATGCTCCAATCCCACTCCATTTTCCACTCCATAATGGAGTGATGAACAAACAAAAAACAGATTATTCCATTTATGGAGTAAACTCTATTATGGAGTAGAATATGGAGTAGGGTTGGAGTGTTTTCTACTCCATATTCCATTTTACTTCATTTTAGAGTAAAAAATGGAGTTGGGTTGGAGATGCCCTAAATGGTTATATTTTGGCGGAATATAGAGTACCACACGGTTTTTTCCAACTGTGAACTTTTGATTCCTCCCCCCCCCCTCCCTTCCCCTCCCACTCCCAATAAATTACTACACAGTAACTCAATAAGACACTAAAAAATAAATTATCAAACTTTTAATCAGCCAAAAGATAAACCCTAATTAAGCTCCAATATAACTATTAATTAGGATTAGAATCACCAGCTTTTTCTTCATATTCCTTAGAAACTTAATTTTACAATTTAGCATTAAACTAATATGGCTCGGTAGTTGAAGGAATAGTAGTAAGAAGATGACTCATTGGCATGCAAATAAAATAAAAAGCGAAACTAATACTTTAAAAAAATTATTTGAAAAACTAATGTAGCAACTATAATCTGATTGAGACTATAGTTATTTGTTTTTGGTTGTTTGTTTGTTTTGGTTTCTTACCATCTCACCCCTCATGCAGTTGGTATTATCTTCACATGAGTCAACAATGTGCTGTT
>CAKOAT010098377.1:18170-51584 GCA_932364175.1 Eruca vesicaria subsp. sativa
TAGGCAAAATAACTAGAAACATAAATAATTAACAATTACTTAAGTAATCGAAGTATGTTGTAACGACGACTCAGGCCATGCAACATGTAGGTCAACAGATTTGTAGCTTCATATGGAGGACATTCAGAATCAAGGTTTGGCCACAAAACATCTATCTTGTTCACCAAGTTACGGTATGGCTTCCAGTTGTTCCATTCCCTAACATAAGCTTGAGCTTTGCCTTGTAAGAAAAACGATCTGTTTACATAACCTTCAGCTTCGGTTTGCAAGGAAGGAAATTCACCTATTCTGAGTGCTGTTGACATTATTGGTGGAAAACGATATTCTTTATCTGCTTCACGTATCCATCCTTCAATCATCTGTTTGAAAAAACTAGAATAGTCAATGTCTGACATATTTTGATTTTTGGTGACATTATGATCTTGTACATGGTTTGCCATGGAAGATTCAGTCAACAAGAAAAAGATGAAGAGTTTTATGGCGAGAGACATTAGCGGCGACATCAAATAAGCCTTATGACTAGAAAAAAAGATATTCTGTATTCTTTCTGACCTCTGAGATGTTCTGTTATATATATATATATATGATATCCATACTGAAATTTCTCCTCTCCTTTTTCTCCTGGGATTAGGGTTATAAATTAAATTTGTAAACTATTTTTTTTTTTTAAAACAGGAAGCTATATAATAAAGATAAATTAAAACGATACAGCTAAAATGCCCAAACAAATAAAAATTAGTTTTCTTGTTCCCTAAAAAAATTGGAATCTGATATTCCAAGTAACTGTTTTAATTATAACCCTGGTAAATAATTTCTTTAAATATGATTTGGATAATCATAACTTTAAAAGATCGTGTTATCAAAGAATTTTGGGAAACAAGATAATTACTACTTTCTTTGTTATTCTGTTTTTTTTTTCCTGATCAAGTGAAAAATAGAAACTTTAATCCCAGCAGTAAAAGGATATAATAATATAAAAACCCTGATCCCAATTGAAGAAGAACTCAACAAGCTTGTATATATATAAACATAAACTTCTATCATCATGCTTGAATTTAACCCAAAAAAACTAACCGATCTCTCCAATAATGTCCGTGGCCATAAAATTCTTCATCATCTTCCTTTTGGTTGATAAATCCACCGCAATTTATTGGCCAGCTGATCCGACCTCCCAGGAGAAAAAAGGAATCGGTCTAAATAACTAACTCAGAGATTGACTTTATCAGTATTCTTAGAGACACAGTTCGAGGATGGCAAATAGAAGCAGATGCTAAATACTCACTTTGGACAAAAGTTCGAGGTTATGTTCAGCTTTGGGGTGAGTGGAAGAATCATACGGGATACCCATACGCTGACTTGCATAAGAAGATTTACGGTGACTTTTGGCCAAGGAATGAGATACTTTGCCGTCGAATTGAGGGTATAGATCTTTTCATGTATCTTTTATATGGCCTTAGTGCAGAATCGGGTATGGTTTAATTGTATTTTCGTTTTTTTAAAACTTTCGGTTTTAGAATTGTTTTGTAATTCAGTTTTTTTCTCCTTTTGGTTTGACTCTTGTTAGAGTTTTTTCTTTTCTTTTCATACTCTTATTTTACGGATATCTTTTGGAAAGAGATACATGCAATGCAATGCAACGTTACTACCTATATAATCTTCACCTTCTACGAATGAATATGTTGTTAAAAAGAAAACTAATAGTTTTTGGAAAGAGACAACTAATAAAACTGAGTTCGATTGTTGCTGCGATCCAGTATAACTGATTTTTTTTTTTTTTTTTTTGCTAACAATAACTAAACTAAATACCAATTCAGAAATCCTAACTGCTGATACTGTCGGTATAGCTGATTTTTCTTTTATTTTCTCTTCATGTTTGGTTACTTGAATTGAAACTGGATACAACTCAATTAAAATCCACTATAGCTAAATACTGAATTTAGTTTCACAAAATTAAAGTAAAAAGAGATACCTTATTCTGTTAGACTGTTTAGGGATATCCGAAAATCATCTTTTAAAAAGATGCTAACTATCATTCTCATTATTACGAACTTTCAAGTACAAGTACCGATTCATTTTCAAATATTCGGAGGTGAAGAAGTTGTGTTGAAATATCAGTTTAGATAAAAAAAAAAAAGAATGATAAAGAGTTTGCTTCGGAGGTGAAGAGGTTGCATGGAGGTAGGATTGGAGCTCCTTATGTGAGGCTTCCTGATAGAGGAGAATTTTTATGCGAATCCACAGCCGGATTGTATATGTAACAAGTCTACTTACTTATCAGAGTGAGCAAGTGTGGAAAGCAGGAGGTAGTGGGAAGGAGAGTGTTTGATGAAGATATATAAGAAGAAAGAAAACACGTTGAACAAAGACAACACAGCATTGATGCAAAACTTTTGTAGACTTCTTTTTGTACAATATAGGAAAAAAGAAAGAAGAAGATTTCTTGGAAGATGGATACAAAGGTGTCGAATGGATTCCACTATATACATGAACATCTTTTTGGGTATGTTTGTATCTCGTTAATGCAGCTGATTAGAGATCCCAGAGTTAAAAAACCAATAGTGAGAGAGACCTGATTGTCCTTGTCAAGATAAGCATGGTTTTGTCCTACATATGATAATACACACAATCCCCTCTATAAAATGGTTATGAAAGGGTTTGTAGATTTCTCTATGTTGATTACTTTGAGTGTTTGAACATGAAAAAAAAAAAGAAAACAAAAAATATTAGGAAACAAATTTATCAGAGCCAGGTTTCGATCCTGGGACCTGTGGGTTATGGGCCCACCACGCTTCCGCTGCGCCACTCTGATTTGTTGATTATTTAGTATTTCTTAATTAAAGATTGTTTAAGACAGAGGTTGTTAGTTTATATGATGGGTGGGTCAAGCTTCGAACAAAGCGGGTTCATACTGCAAGGCTTAGTGATCTTTGTGTTTGAAAAGCTAGTATCGATATTTGGGAGCTTATTACTCTAGGGAGATCAATCAATTACTCAATCTGTTTGCTTGAATTTTACTAAAAATCTTTGATCTTACTTTTCTGCACCCAGTTATCATTTTTTTTTTTTGAGAAAGTATAATGCTTGAAGATTTTATTGATAAAATGGAATAATGTATTATCAGGTACTGAGGCTAAGGATTCTAACAAAAGACCTGAGAGCTACTAAAAACGTCAAGTTTCCTCCTTTACTTGGTATGCATTGTAAATCCCCCTCCTTTATATCCGCATCATTTGTTGGAGATTGAAGAAAGTGTGCTTGTTAACTTGTTTTTTCAAGTGAATTTGGTTTCCTTTGGACATATGTTGTTATGTCTCCTATGTCATGAAGGCTTGTTATCATTTTTTTTTTTTTTTGAGAAAGTATAAGCTTTTCTGCTCATGTTACAGATTCTCTAGCCCTTATGCATGTGCTAGTTGCAGTGAAGATAGTGGGGAATTTATGTTTGGCTAAAAGTCAAGCAGTGAAAAACTCGTTGTCCTTCATACCTCTGAAGGAATGCTATGTAATCTTTCCTCCTGTGCGTGAATTATTTATGTCTTCTCTTCCATCTCAGACATTCTTCGGAATCTTCAGTAAGAACTCACTGTTATTTATATGAAATCTAAGCTCGAAAATGCATTAGTATTTTTTTTGTATCCAGACAATTATGTAGTCTGAGCATGAAGTAGCTGCAAGTTTCTTTTTTATGTTTACTGTTTTCTTTTATGCTTATGTCGTAATGACGTGAAGCCTAAGAAACTAAAAGCCTAGAGGAGAAAAACTCAAAATGCCATACACAGAACTAGTAGCTACAAGTTTTTTTTTTCTATGTATCTCAGTTTGGTTCTCGCTCAATGGAAGAGTTGGAGGTATTATGAAATTCTGATTATTTGCTTGCATCTAATAACTGAATTATCATGGAGATTTATTACTCATATATACAAGGTTTTGCGAAAAAAATTGAATTAATACCATACTAATTAAACAAGGAACAATGAAAAACAGAGCCAAAACTTAATATTACAAAACAAAGTTGAACCGAAAAGTCAATGCATAACGAAAAATATTAAGAGTATCATAAATGAATCTTATAAAAATATTGGCTGCAAACTAGAAAATTTCGATTAATCTTCTATTTCTTATGATGTTCATCTATTTGATTACTTCAAACTGGAAATATTTTGTAATAAATATTATGATTATAAATTGATATTTATTAACAACTGATGACAATTTATACTACATATAAAAATATATTGATAAGATCAAACAAAGCACATGAAAAAATGGTCTAGATTTATACAATATAACACCAAATTTTAAACTACATAGTTATGAAATTCTTATATAAACCAAATTTTAACCCCTATAAAATTGAAAAAATATATGAGGTGATGCATGGATCAACCTCTAATAAATTCATATTTAAGAGGCCGGAAGCATATCTACTCTATTAAAATAGAGTCATTCTTTTTATCTACTGATATGAGTGTTACAAATAATACATGTCATATAGTTGATTGAACCGCATTACTTAAAATAAACCGGCAGTTATTTATGGAATAGAGTTTTTGGCTTACTTTTGTATCTATGAAAAATTATATAGTTTGAGTTTTGGGTTTAATATTAAAGAAAAACTCCATAAAAACATTGAATAAATGTTCTACCTAATGGATCAAAAAATCAATTACTATTTTAAGGCCCAAAAGTATTTAATATTTTAAGAAAACAAAATTATATATTATTAATCACTTATTTAAATCATGTACTTTAAAACATGTTAGTATTTTTTATTTTAAATAACAATCACTTTGTCTTGATAAATTTCAATGGTAACTTTTATAATAATTTATTTTTTTTATTTTTCTTAAATAATTTACTAATTTAAAAAAAAATGTAAAGCAAAACTAAAAACCAAATCTAAAAATTAAAATCCAAAACCAAAAGCCGAAAACGCATGCTATATTTTTGTTTTTGTTTTGTTTATTTACAAAATAAACTATTGCAATTTTTTTAAATAAAAATTGTCATATGTTCAGTTTTAAATTAGATGTTCGATTCTTTGAGATTTGTTTGTTGGTAATTATGAGTTCAAACTAGCTCAGTGGATCTAAAAGCTAAAAACCGAAACCAAAAACTGAAAATAAAAACTAGAAACTTAAAAATTAAAAATCAAAAATCAAAATCTAAAACCAAATCTAAAAAATAAAAACTGAAACTAAAAACTAATGCAAAACAATCATCACCAGATTGTATACCAAAACATATTTTAAATAAAGACAAAACTAATTATATAAACTTTTAATCAAAAACAAATTCTGTGCTTTCAAGCGCGGATCAAAATCTAGTACTTATTTATTTTCGGTTGCAACTGAATATGATAGTTGAATATGAAGATTAAATATTAATTGAATGAAAATACGAGTTATTATAAGAGTAATAAAATGAATGAGATGAATAATTTACGTGTGTTTCCCTTATTTTAGGGAGAGTTATGCTAGTTTTTTTTTTTAAACACTTTAACTTGAGACTAGGATAAGACCTGCACCTTGCGCAGGGTGAATATATGTAATTAAAATATAAAATTTTAGTATTGACAAATTTAAAATTTACATATGATTGTTTTTGTATGTATTTGAAATTTAAGAATTTTGAAATTTTTATATGATTATCTATACGTATGATAAGAAACCATTTTAGTTAGAAATGTAGATCAAATCTTAAAATTTAATGGATCTGATTTCATATATCTTTTCACTTTTCAGTGTTCGAGTGATGGAAAATAAATGGAGTGTCACTGGGTTGATTGGTAGAGTATTAGCAAGTTCCCTAATGTTTTTTAAGAAGCAATTGGTAAAATATTTGCATTTAAAATATATAAAGTTTCAAAACTAATTTAATATAATTTATTTATCTGTCTAATAATATTAGAAAATTATATTTTTTTTACAAATTATTATTGTTAAAACAATATTTTAAGTTTTTCAAATACAAAGAAAAAATTTAAAATTAATTATAGTCATGATTTAACATAACCATTATGATTTAAAAAATTGAAAAAGTTAAAAATTAACAAATTAAAAATTAACTCAGTTTTATATCATGATTTAACAATTTAAAAATTAATTATGGTTATGAGAAGTTTACGTTCACGTTTCATTCCTATTTATCTTCCATTTTTCTCTTGCTATGTTTTTTTTTATATTTTGTTTATTACTCGATATAAATATTTATTTTGAATTTTATTCTCATTTCGTTTGTTTTAGAAAATACTTAAGATTTAAAATAATTAAAGAGATACATACTTAGGTTAAGATCTGCACTTAATGCACAATAAGTATTTTATATTTATTATTTATATTATATTTTTATGCATATTATAAATAATAAAATAATAAATATATATATATTAAATAACTAAGAAATCAGTTACTATTATGTAATAAATTGGCGTATGCATATAAATTTAACTATTACTCTTGTTTATTCACAATTAGGATAAATAAATCAAAATAATCAATCTTATATATTGTATATGATATATAATTAAATTTAAATGATACAAACATAGTAATATAACACACTTTTACTATGGATATTTATTAAATGAGGTTTCTACTCATATGATTTTATGATTATTTGCATATTTGTGTAACAAAAATTTACACCAACGAATATTTTTTAATGTGAGATGTTTAGTAGTTTCAATAATTTATAATCATTTTAAAAAAAACAATGACATATTTCAAAATTAAAATATTAACTTTTCAATATATGTTCAAGGCAAATATCAAAATATAAGTATCTATTTTCATATGATGTATAGTTTAATTAAAATGATATTAAATATATATCAACTAAAATTATTTGTTCATATGGTCTTATATTCATTATATTTTAGTATAGAAAAAAAATTAAAACCTTGATCTTAAAAGTTTATGTGGGACTTTTAACAGTTTTAGTAATTTATATTCATTTTGAAAAATTCGAAATACAACATACACAAAAAAAAATTTAGATTTTTATTATATGATTAATGTAATTATGTAATTTATTTTAATAATAAAGAAATAAACAAAATGAAAAAAATATACAGATTGTTATCAAATCTTTATTGTTTAAAATCATTAATTGTCATATATATATTTTGATCACATTAGGTAATTCCGTAGGTTTTATTTAAGGAAAGTATGCGAAACAATAAATATTTGATATATGCGACCAACTATAGCCTACGGAATATTATATTGCTAGAGAATATAATTTTTAAACTATACATTATATCACATGCTCTAGAATCCTTGAAATTTGAAATAGAAGCCAAAGAGCTCTGCCACGTAGGATTGAAGTTATTTTTAATTCTTACAAATTTAAGGTTACAACTTTTTAAATGATTCTCAAATAATATATAGGGGATTATGCCGTGTACATCCTTATCTTATGCTTCGAGCTTTATGTGTATATATATATATAGAGAGAGAGAGAGATTATAAGTGAGATGTAATAGACACAAAACAAAAAAAAAATATTCATTAATAAAAGTTTCAAAAAATTACATTTCTGCAGGGTTCAAGAATTTTATTCTCTTGCAAACATGAATTAAATAGACTTGCTCTTGCAAAACATAGCAAGATATCTCACAACATAAAAGGTAAAAAAGTACACAACATAAAAGGGAAAAAAATCAGCCATGTGTTTGGTTTGGTTTGTTGTCTTTGCGTCACTAGACAGTGTAGTGTCCTGGAGTTTCAATGTCTAAGCCCTTTAGCTTGGCTACTGATTCCACATGTCCCTTGAGTGTGTGCAGCTCTCTAAGCCTGTTGTTAAACATATAAAACATTCAGTTAGTGTTACACTCCAGTCAAAGAATAGGTAACACGTAGAGGTAGAGATAAAAAAATGTTTACTATACCTAGCGATCTCAGCTCTTCTCTTGGCTTGCTCAGCAATCTCAGACAACTCTCTGTAAGTTCCTTGCTCAGGAATGACGTTAACAGGTTCTTTTGGCTGTAAACCGTGAAGTGTCCTCTGAGCAACTGCCCATTGAGCCTCCCTCTCTTCTTTTCCGAAATCTTTCTTCGTCGTTAAAGCCGTCCTGTTCTCAGTCATGTTGAGCCAAGCCTTTCCGGTCAAGGCGTATCTAATGGCAAACTTGAGAACATCCAGTGGGAAGTATGTTACTATACTGAATATCCAGATCACTCCAGCCCATCCCCATCCAATACCTTTAACCTCAGCAAATTCCCAGTTGGCGTAGACCGCAATCACAGTGGCAACCTGCATTTGGATGCAACAAATAGATTAAAAATAGGTTTCTCTACCTAATGATATATCCCTCAAAAAGATCTTCTTACCAGTTGTGCAATGAGGAAAGCAATCATGAGCAATGCTCCAGGACGTTCAACAAAAGACCAACTCCTTGATCGTGTGACGAAGATTAGAGCTTGACTAATGATACTAACTTGTAGATACACCGCACTCATTAGCTCGTGCTCATTACCCCTGATGGATCTTACACCAAACTTGTCCTGTAAATAAAAAAGTGAAAGTTAGTTTAAAACTCTATACACTTAGAAAAGAAGACATATTATTATTATTATTACCGAGAAAAAGTCGGTCTCGTTTGCCAACCAGAAGAAAACAACAGTCATGATGGCTAAGTAGCTTCCAAGCACAACTCCAGTAGCGAAGATTTCTCTAAGTTTCCAGCTGTCAGGTGTGGGAGATGGCGTGACTCTGTCCTTTGAAATTGTCATGATGGTACCTATAGAAAACACATATAAAATATAAGTAACTTGTGTATATAACGGACTTGAGATATATACAATAAGGGCAGTCTTTCTCACCATCATTAAGAATGGCAATAATCAGAACCATGAATGCTGAGAAGTCAAACTTCCAAATGAGAGCAATAAGCATGAAACCAAGAACGATACGGATTGTGATTGACACTGCATATATGGTATAGTTCTTCATTCTCTGGAAAATAGCTCTGCTGGTGAGGACAGCACTGATGATAACGCTGAGTCCAGGCTCGGTGAGAACGATATCTGAAGCACCCCTAGCAGCATCGGTAGCATCATCCACAGCAATACCAATATCAGCTTTCTTCAAAGCAGGAGCATCGTTGACACCATCACCAGTCATTCCAACGATATGCTTCCTCTCTTGCAACTTCTTCACAATCTCGTATTTGTGCTCTGCAATGTCCAAAACAAAGAAGCTTAGATTTCATGTAACCATCTTTTCACTGAGAACATAAAAGAAAAAAAAAAAAAGAATAACCTGGAAAGACTCCAGCAAAACCATCAGCCTGTTCGATCAGCTCCTCAACGGGAATGGTTGCAAGTGATGCGTCCTTGTGGTTACCGAGAAGAGCCGAGGACGGGTACATGTTTGTTCCCATTCCAAGTCTGCGACCAGTTTCCTTACCAATAGCAAGTTGGTCACCTGGTCACATGCATTGTACAAATGAATGTTAGCGGAGGAAATGAAAATATATTTAGTTACCACGACAAGACGAGTTTCCAACTTAAAACCAATTGGTAGAAACTAAATTTAAACATATTATATTAGATTTTTTTTTCAATTTCTGATGTGAAACATTTATGCCTAATAACAATATTGAAGAGCGAGGCATGATTATTACCAGTGATCATCTTGACGTTAACACCAAGATGCAAAGCCCTTCGAATGGTTTCAGCACTGTCATGTCTTGGAGGATCAAAAAGTGGCAACAAGCCAACAAACTCCCATCGTCCACCTGGGCTTTCTTTATTTTTCTCTGGCACCGTCTAAAGAAGGAACACAAACAAAAAATTAATATTTGTTTCCAAGCAGTAAACTAAAGTGTATCAAAGCAAAGTACCTGGCGAGCAACAGCCAAAGACCTGAGACCACGCTCGGCATACTTTTCGATGATATCGAGCACCTTCTTGCTAAGGTCATTGCTGGCTTTGCAAAGTTCTAGGATCTGTTCGGGCGCACCTTTACTGACTCTGTGCCAGTTACCACTAGAGTCGATGTAAGTCAAAGCAGTTCTCTTATCAGTAGGGTTGAACGGAAGGAAGTGAACTTCCGTGATTCCAGCCCGAGCCTCTTTTGGATCAGCAAGCATCCCAACCATGGCTGCGTCGATGGCATCCTGGTTCTCAATTCTTGAAGCCATAGCTGCAAATAAAAGAACTTGGTCTTTCTGCACACCCTTGCAGAAAACCTCAACCAAGTTTTTATCCACACTAAGTTTGTTGAGAGTTAGCGTCCCGGTTTTGTCACTGCACAACACATCCATTCCAGCCATTTCTTCAATGGCAGTCATACGCTTGGTGATGGCACCCTGCTGAGCAAGCTTGTGAGATCCAATAGCCATGGTGACAGACAAGACCGTAGGCATGGCAATAGGGATACCACCGATCAATAGGACCAAGAGATTATCAATACCATCTCTGTACTTTCGGCGTTGGATAGGGTACATGACGAGAATCTCAATCACCATACCAATGGCAATGGAACAGATACAGAAGTTACCAATAGCTGNTGCTGAGCAAGCTTGTGAGATCCAATAGCCATGGTGACAGACAAGACCGTAGGCATGGCAATAGGGATACCACCGATCAATAGGACCAAGAGATTATCAATACCATCTCTGTACTTTCGGCGTTGGATAGGGTACATGACGAGAATCTCAATCACCATACCAATGGCAATGGAACAGATACAGAAGTTACCAATAGCTGTAAGAACTTTCTGGAAATGTCCAACTTGGTTTGTGCTGTCCACAAGGTGAGCAGCTTTACCGAAGAAGGTGTGAACACCTGTGGCGATAACGACTGCCTCGATCTCTCCTTGTTTACAGGTTGAGCCAGAGAAAACTCCTTGACCAGGGTGCTTGGTTACAGGGAGAGACTCTCCGGTAAGAGCAGACTGGTCCACCTTTAAAGGATCACCTTCGAGAAGACGCGCATCGGCAGGGATAATGTCTCCGAGCTTAATGCTGACAATATCTCCTGGGACAAGAATAGCAGCTTCTTGTTCACTCCATTTCCCATCCCTAAGAACCTAGAAAACGGAGAAACATAACAACAACATTAGCACTAGAAGAAACTTTGTTACATTCTTCACAAAGCATTCTCTTACGACAAACCTTGGTTTTTGGAGCAAGACCAGCCATGAGAGCAGCAGCAGCATTACCGGCATTGTTCTCTTCGATGAAACTGATGGTAGAGTTGATGACAAGAAGACAGATGATACCAACAAAGTCCTGCCAATCCGGAGGCCTACCGTCACCGTTTGCCAAAGCAATAGCCATGATTGCAGCAGCTTCCATGACCCATGAAAGGGGATTCCACATAAATCCCAAAAACTTGAGAATCTTGCTTTCCTGTAAACATTCATTGTGCAAAGACAGTTTTTAGTAAACAACACAAAAACTAAAATGCAAATAGCCAAAAAAAAAAAAGAAGTTAAAAGACCTTTTTCTCTTCGAGCTTGTTGTATCCAAAAATCTGAACCCTGGCTTCCCCTTCCTGAGTCGTCAAACCTTCCTTCGTACATTTTAGTTGCTGGAAAACTTCCTCTATCGGACATTTCTCCTGCAAAAAATCAATGATAGATAAACAGTTTGAAATTATTCAGACATTCACGTGCACAAGAAGATTCATTACATATCTTCAGAAAGAGAAATGTTTGTCTCAAAAACAAATTAAAGAACTTGGTCGGAACTGATTAAAAATTTATAATAATGCACTCTCTTAAAAAAAAATGCATTGGGCATGATGATAATAAACAGAGACATAAAAATAATTGTTACCAGATCAATAGTTTCGTTCTTGATATCCTGGAGACTCGACATTTCTCCCTTTCTTCACTTCAAAAAAACCTTACAAATGGTGCCAGAGAAATAGCACTAAAACGGCAGCTGTGTCCACCGTTTCACTCGATCATAAGAAGGTATTCGGTGTGTGTTGAATAGTCGAGATGAGTTCTGTTTTTATACTACTAAAAGCGACGAAGTCTTCAGCCGTTTAGTTATTGTGGGTCCCCAATAAGTAGTCTCCATCTATCATGCCTTCTCCTTAATGAATTTATGATTTGCTTTTCTGTTTCCTTAATTGTTGATTAGGAATAGCATTGCCTTTGATATCGTTCAAATTACTATTCATTAACCCCCAGAGTTAATACTTGTTGCCTTGTGGGTCTCCTTTCTACTGAAATCATGAAGAAACTTATTTACTTTCACTCTAGTAAAAAATTTCAACCATGAATTATTATTTATCTTTAGTTATTGCTTATTAGTCTTACACACAACAAATTTTCTATTTTATTTAAAAAATTCTGTTTGAAATTTTGATGAAGCTGATAAGAGAAAAAAATAATTATTTTCAAAATCTCTTTCTAAAATTTGTAAAACAAAGAGTTATTGCTCCCAATAAATCATCATATCAGGAAAGAAATAATTAGTGGAGGTGTTACACTGCTGTGCGATTTTAAATTAAAGTTGACAAAAATGCAACATACTTCTTGCTGCTTAACGCATATTCCTATTATTAATTATTTTTACTCTGCCACCTATTTGATTCCATGTATATAATTCCATACATAATTCAGGCTGAAAATTTCAACTCTCTCTCTATATATATATTTCCTTACAAAATCATTTTTAATGTTTAGGTTCGTATGTTTATTAAGCTGGTTTAATTAGGAAGAAAATCGTGCTACTCACTTTGTTTGATTCTGCATTGACTTTGAATCAACTTGAGTTGTAGAAATACAAATTCCAGAGATAGGTCGAATAATTTAATTTTATATGGAAAAAAATCTGTGTGTTTATAGTTTTCGTGGCCTTAATGGAAGGGAATGCAAAACTATCACCTTCCAAGGTGCATCATGGCTAGGTCAGCAGTGGGTACGAAGTCACACGTTGACATTTTTTCATGGCATCATGGTAATCTCTCTCATGCCTTTGACATTTTTCATTAGTCATACAATACCATTCGTAAATTTCCATAATTGTCAATGTCATGAAGGCGATGGTAAAACTGCTTTACATCATTACGTAATGTATATTATTCTGTTGAGGAGTATAAACGACCTAAATGGGTACGTAAGGTCATTAAGAAGAAGATGTAAATCGATTTCATCATGGACTCGACATATTGTAACTTTTTGTCTTTCATCTTTTGAAAGAATATTTCAACAAAGGCTGGCTGACTGATTGACTTTATAGTATAAAATTTCGTACTTAAAAACGTGAGGATTATCCATTTAGTAAACAATTCCCGAGTTTCGAATTTAATATATGCTAAATATCAAAGCTAACTAAGTTATTGGTCAACTAGGAGATAAACAATATAGTTTTTTACAAAAAAAAATCGATATATGTCCTCGAACATTTGATTCTCTGAATATCCTAAACAGTCCAACAAAAACTCTTGTTTCTTTAATATTATGAAGGTAAACATATGTAGACGCACCCAGATAATTCTGCCTATGTACAGCCATGCCGTCCTGGACTCGATGGTTGAGATAAGCAAAAGGCTAATTACATGTCCCCCTCTCTTTTTTATAAAATGTATATTTTGCTCAGAGAAAAAAAGATCGTTAAATCTTTCAATAAAGAAAATATCTTTGATCAAGAAATTCCAAAACATTTTTAGTTATCTATTTTGATCTTAAAGGTACAAACTGCATCAACGTTTACTCATAAAGACATTCCTTAGATTGAAAGTTACTGGATTAAGTTACATTTTGTTGTAGAATCCCCTTTGGTCCATACATTTGTATGAGGATTCATCAAGGTTTCAAGTTCCGTAAAAAAAAATTTATTAACAATTATATAAATTAACAGAGGAAATACTATAAGCTGTATTCGCCATGGTGCAAATAAATGGTGCAAATAAACAAGGTCAAATCTATGTCGTTATAGGATGACTAAAATGATGCAGTTAGATGTATATCATCACGAGATAGATAATGTTTTTTGTTGTCAAGTTTCTATATAATATTTTTTTCATAATTGTAATATTATAATAAATCAATATTAAAAATTACATTTTATTTCGCGTTTGATTTCACGATCGTTTTAGTATTTTGATCTAGTAAAATGTAAACAATTTTTCTATGAAAAGGTAACAAACTATAACTTTTTGATTAACTTATGGCAAAAAAGTACATGTTGAACTTCGACACAACAATTTAGACGTTACATGCAACAAATTGTAGTAATGTATATGTATTTGGAATCAGTGGAAACAACCACTTGCTCTGAAATTATGTGGAGGAATAGAGATTTATTCTGAAACCAGAAACAAATAGCTCTACTTGACCGCAAATACAATTTCTATGAGTTCATGCATAAAAAATCTTCGCCGTATATTAAACTTTTAGTCAAAGAAACATAGTAGAGTTAATTATATCTTAAAATGAAATTTTGTCAAACAAAACCTAATTGATGATTTTTGTAGAGTTATAACATTCATCTACATAAAATGTATGTGAATTGCAGTGTTCTAAAACTAGTTCGTTACACTTTTTATCCAGCGGATGAAGTTTTAGCATCTAACTGTATACGCGTACGTGTAAACGGAGTCTAGACAAATATATATTTTATATGAAATATAAATATAAAATTAAGGTATACATTAGTTTTATAAAAATGAACATAAAATATACTTCAAATATAATTTTATATATAAAAGTATAGATTAAGCTTATATAAATAGTTTCAAATTAAAAAAAAATTAAAAACATATTTGAATATATAAAATGATAAATTAATAAATTTGAAATTACTTTGCAAGCAGCTATCTAATAGATATAATCATGTAAATACATAAAATAAGTAACATTAATATAAATAATAACATTAGTATAACATATAGTAATCTTAATATGTTTTATAACACTGGCAAATCTATTATTATTTTAGTATATATATGTTTAGCTTTGATACCTAACTATATATGTTTGTCTCACGGTCTTACTAAATTTTTACTATAAAGGGCAATCAGCCTTTGTAGAAAAATTATTTCAAAAGATGATAGACAAGAAGTTATGTTAGATTGCTCACTCTGTTTGTTGAACCACACTCACCTCTTATGAAATCTGGTGAACTTTTCTTATTCTACCTTCCTCACTTTGATTCTCCATGCTTTCGTCTGTCCTTTTTATGCAAGTGTAAATTCTCAACACATTTTTCTTTCCTTTTGTACATACACCTTATGATAGATTACTCTTACATTTATAGTAGCTTTTTTTTCATATCAAATATCACCATGCCTAATTGCCCTATTACTCCCAATTTAGGCATCTAGAATATAGGCTATTCTTACAAACAAATGCAGTCAATATTCTAACAACTCATAGCAACTCTCTAAATCACATTCTGAGTTTAGTTAGCTTACTAACACCTAGACCGATGTCAACTATTCTTATTCTTCTTTTCACATAGATACTAATTTTCTTCTTTGACTTCTGGTTTGGTGTTTTTTTCCTTACTTTACTTCTTCCTTCATGATCACTTGTTTCTTCTTCCTTTGTTTCTTCTTTCACATACTTAACTCTTTTTTTTTTCTTTTTCTCTTAATTGTTTGTCTTTCTCATTTGCAGGGCTTATTCAAGGGATCATTTCTCAACAAGTTAAATGTGTCAAATGATGTCACTGGGTCCAGATGATATATATAGCTTATCAGGAAAAGTCACAGTGGAGTATGTGTTGCTGAAACACAGGAAGAGAACCCACATGGAAGACAGAGATTGATATACTGCGGCTAAAGAACTCTGAAAACATGGATACTGTTCTGTGGAAATGCAAGGATGATAGATATAAGAAGTTCTTGTCTAAGAACACTGAAGGACTCATTAGAGAGGAGGATCCAGTTTGTAGTTGGTTAAAGGAAGTCTTGTTTCTGTATGCAACACCCAGATCATCTTTTCTCCAATGGCTTGCGGTGAAGAACCGTCTATTAAGGATATAGATATAGATAAGGAAAGGGTGTGTAGAGGGAAGGGAAATAGAACCCGTGTGTGCAATGAATTTGTTTGATCCATCGGCAATCACCACAGTCTCACCTCCTTCATATGGTTGATGCAAGGCCAAGTTTTGCAGGTCAGAAGTGATATGGTGAGTAGCACCACTGTATAGCAACCAAGGAGTAGCCGCCTATGGATGTGCTGCAATCATGTTTACTCGAGGCTGCTGCTGCCATGGCGGAAACTGAGTCTGCTGAGAGGCTGCTTGGAAGCTTTGAAGCTGAGGACACAGTTTTGCGCCATGCCCGTGTGTACCACAGATTTGACATTTGCCGAGGTATGGTCGTGGAGCAAACATACCAAGAATATGGAGTATAGTGATCTACTAGAATGAGATAATATTTGAATTTATCAGTAGATAAAATCGGTGATGACCACACATCTGAGTAAATAATTTCAAGAGGTCTAGTAGAGGTTACATATTGTACGCTAATCATCTAATACAATCACATTCCCTATTCTATATCTATATCCTTAATATCGTCTGGCCACAAGTGTTCGAATAATAAAGTGGGACTCAAACATCAACCCATTGTGCGTCTTATGTAAAGAGCCATGGGAATTGTGGGATCATCTAGTTTTCAAATGCTCTTGTTCAGCTCAAATTTGGGAGAAGCTCACCAAAAAAAACACTTGCATATAAATACACAACGAACTGGGATCGTATTGTACATCTCCTCCAGTACATCTTTCAACCACAGTCTATGCACTTTGGAGGGAGATAAATCGAAGAGAGCATGATGAGTCAGAGTCACTATCTATGCTACTCAAAAATATGTGGAGAATACGGCAAAATAGAGAACAACATACTGGACTTGAATAAGCCGGCCCGGCAAAAAGAGTGAAAATAATTTCGAAAGAATAAAAAACGATAGGCATTTTTTCTTTTTAAAATTATCGCCCCAATAAGAAATATATTCTTAGGATAGGTCTTCGGAGGCCGGAGGAGGCAAGTATGGGACCGGGACAACCTTTGGAACTGGTTGGCAACGTGGGAACCAACTGATTCTTAAATTTTTTATTCTTTCGAAATTATTTTCACTCTTTCGTAGCTATCTCAAAAATATAGTACTATATAAGATGTAAAAATAAATTTTAATTGAATAAATTTGTCATTCTTTGAAAACAACATGTGCCAAGTGAAAGATGAAACATATTTTTGTGACCGCACTGCAAGTACCAGTTAGATCATTTCTCCTCAAATAAATATGTACGCTAACAATAGTGTGCTGATATTTCAGTTTTACAGAAGAATATTATTATAAATCGGCATGCATATATCGTATTACATGATGATGCAATACAGTTTTACTTATTTAACATTTACACCAAAAAAGAAAAAAGTTTTACCATCACCTTCATGAAAGTGATTTCCCCGAAATTAACGAATATGATATCGATGAATGGAAAATGTCAAAGGCATGATAGAAATTGCCATGAAAAATGTCAACATGTGACTTCGTTTCCATTGCTGGCTTTGGCATGATGCACCGTGAAAGGGACAATCCAACATATTGAGTAGCATGTTATACCCATATATAAATCAGTTCCCGAAATTTGAATTAATATGCTAAATTTCACTAAAAACCTCGTAAAATGAATATATATTTCTAGCTGAAGAATTTAGAATGAAGTGTATACCGAATATAATATATAGAACCATAAATTAACATTTACACCAAAAAATAAAATATAAAACCATATAGGCGGCACAATACAAATAGCCAGTAAGAGGAATATACGTTAAGCAGCAAGAAGCATGTTGCATTTTTGTCAACTTCATTTAAAATCCCACAGCAGTGCACCTCCACCAATGTTTTCTGTCCTGATATAACTCTTTCACTTACAAATTTTGTAAAAGAGATATTGCAAATATATTTTTCCTATGAGCTTCATAAAAATCTCAAAATATATTATTCCTATTAGAAAATCTTTCAAATAGGTGGCATAATGAATTTGTAAGTCATATATGTTTCTGGTTGAAAATTTCAGAGCAAATTATGTGTAGAATAAAATACATGGAACCAAATAGCTGGAAAGAGTAAAAAGAATTAATAAGAGGAAATGTTAAGCAGCACGAAGTACATATATTGATTTTAAATCAATTTAATTAAAATCTACATTAGTGGTAACACCTCCACCAATAACTCTTTGACTTGCATAATGATAATTTTGAACGATATCAAATACTAAATATTAAATATCATTTTAAGGATAAGGCGTGGCAAATGGAGACTACTTGTTAGAACCCACAATAACTAAACGGCTGAGACATTCGTCGTTTTTAGTGGTATATAAACAAGACTCGTATCAACTCTGCAACACACAGCCCGCTTCACCTAATACCTTCTTATTGCTCCTCTCCTGCCAAAATCCGTATGATCGAGTGAAACGGTGGACACAGCTATCATTTGGAAGGTTTTTTAAAGTGAAGAAAGGGAGAGATGTCGAGTCTTGAGAATATCAAGAACGAAACTGTTGATTTGGTAACAATTATTTTTATCTGTCTGTTTATTATCATCATACCCAATGGAAGTTTTTTTTTTTTAACAGAGTGCATTATTATAAATTTGAATCAGTTCCGACCAAGATATTTCTTTTTGAGACAAACATTTCTCTTTCTGAAGATTTATAATCAATCTTCTTGTGCACGTGAATGTCTGAATAATTTCAAACTGTTTTATCTCTCATTGATTTTTTACAGGAGAAATGTCCAATAGAGGAAGTTTTCCAGCAACTAAAATGTACGAAGGAAGGTTTGACGACTCAGGAAGGGGAAGCCAGGGTTCAGATTTTTGGCTACAACAAGCTTGAAGAGAAAAAGGTCTTTTAACTTCTTCTTTTTTATTTTTTTTTGCTATTTATATTTTAGATTTTGTGTTGTTTACTAAAAATTGTCTTTGCAAAATGAATGTTTGCAGGAAAGCAAGATTCTCAAGTTTTTGGGATTTATGTGGAATCCACTTTCATGGGTCATGGAAGCTGCTGCAATCATGGCTATTGCTTTAGCAAATGGTGACGGTAGGCCTCCGGATTGGCAGGATTTTGTCGGTATCATCTGTCTTCTTGTCATCAACTCTACCATCAGTTTCATCGAAGAGAACAATGCCGGTAATGCTGCTGCTGCTCTCATGGCTGGTCTTGCTCCTAAAACCAAGGTTTGTTTTTCATAAGAGAATGGTTTGTGGAGAATGTACCAAAGTTTCTTCTAGTGCTAATGTTGTTGTTATGTTTCTTCGTTTTTTAGGTTCTTAGGGATGGGAAATGGAGTGAACAAGAAGCTGCCATTCTTGTCCCAGGAGATATTGTTAGCATTAAACTTGGAGACATTATCCCTGCGGATGCTCGTCTTCTCGAAGGTGATCCTTTAAAGGTGGACCAGTCTGCTCTTACCGGAGAGTCTCTCCCTGTAACCAAGCACCCTGGTCAAGGAGTTTTCTCTGGCTCAACCTGTAAACAAGGAGAGATCGAGGCAGTCGTTATCGCCACAGGTGTTCACACCTTCTTTGGTAAAGCAGCTCATCTTGTGGACAGCACAAACCAAGTTGGACATTTCCAGAAAGTTCTTACAGCTATTGGTAACTTCTGTATCTGTTCCATTGCCATTGGTATGGTGATTGAGATTCTCGTCATGTACCCTATCCAACGCCGAAAGTACAGAGATGGTATTGATAATCTCTTGGTCCTATTGATCGGTGGTATCCCTATTGCCATGCCTACGGTCTTGTCTGTCACCATGGCTATTGGATCTCACAAGCTTGCTCAGCANCAGCTATTGGTAACTTCTGTATCTGTTCCATTGCCATTGGTATGGTGATTGAGATTCTCGTCATGTACCCTATCCAACGCCGAAAGTACAGAGATGGTATTGATAATCTCTTGGTCCTATTGATCGGTGGTATCCCTATTGCCATGCCTACGGTCTTGTCTGTCACCATGGCTATTGGATCTCACAAGCTTGCTCAGCAAGGTGCCATCACCAAGCGTATGACTGCCATTGAAGAAATGGCTGGAATGGATGTTCTGTGCAGTGACAAAACCGGGACGCTAACACTCAACAAACTTAGTGTGGATAAAAACTTGGTTGAGGTTTTCTGCAAGGGTGTGCAGAAAGACCAAGTTCTTGTATTTGCGGCTATGGCTTCAAGAATTGAGAACCAGGATGCTATCGACGCAGCCATGGTTGGGATGCTTGCTGATCCAAAAGAGGCTCGAGCTGGAATCACGGAAGTTCACTTCCTTCCGTTCAACCCTACTGATAAGAGAACTGCTTTGACTTACATCGACTCTAGTGGTAACTGGCACAGAGTCAGTAAAGGTGCTCCTGAACAGATCCTCGAACTTTGCAAAGCCAGCAATGACCTTAGCAAGAAGGTGCTCGATATCATCGAAAAGTATGCCGAGCGTGGTCTTAGGTCTTTGGCTGTTGCTCGCCAGGTACTTTGCTTTGATACACTTTAGTTTACTGCTTGGAAACAAATATTAATTTTTTGTTTGTGTTCCTTCTTTAGACGGTGCCAGAGAAAAATAAAGAAAGTCCAGGTAGCCGATGGGAGTTTGTTGGCTTGTTGCCACTTTTTGATCCCCCAAGACATGACAGTGCCGAAACCATTCGAAGGGCTTTGCATCTTGGTGTTAACGTCAAGATGATCACTGGTAATAATCATACCTCACTCTTCAATCTTGTTATCAGAGACAAATGTCTCACATCAGAAGTTGAAAAAAAATCTAATATAATATGTTTAAATCTAGTTTCTACCAATTAGTTTTAAGTTGGAAACTCGTCTTGTCGTGGTAACTAAATATCTTTTCATTTCCTCCGCTAACATTCATTTGTACAATGCATGTGACCAGGTGACCAACTTGCTATTGGTAAGGAAACTGGTCGCAGACTTGGAATGGGAACAAACATGTACCCGTCCTCGGCTCTTCTCGGTAACCACAAGGACGCATCACTTGCAACCATTCCTGTTGAGGAGCTGATCGAACAGGCTGATGGTTTTGCTGGAGTCTTCCCAGGTTATTCTTGTTTTTTTTTCTTTTATGTTCTCAGTGCAGAGGTGATTACATGAAATCTAAGCTTCTTTGTTTTGGACAATGCAGAGCACAAATACGAGATTGTGAAGAAGTTGCAAGAGAGGAAGCATATCGTTGGAATGACTGGTGATGGTGTCAACGATGCTCCTGCTTTGAAGAAAGCTGATATTGGTATTGCTGTGGATGATGCCACAGATGCTGCTAGGGGTGCTTCAGATATCGTTCTAACTGAGCCTGGACTCAGTGTTATCATCAGTGCTGTCCTCACCAGCAGAGCCATTTTCCAAAGAATGAAGAACTATACCATATATGCAGTCTCAATCACAATCCGTATTGTGCTTGGTTTCATGCTTATTGCTCTTATATGGAAGTTTGACTTCTCAGCATTTATGGTTCTGATCATTGCCATTCTTAACGATGGTGAGCATTACTTTCCTTATTGTATATATCTCAAGTCCGTCATTTACAAAAGTTACTTATATCATATATGTTTTCTATAGGTACGATCATGACAATTTCAAAGGACAGAGTCACGCCATCTCCCACACCTGATAGCTGGAAACTTAAAGAAATTTTTGCTACTGGAGTTGTGCTTGGAAGCTACCTAGCCATCATGACTGTTGTTTTCTTCTGGTTGGCAAACGAGACCGACTTCTTCTCGGTAATAATAATAATAATATGTCTTCTTTTCTAAGTGTATAGAGTTTTAAACTAACTTTCACTTTCGATTTACAGGAAAAGTTTGGTGTGAGGTCCATCAGGGGTAATGAGCACGAGCTAATGAGTGCGGTGTATCTACAAGTTAGTATCATTAGTCAAGCTCTAATCTTCGTCACACGATCAAGGAGTTGGTCTTTTGTTGAACGTCCTGGAGCGTTGCTCATGATTGCTTTCCTCATTGCACAACTGGTAAGATCATCATTACTCCATATTTTGAGGGATTTCTCATAGAAACCAGTTTTTTAATCTATTCATTTTAAAAAATGTAGGTTGCTACTTTGATTGCGGTTTACGCCAACTGGGAGTTCGCAGAGGTTAAAGGTATTGGATGGGGATGGGCTGGAGTGATCTGGCTATTTAGTATAGTAACATACTTCCCACTGGACGTTCTCAAGTTTGCCATTCGATACGCCTTGACTGGAAAGGCTTGGCTCAACATGACTGAGAACAGGACCGCTTTAACGACGAAGAAAGATTTCGGAAAAGAAGAGAGGGAGGCACAATGGGCAGTTGCTCAGAGGACACTTCACGGTTTACAGCCAAAAGAACCTGTTAACGTAATTCCTGAGCAAGGAACTTACAGAGAATTGTCTGAGATTGCTGAGCAAGCCAAGAGAAGAGCTGAGATCGCTAGGTATAGTAAACATTTTTTATCTCCACCTCTACGTAGAGTTACCAATTCTTTGACTGGAGTGTAACACTAACTGAATGTTTTATATGTTAACAACAGGCTTAGAGAGCTGCACACACTCAAGGGACATGTGGAATCAGTAGCCAAGCTAAAGGGCTTAGACATTGAAACTCCAGGACACTACACTGTCTAGTCACGAAGAGAAGAACAAACCAAACATAAGATTTATCGTTTTCCTTTGTGTCTGTTTTATCCCTTTTTTTTTCCTTTTCTTCATGGCCGCTTGAGGTTATTCTACTAAATTCAAGTTTGCAAGAGAAGAAAATTCTCAGACCTACCAAAAATGTAAAAAAACTTGAATCTTTTATTAATGAAGTTTTTTTTCTTGTGTGCTATTACATATTACCTATAAGCTCTCTCTCTCTCTCTCTCTATATATATATATATATATATATGTATATAGAAAATGTATAAATATAAATGAAAGCACCCAAAAACTTAAGTAGGTAAATCTTTAAATAAAGAAGAAAATATAAAAGAAGTCTTCCATTTCAAAAAAAATGGACCTGACATTCTTTTGTAGATGATGAATCACACATCTGCCTTGACAACGTTACTATAGTTGCTACTTGCTAGGCTACACTTTGTTTTATTTTGTAAGAGTTGAGAACTTCTTCTTTACTAAGGAATACAATCACATCATTATCTTCATTGAAAACTTCGGTTCTCCTCTGCTTGGGCATCAACTCTTTGAACTATTTTGGGCCAATAACACTATTGAAACAATTATCTTCTCCTCTTCTGAAATTACATATAACAATGGAATATATGGATTTTGTTGAAAGCATGATCATCATGTATATCTTTTTGTTCAATCTATTTCTCCACAGGTCTTCATTAGAACTTGAATTGATAACAACACAGTTGTTTCCAGAGAGACGTTCTTCTCCTCTGTTTCTTTGTTTTTTTTGTTAACACTAACCAGTTCTTCTCCTCTTTTTTTGGACGATTTTCATGGAACCCTAATAAGTTCTCCTCTTGTATTTCTTCATAAATTTCTCTTGTTTTTGGCATTTAATCTCAGCCATTAAATTTGTCGCGTGGTTAATTAAAGCTGTCAAATGGTTGGTTAAAGTCGTCATCTGATTGGTGAAAGCAGTTAACGCCATGGTAATAACTTTAGAAAAAAACTCAAAAAATCTTATATGGTTACTAATTGGACTTTTATAGTTGATCAATATTCAAAAGCGAAAGACAAAAAAATGATCCAGTATGATGCCACATGACATAGTCAGAAATCGATAGGTTAAAGGTGTTATGCCAATATCAAAATCAAGTTTGCAAGAAACAAACTTGAAAATAAAATCATAAACTTCACTACACTGTTTACTCACAAAAAGAAGAAGAACCCAAACATATGATTTATCTTTTTTCCTTGTTTTTGTTTTCGTTTTTTACTCTCTATTTTCTTTTTTCGTGACTTTTTGAGGTTATTGTGAGAAATCTTGTGATGTTTAGCAAGAGCTAAGTCTACTAAATTATTAAACCTATGAATAGAGTAAAATAAATTGAAACTTAATGAAAATAAAATTGTGTTTTTCTGTCTATTACATATCACATATAACATCTCTACACACAACTAAAGTCAAAACATAAATAAAAAAATACTTAGAAATATGCAAATTCATAGAAGTAAAAAAGCTATAAAAAGTAAAAGTACTCCAGAACTTAGATATATAAATCTTTAGAAAATATGAAATCATACATGCACTCTTCCTGCACTTTTCTAGATGATGAATTACACCTATCTTGAAAACGTCCACAGCTGATAGGATGTACTTTTTAAACAGTTAAGAAACTCTTCTCACATTACTGACATTATTATATTCTTTGAAAATTTGGTTCTCTTATGCTCGTCACCATCAATCCTTAAATAGTTCTCTTCTCATCTTCCGAAATTCTATAGAATAATAAAATATTATGATTTGTTGAAAATACGTGTTTCATGTAGATTTTTTGTTCGGTCTCTTTATGTGTATCTATAGGTTCTTCTTTAGAACTTAAATTAATATCAACAATGTTGTTTCAAGATTTTGGAAGTTCTCCTCCACTATTTATTTCTATTAAATTAATATGATCACTGGTTGATTTTCTATTGTCGATCAAATATCAAAAGAGACATGAGAAATCATACTCTGATACCTCAAAAATTGATAGGCTTAGCTGTTGTTATATGACTTTTTAACGTTTATTAAAGAGCTGTAATTAAACAGTAGACATGTTTTGGTGAATTGTGGGTTGTAAACTGCCAAAAATATGAAAATAATCAAATGGGTTACTGAATTTTACTAACGATTACTGAAATCTCAGCATAATAAAGACAAATCACCATAATAAGTAATAATAGTTAATGACAACATTTTCTAAATAGATTTTTAGAATGATATTTTTTAATAGTTTAGATTATCAGATGAAAAAGAGGTATAAACTAAACTAGCTTTTTGCTCTGTATTTTATATAATAGAAAAATTTGTAAATAATCATTATAATTTATAAAAATACTTACAAAATTCATAAGTTTTGATTCAACGAGAATAACTGAAAACATTGATGGAACCCATCCAAGTTGATTCCAAGTCAATGCATAATCCAGACACATTGAGTAGTATGCATGTTCGAGGGTGTTTTTCAATTTCGAGGGTGATATACACGGTAATTAATTACCACCCACAAAAGTTGTAAGATATTAGTACTCCATCAAACAAAACCAGTTTCTTCCTACCAATCTAATAAATATACGGACCTAATAACACATCAGTTGAAGAATTCTTATATAAAAATGCCACTTTTAACATTTTTTACACAAATTAAGAAATGATTAAAATATATATAAATTTTAATTATACATATTCAACAAATAATGTTTGAAATAAATGAAATTATTTATAAAATTAATATATCTGCAATTAATATTATGTTGAATATATCTGCAATTAATATTAAGTTGAATATATCTGCAATTAATATTAAGCTGAAAGTTGTATTTGAATTCTAAACAGATATTCCTTTTGCAAGAAAAAAATTTAAAAATGACTTTTAATATGAAATATATGGAGTATTCAACAAAACAAAATGATAAAAAAGAGAAGATATTAGATGTATAGATAATAGGTCTCAAATGATTTTTCAGAAAAAAATCTCCAAAACCTTATCACATATTTGACCTCTTTCAATTAATTCATTTTTATTAAAAATTAAAATTTAATACTTTAATTAAGTTGAATTAAAATATTAGAGTTTCTTTTTGATTGAAAACTTTAGAAAGGTTCTCATGAGTCATGGATTAAGATGTTCTACACCATTAAAAATGAATTTGTAAGGAAATATATATTTCTAGGTGACACTCTCAGAGTCAATTACGTAAGGAACAAAATATATGAAACCAAATAGGTTAAGCAGCAAGAAGTATGTTGCCTTTTTTGTCAATTTTATCTAAAATCACACAGCAGTGACACCTCCACCAACTTTTTTTTTTCCTGATACAATGATTCATTTGGAGGAAGAAATCTTTGACTTTACAAAATTTAGAAAGAGATTTTGCAAATAATCTTTTTCTCATATAATATTTCAAATATACTATTAATAAAAGGAGAAGGTGTGACCAATGGAGGATACTTGGACCCACAATACTAAACGGCAGAGAGATTCGTCGTTTTCAGTAGTATAAAAGCAGGACTCGTACAAACTCTGCGATACACAGCCTGCATCACCTAATACTTCTTATTGCTCCTCTCTCGAGTAAAACGGTGGTCACAACTGTCGTTTTAGTGCTACTTCTCCGTGGTTCTTTTTGAAGTGAAGGAAGGGAGAGATGTCGAGTCTCCAGGATATCAAGAACGAGACTGTTGATCTGGTAACCATTTTTTTTTGTTTATATCAAATCATCATGCCTGTTCTATGGTTTTGCTTTTCAATGGGAAAAAATTATCTGCACACAGCTACTCTCGTTTTGGATAAGATGTTCTGTCTGTAAACAAGGAGTTTTATATTTTTATGAGATAAATATTCCGCCAAATCTTTAACAAGTCTAACGACTATATGAGATCCTTTAAATCATTCACATGAACTAAAATAGTTCCGACCAAGTTTCTTGTTTTTTTAAGACAAATATTTCTCTTTCTGAATATACAGAATCAATATACATATGTATGTGAATGTCTGAATTACTTCAAATTGTCCGATATAAGATCTTTTTGATAATTTTTTTTTAAATGGATCCGACCAAGTTCTTTGATAGTTCCGACCCAATTTCGTTGTTTCTAAGACAAACATTTTTATTTCTGAAATATTCTTTTGTTTGTGATCATGTGAATGCCTGAATGACTCTAAATTATTTGTCTCATCGAAAATTTCTCTGACTTTTTGCAGGAGAAATGTCCATTAGAGGAAGTTTTCCAGCAGCTAAAATGTACCAAGGAAGGGTTGACGACTCAGGAAGGGGAAGCCAGGGTTCAGATTTTTGGCTACAACAAGCTTGAAGAGAAAAAGGTCTTTAACTTCTTCTTCTTTTTTTGCTATTTGCTTTTTGTTTACTAAAATGTCTTTGCACAATGACTTCTTACAGGAAAGCAAGATTCTCAAGTTTTTGGGATTTATGTGGAATCCCCTTTCATGGGTCATGGAAGCTGCTGCAATCATGGCCATTGCTTTGGCCAACGGTGACGGTAGGCCTCCGGATTGGCAGGACTTTGTTGGTATCATCTGTCTTCTTGTCATCAACTCTACCATCAGTTTCATTGAAGAGAACAATGCCGGTAATGCTGCTGCTGCTCTCATGGCTGGTCTTGCTCCTAAAACCAAGGTTTGTTTTTCATAAGAGAATGGTTTGTGGAGAATGTACCAAAGTTTCTTCTAGTGCTAATGTTGTTGTTATGTTTCTCTAGGTTCTTAGGGATGGTAAATGGAGTGAACAAGAAGCTGCTATTCTTGTCCCAGGAGATATTGTTAGCATTAAGCTTGGAGACATTATCCCTGCCGATGCTCGTCTTCTCGAAGGTGATCCTTTAAAGGTGGACCAATCTGCTCTTACTGGAGAGTCTCTCCCTGTAACCAAGCACCCTGGTGAAGGAGTTTTCTCTGGCTCAACCTGTAAACAAGGAGAGATTGAGGCTGTTGTTATCGCCACAGGTGTTCGCACCTTCTTCGGTAAAGCTGCTCATCTTGTGGACAGCACAAACCAAGTTGGACATTTCCAGAAGGTTCTTACAGCTATTGGTAACTTCTGTATCTGTTCCATTGCCATTGGTATGGTGATTGAGATTCTCGTCATGTACCCTATCCAACGCCGAAAATACAGAGATGGAATTGATAATCTCTTGGTCCTATTGATTGGTGGTATCCCCATTGCTATGCCTACGGTCTTGTCTGTCACCATGGCTATTGGCTCTCACAAGCTTGCTCAGCAGGGTGCCATCACCAAGCGTATGACTGCCATCGAAGAATTGGCTGGGATGGATGTGTTGTGCAGCGACAAAACCGGGACACTAACTCTCAATAAACTGAGTGTGGACAAAAACTTGGTTGAGGTTTTCTGCAAGGGTGTGGAGAAAGACCAAGTTCTTTTATTTGCAGCTATGGCTTCAAGAATTGAGAACCAGGATGCCATTGATGCAGCCATGGTTGGGATGCTTGCTGATCCAAAGGAGGCTCGAGCTGGAATTAGGGAGGTTCACTTCCTTCCATTCAACCCTACTGATAAGAGAACTGCTTTGACTTACATTGACTCTAGTGATAACTGGCACAGAGTCAGTAAAGGTGCTCCCGAGCAGATCCTCGAACTTTGCAAAGCCAGCAATGACCTTAGCAAGAGGGTGCTCGATATTATCGAAAAGTATGCCGAGCGTGGTCTCAGGTCTTTGGCTGTTGCTCGCCAGGTAGTTAACTTGTTTTCTTTGACACTCTTTATTTATTACATAATGGAAACAAATTATCATTTATATGTGTTCCCATCTTCTTCTTTAGACGGTACCAGAAAAAACAAAGGAAAGCCCAGGTGGACGGTGGGAGTTTGTTGGTTTGTTGCCACTTTTTGATCCCCCAAGACATGACAGCGCTGATACCATTCGAAGGGCTTTGGATCTTGGTGTTAACGTCAAGATGATCACTGGTAATAATCATGCCTCACTCTTCGATCTTGGTATTAGGAACAAACGTCTCACATCAGAAAGGATCTTAAATAATATATAAAAAAGATGGACAAATCTATTTACTATCAATTGGTTTTGAATTAGAATCCGTTTTATCCTGGTTCAGTAAATACTAACATTTCACTGGACAATGTATGTTTCCAGGTGACCAACTTGCTATTGGCAAGGAAACTGGTCGAAGACTTGGAATGGGAACAAACATGTATCCGTCTTCGGCTCTTCTTGGTAATCACAAGGACGCCGCACTTTCATCCATTCCTGTTGAGGAGCTGATCGAACAGGCTGATGGTTTTGCTGGAGTCTTCCCAGGTTATTATCTATTTTCTTTATTATGTCAGTGCAGATATGGTTGGTCACCTTAGATCTAAGCTTATTTTTTTTGGACACTGTAGAGCACAAATATGAGATTGTGAAGAAGTTGCAGGAGAGGAAGCACATTGTTGGAATGACTGGTGATGGTGTCAACGATGCTCCTGCTTTGAAGAAAGCTGATATCGGTATTGCTGTGGATGATGCTACGGATGCTGCTAGGGGGGCTTCAGATATCGTTCTCACGGAGCCTGGACTCAGTGTTATCATCAGTGCTGTCCTCACCAGCAGAGCTATTTTCCAGAGAATGAAGAACTATACTATATATGCAGTCTCAATCACAATCCGTATCGTGCTTGGTTTCATGCTTATTGCTCTCATATGGAAGTTTGACTTCTCAGCATTTATGGTTCTGATCATTGCCATTCTTAACGATGGTGAGCTAGATTGTCCTTTTTGAATAAAACTCAAATACCTAAACTCAGCATTTACTTATATTTTATAAATTTCTATAGGTACTATTATGACAATTTCAAAGGATAGAGTCAAGCCATCTCCTACACCTGATAGCTGGAAACTTAGAGAAATCTTCGCTACTGGAGTTGTGCTTGGAAGCTACCTAGCCATCATGACTGTTGTTTTCTTCTTACTGGCACACAAGACCGACTTTTTCTCGGTAATAATATTATCAACTTAATTATTTCACTTCTCACCGGTCGATTTTTTGCTCGGTCAACAGAAGTTTATATTGTTATACTTGTCTATATTAACGAAGTGTTGGCAATTTTTTTGGTTAAGTGTATTTTATTCTTGGTGTACTAACTTTTACCGTCGTTTCACAGCATGTGTTTGGTGTGAGGTCCATCAGGGATAGTGACCACGAGCTGATGAGTGCGCTGTATCTACAAGTTAGTATCATTAGTCAAGCTCTAATCTTCGTTACAAGATCAAGGAGTTGGTCCTTTGTTGAACGTCCTGGAGCGTTGCTGATGATTGCTTTCCTCATTGCACAACTGGTAAGATCATCATTACTCCATATTTTGAGGGATTTCTCATAGACCAGTTTTTAATATATATTTGTTTCTTTCAAATGTAGGTTGCTACTTTGATTGCGGTTTACGCCAACTGGGAGTTCGCAGAGGTTATGGGTATTGGATGGGGATGGGCTGGAGTGATATGGATATACAGCATTGTAACATACTTCCCACTGGACGTTATCAAGTTTGCTATTCGATACGCCTTGACTGGAAAGGCTTGGCTCAACATGACTGAGAACAGGACCGCTTTAACGACGAAGAAAGATTTCGGAAAAGAAGAGAGGGAGGCTCAATGGGCAGTTGCTCAGAGGACACTTCACGGTTTGCAGCAAAAAGAACCTGTTAACATCATTCCTGAGCAAGGAGGTTACAGAGAACTGTCTGAGATTGCTGAGCAAGCCAAGAGAAGAGCTGAGATCGCTAGGTATATTAATAAACCTTTATCTCAATGTTGAAGTATTACCGATTCTTTGACTGGAACTAAACACTAACTGAATGTTTTATATGTTAACAACAGGCTTAGGGAGCTGCACACACTTAAAGGACATGTGGAATCAGTTGCAAAGCTTAAGGGTTTGGACATTGATACTCCAGAACACTACACTGTCTAATCTAAAAAGAATAGCAAACCAAACATATGATTGATCTTTTTCCCAGTTTTTTTGTTTTTGTTGTCTGCTTTTTTCCTTTTCTTTATGACCTCTTAAGGAGAGATGCTATTGGAATAATGTGTTAGAATAATTATATCTAATAAATGCTATTGGAGATATTCTGAATTACACCTACCTTTTGTGTTTCGATGGGAACATCTTGTTATTAAAGAACACAAATGCATCATCATCGTCTTTGAAAACTTTTATTTTCTTAACCTTGTGAGCATGATACAAAAGGAGAAGAGAAACAAAATAAAACCCTTTTATTACTTAATCACGTTTCCATTTTCGATACTTTTGAACTTATTTATGATAACAACACGAAATTTTATTATTAAGAAGACAAAAAAAACAAATCTTCTTACGAAATATTAAAAGAAGCAAAACCCCATCAAATCAAACTAATTGAAACGTGAACAATCTCTTCGAATCTCACCAGCATTACCAGTCTTAACCCCGACACGACCCAACTTCGTGATGGCCGAGATAAAAGCTTGTCTAAAAGCTGATTCACTGTTGGCAAACAAGTTGACTGTTGCTCTAGACCGTTGGTCTGTGAACAATACTTGATCAGACGTGAAGAGACCCTTTCCTTGTTGAAGGTTCTTGAAGTAAGCGTTGTCGAAAGTACGTGGACTGGTCGGGTCCATGTTGATCGCGATCCTTGGGTCCACACGGATAGGACACATCTGCCGAAGCTGAAGAGCGTAGCCACTGTTCAAACTTGGGTCGATACGGGTTTTAGGGCTAAAGTTGTAAATTCGCTTTGAGAATTTTCCACAATGTGCGAATCCGATAGTGTGCGCTCCTGATATTACAATTAGAAAAAATAAGTTAACATTTTGATGTAGCGGAAGCTTTATAAGATAGAACTAGATCAGTTGATTATAAGAATATCCGGAAACTAGAATTTGTGAATACTCTTCACAGTGTTTAATTAAAAGTTCTTACGATTTGAGAATATTTTTCTCAATGGTTTATAGAAACCTTTTTAGGAAAACCATTTTATTAATAATCAATCAACTGAATAGAATTCTAGGCATAAGAAGCCTATATATGAAAAACCATAAAACCCTAAAACAATAAAGATAATTATGAAAATAACTAATTAAATAAATAATAAATATTTAGAAATATCCTAAATATTTATTTACATCACATTTGCACCTAAAAAACATTTTAGAAATCATAAAAGGTCTGTTGTAGTACAGAAAATTATTTGGTTTGGTACTAACCTGAGAGGGCGATCATGTCGGTTTGAGAGAGACCGTGACGGTTGAACATGGTGTTGAGCTGGTTTAGGTTAAAACCGGGCTGTGGCAAATTGTTTTGAACGCTTGCCTTCGTAGATAATCTGCCATCTCTCCTCCCTAGCTCAACGGGGTAGCTAGGTCCTCCAGTCTGCAAATTTTATTTGTATTGTTAATTATCTGATTATAATAATTATAATCTTAATATAATGATATAATGGATCCATAATTCGTTATATCCTGACTATATGACCTCTTGTTAGTTGTACTTGTATAAAATGATTACAAACCGCCAACAAAAAGTGTCACATGCCTCTAAAAGAGGTGTCACATTATTACAAATATATATAGATAAATTTTTAACTCAAACCATGCTGTTTATATTTAATAATGAGTACTTTTCACCCGCAAAAAAAAAAATTTCAATACCTTGGACATTATAAAATTAAGAAGAAAGAGAGATATATAAATACTATATGTTACTAGAAAAATGTATATTTATACCAAAACGACGACTTCACGAGTAGCGAGAGCCAAAATGTCAGCACATGAGACTTTGTTGCGGCATTTAGGATCTCTATCAACGGCCTGCTTCGCCTTAACCACCGTGTCGAATCCATCTCCGGCCAATGACATGTCATCTGGATGGTCTTTCTCTGACGGAGATGCTATCAATATGGAAGCATCACATCCCTAAATATTCATACAAGCACTTAAGTTTAATTTTTTTGTTTGAAGAATAATATATATATGTAAAAGGCAAAATATGTTAAACTCTAAATTCCGGAGATTTCCAGTCAAAACGGAATTTCATATTGCAAGATATATGATGACAATCTTATATAAACTAATTTTCATAAAAAGTTGTTGCTTGTTAAAATTATTTGATTTCCTATTTATATATATGACATATAAATATAGTTACGTACGCGAACGAAACAATCGTGGAAGAAGAGGCGGAGAGTGGCTGGAGCGGTGACAAAAGTCTGCTGAAATTTTTGACGGACGGCGTCACGGACAATGCTTTCTACGTTCGGGCATGAGTTCTGGTAGAAACCTGTTCGAAGCTGAGCAGAGACACATGAAGAAAAGAGAATAAGAAGAGTAAAAATGGAGAAGATGGTTTGGTTAGTCTTCTTCTCCATGGCTAATTATAATTTTATTGTATTGGTTTAAAGGGAGTCTCTACTTATAGGAGTTAGAAGAAGTAATTTCATGGAACTGTTTGCGCTATTTAAATTAGTATAATGATGATATGATGATTAGTCTGAAGATGTGTTCACTGATATATTAAAATAAGCAGGAGAAACTGTTAGGAATGTGGATGTAACACTCCATCCAAATATTGACAACTTGAAAGGAGGCTAAGGCGAGTAGGGGTGGGACGGATCGGATATCCGGGGTATTTTGGGATATCCGGATCCGGATCCGGATTCGGCGGATCCGTAAAATTGATATCCGGATCCGGATTCGGGCCTTCCGGATATCCGGGATTCGGATATCCGGACTAAAACTCGAATACCCGCGGATATCCGGATCCGTTTTAAAAAAAAAAAAAAATTA
>CAKOAT010098377.1:51684-94318 GCA_932364175.1 Eruca vesicaria subsp. sativa
ATATTTAGTGGGCCCGGATCCGGATCCGGATATCCGGACTAAAATTTTCACTATCCGGATCCGGATCCGGATTCGCCGGATCCGCAAAATCACTATCCGGATCCGGATCCGGACCCCCCGGATATCCGTTTTTTCGGAGCGGATCGGGACGGATCCCGGATCGGATAGCGGATAGCGGATATTAAGTCCCAGCCCTAAAGGCGAGGCTCCGAGTTAGTATTTTAATCGTTCTTTCTATATTTGTGTATAATCAAGTAAATCAAGAAATTAGCTGTAATCTACTGGTCTATAACTCTATATTGATGAAGACAGTGATTGTAGATGCATAAAATTGATCATTAATTCGAATGAGCTGTGGACGCTTACAATTAGCCTTGATTTTATTCGGAAATAGGTGCATTAATTTAGAAGAAAAAAACTTAAACGAGAAAATATTGATACATTTTAACTTTTTGTGCATGAGGATAATCTTTTTTTTTCTTTTGCTTAAATGTATGTGGATAATCTGATGTACATATGATATGTAGCACTACGATATGAATGCCTATTTGTGTATATGTATCATCTTGACAACTCAATCACATGTTACCACTCTCACCAACTAGTTAAACAAGATCGAAAGGGACCAACTGACAAGACGAAGAATTCATATTAATTATTTGATTTTACTAAAATGCATGTACCTTTGTTTTTACAACATGATATCGATCGATTGTTGACTTGTCACATAACTAACTAATTCATAATGTAAACTTATTGAATTTTTTTTAAAATAGGCTTAGAAAATTTGTTAATCTAGTGGCAATACCTTAGTCATTTATTGAAAATATTTCGAACATATTTATAAGGCAACTTAAGTTTTAATTTGAAAATATATCAAACTAGCTATTATTTCTATAACTTTGGGTGTGGAGCTATTTTTCCTCAAGCGATTCATGAATCAGTCCAATTTTTATAAGTAGCTCTGGTCGAAATTTCAGTTGTATTCTAAGAACTACAACCGCTATTGGAATATGGTTATGACACCAAAACTGGTATTCTCATCATACATGCATGCAAAACTTCTTTTTCGACTGAAGGCTTCATGCATGCAGAACTTACTTGATATGATGAGGTTAAATCTTGAAATGCATATCATTGAAAATGTATAAGTGTATTTAATTTATTTTATCTTATTACACTACTATCTTATCGCACTGACCTGAAGTTGTTTACTAAAAGTTTGTTTATGCAAATAAATTAAATTTCAAGTAATTTGTATATGTTTTCGTATACTGATTTTCATCAGAACAAATTAAGACCTACTCCGAATTGTAAATTTTCATAACGACTTAATCTATAGTTCTCACTCTCTGTTAAAGTATTCTATAGTTTTCTTATTGGAAACAATTTATAATAGTTCTCTAGAAGTTATTTATAAACTGATCCGAAAAGAAACAAAAATGTATGAAAATTTATAGTGGCTAATAATTAAATCGGGCGTCACGATCTCGAACAGGTTCCTTGATGCTGTTATATAGTCAATAATTGAGTTGTTAGTGTTCTCTTTTATTAATCTTGTAAGTGATCCCTTGCATAGTTGCATGGCGGCTAAAAAGCTATAGAAAAGGGATATAGCATGTCATGTAATACCAACAGCCAATTAAGTTAATCATAAATTAATAAGCAGCTTTTCATGCAAATTTTGATTATTACACTAAAAAGCTGTTACTATCCCATAATTATGATTATTAGAGTATTTGTAAAACTATTTAACCCATAATTTAAAATATTATCTGTAATTACACTAATTAACAAAAAACGTAATTACACTATTATAGGAACTATAGTTTGGTAAGAGATATTAAATTACATCAAGAGCCATGACTAGTGAGTTTGCTAATTACATGATGACAATATGTTAATAATTGCTAATTTAGCTCTGTTCTCATGAGATGAATATTAAATTTAGTTAGAAAATTAGTTTTGTCTCGATGATCTAGTTTATTCTAAACTAAAAAGTCTCGAATGCTTTATATAATCACGGATTAGAATAGGACAAGCTAAAAAGCTTAAAATCATTAGGGTGTTCGTTAAGACGTCCAACTAGAGGATGTGGCACAGTGGCAGCATGTGTTGACTCATAAAATTAGTGAAGTTGCACATTTACGTACCGTTCTATCATCCCAAATGCACATTTGTAAATATTAGTATTAGTTATGTCTGGGGTGAAAATCATTTTTTTTCTTACGATGGAAAGTACCTGTCTTTCAGCTGGGAAAATATTTTAAAACGAATGAGTGAAAAATGAATTACCACTATGTACTCATTAGTTACAAAAAAAAAGATGTCTCGTAAAATGTTTCACATAATTAGATTGATTACAGATTTAACGTTATTAGAATTCTGACTTAATTTATAATTAAAAGTGACATAATTTTGATATTTGAAATTATGTAATAAAGAATTAGTGAGAAACTCATGAATATCTAATATTTTTAATAAATTAATTGTGTATTCTAATTCATGACTATTAAAATACATAAATCATTGATATAAGATCCCAAATGTTGCAAGTGTTTTTATAAAATTAAATTTATCTCATTTCCTCTTTTTATTTTTCTACCGGTGACAAATTTATTAATATATTCTAACTGAAGATGTTCTTAGACCTCTCCTCGTAGTGTGGCAACTAAAGGCGGATTTGGATTAAATCACCAACTTTTATAGTTAAAAATATATGTAGTGTTTTTTTCTAAAGTTCATAAGCTAAAACCTGTTATTTTAAGAAACCAGTAAACATCTGTTTAGGTTAAGTTAAACAATGGGTCAATCGCTAGTTGGCATCTAATTATTTGAGGAAGGTGTTTTAAGTCTTGACGCCTCTAATCAGTCACATGGCGTCTAACCATGATTAAAGGAACGACCCAGTCTCTATCATCTTCTCTTCTATTTGTATTTGAGTATGAAATTAATGGAGCTATAGTTTTGTCAAAGGTCTCTCGGTTGACACATCACAAATTGCTATAAATCTACAACAGTAAATAGCTAATACTGGTAATTTCATTACTTTCGCTCAACGAAAATATAATTTTGCAACGATAAAATTAACATACAAATAGCATTGGTTTATTACTAATATAAGTTTTGATGTAAAATCAATGGAAAATAGGCTTTGCAATACTATACTGATTTATAGGATTTTCTGAATCAATGAGGTTAACGAAAAAAAATAGGCATCGATAAATAGTTAATTATGTTAGAAACATAAAACGCATACAATAGTAATATTGAAAGTTTTTATAAGTGATCAGCCCCATTTAAGAATCAAGATATGTCAGTACATTCACCAAATTCTTGAAATATATATGAACTTCAACTTTCTAAAAAGTATTTTTTTAAAGCATCTAAAAATTTAATATATACTTTTTGGGTATTAATATATACTTCTAAGCATCTAGAAATTTTATATATACTTTTAAGAATTAAGATATGTCAGTACATTCACCAAATTTTTGATGTATTTGGATTTTGTTAACGACAACACCATAATTATCGATATGATATAGTTTCAACTAAATTAAAAAGGACCCAAAGTGGTAAAAATGTAACACTGACGCAAATATAGTAGCGTGGGTTTACTACTCGTCAAAGACACAATGATCTATATTAGGAATTTAGGATCCTTACTTTTTTTTGGTTAAAAATTTAGGATCCTTGCTTGTATATATATGACCCAACGACTCACTACACATCTCTCATCATCTTATATCATCAAAAACTTATTTATGCGCGTTTTTCCGGATGCTTTTGGACGGAATCAGAGTTATGTTCATCATATCATTTTGTAAAATTAACCCTTTAAAAAACTTACATTAGATTGCAGAAAAAAAGGCATATGGGAGATTCCTCGTTTTCCAATACTTGGGCTCATACAGATTACAAAACATTCAAATGTACAATATTTTATTACTAAATCCTCTAAAACAGAGGACTGTTTTCAATTTTGTTGCTTGTCCTTTGGCCCACCACAACAACCAGAGCTACAACTCTTTTTACTTGTCTCCCCACTCTTCTGCAACAAGCCCACTTCTAGATCCTCCACTTCAGTCTTCTCAAGCTTCACCGGAGAAGAAGGTGGAAAAGAAGGAGAAGCACGGTAACATACAGGTGCAGCTTCACGCTCATCACGTAGAAGCATCATACTATTAAGTATCACAAGCAAACAAGTTCCAGCATCTGCAAGAACAGCTGCCCAAATCAGTGGGTAACCTACCAAACCAAGCACCATGATTGCTCCTTTTATGCCCACGGACAAAACCACATTCTCAATCACTTTCTTATGACTTCTCCTAGCTAGTCTCATCCCCTTAGGAATCTTGTTTATGTCGTTTGACATAAGAATGATATCTCCGGTCTCTGTCGCAAGTGCTGACCCTGAGATCCCCATTGATATGCCAATGTCTGCTTTAGCTAAGGCCGGTGCATCGTTAAGACCATCCCCTACCATCATTGTGGGCCCTTGGCTCTTGAACTCATCAATGATTCTTGCTTTGTCTTGTGGGAGAAGTTCTGCATGAACTATATCCAAAGCATTCCCTAGCTGAAAAATTATTAATGTTACTACTAAAATAGAGACATGTGAATGATAAGATAATGACTCTGCTCAACCTGTTCTTGAATAAACATGGCTGAATCTCTATTATCTCCTGTCAGCATTGCAGTTTTCATGTTTAAGGACGTGAGCTCTTGGAGAGCTTGAGCAGCCCCATGTCGACAACCGTCCAAAAGGTTGAAACTACCGGTTAGTTTTTCTCCAATGTATATGTAACCAATGGTTTTACCCCGCTTCATGTTAGCTTCCATACCCATAACTTTATTTTAGCATCGACAAAGAAGAGATCATGCAAATGTTAGATGGATATAGAATAATACACAACACTCAAGACTGTTCATAGAATGTAGTAGCTTTAGTTGCAACGTTTTGAGACCTTTTAAGCATCCAGCTCTTTGTGCAATTCTTTTGTTTCCAATGTAAATATCTTGACCGTCTATTCTCCCATAAACTCCTTCTCCTGGAAAGTTCTGAAAGTTCTCGACGACATCAGGCATAGGCTCAACAGAAACGGATCTCGCATAGTCAATAAGTGCCGCGGCCATTGGATGGCTTGACTTGCTTTCAATGCTTGAAATCCTAAGAAAACATCTCAAAAGTATCTTAACATCCATTTGATCACATAAGCTTCGGTCTGGTGAGAAAACTACATAGATACTTACCAGTAAAGCAATGTTTTCAGATTGATACTGCGAGAAAGAGACTTAAAATCTGAGACCGTGAACTCCGCTTTTGTAATAGTTCCTGTTTTGTCAAAAGCAGCAATCTTGATCTTGGCCAAGGTTTCAAGACAATCACCGCTTTTGATCAGAAACCCTGATGTAGCTGCCTTAGTGAGAGCACAAAAGGTAGCAACGGGTGTGGATAGAATAAGACCACATGGACAACCGCTTACTAACACTACAAGTGATAAGTGAAACCAATGGCTGAGGTTGTCAACCTTTAGAAGGACCGGGATGACAGCAAAACATGCTGCTACTACAACAACAGCTGCATGAACAACAAAGAAAACAGGATCCAGATCATGATCTATGAAACTCATCACATGATGTTTTAAACCTTGGAAGGATATTATATATGATTACTGACAGAACCGGTCATGGCATATAGCTAGATGAAACATTCGCCTATAACCTCAAAATATTAATGACTGATATGTATATATCATTCGGCCCATAAGTTCATTAAGAAAAATACAAGTATTGATTATTTACTAATTGTTTAATCCCAATAAATTTTGGAACGACTCTGGTTACTGACCTGGAGTGTAGTAGCGAGAACATTTGTCAATAAACCTTTGAGTTTTGGTTTGGCTTTTCTGTGCTTCTTCTACAAGCTTAGTCATTTTCGCAACCACGCAGTCTCTAGCTAGAGCCGTAGTTTTGACCTTTATATAACCTTCCATACATCAAAAAACTTGGGTCAGTGAGCTGAAAGATTAAGATCATTTAAATACCAAGAGAATGATATTGTTTTGGTACCATTAAGATTTATGGTAGCAGCCAAAACAGTTGAGTCTCTTTGTTTGGAGACAGGGAATGACTCTCCTGTCAATGTTTTCTCATCCACATCACAGCTTCCATCCACTACAACTCCATCGATAGGTATGCTTTCTCCAGCTTTAACTGAAACAACTGTGTTTATCCCAACCTCATCTACATCAACTTCTTGTCCAGTTTCCGCTATCACTGCCTTTCGAGGCGCTAAGCTCATCAGCGAAGACATCACTGTGCTTGCCTGAAAACAATTGTTACTTAAAACCAATGCCCTGCATATGGAACCATTGCTACTAAATCTGCTTTTTTCTTTATTGCTATGATTATATTTCTCAATTTAGAAAGTGTTTTCTCTACAAATGTCTTAAATCTCGGTGCACCAGGCCACATTCATTTGGCTAGACATAGTTATTTCTGTACTGTTATGAATTTTTCTTTCAATATAAAACAAAATCTATACACAAGCATACCTTGTGAGCAGCACTTGACTCCAGCCAATCTGCAACAGAGAATAGAAACACAATTGTAGCAGCTTCAGTGTAATCCTCCATGCATACTGTTGCAATCACTGTCAATAACAAAACTAGATGCATTAGTACACTAACAGAACCTCTCCTCCATCCAAATCATTCCATCAAAAATTGATATTTTTACCAGCAATCAGAGTGAGAGCGTTGATGTCAACCCTAAACCTTGTGACAGAAGCAACAGCTTTAGCTAGAATAGGAAAAACTCCAGCCACCACAGCAACAAGAGCGAACCACTCAAGAGGATTATAAAAGTATTTGAAGAAGGAGAGAGCAAGCAATACACCAGAAACCAAAGCGAAAGGACTTGGCCATTGATTAGTAAAGCTTGTCTCTCCGTACGGTCTCACGCTTGCTTCTAACCTAGCTTTATTCAGTGCCTTGACTGTCAAGAAATCGATATTAATAATGGAATCAAGTAAAATAAATAAATTTTTCTTTTTTTTTTGGTTAATTTATGTACCAATTTGAAGCGGAGAAATCAAGAGGATGTCGTGGACAACGATGACGGTCCTAGAAGGGACGATGACGGAGAATTCTTTGACGCCTTCAAGAGGACGGAGAATTTCTCCGACAAGAGAAACTTCAGATGAACAGCAGATTCCGACCACATCGAAGTAGCTTGTCTGTAACTTCTTATTCGTTGTCTCTTCACCGTCGGCCATCGTTGGATGCGTGGAAAGGTATTAGGACAGAGAAAGTCGTGGAGAAGATACGTTTTGACTTCTTATGGGTTGTACTTGTAGTTTATTACTATTCGGATTCGGATGTACTTTATGTTATATATACAGTACATTATTTACAACCCTTTCAACGACCTTTTCATGAAAAAAATAAAAATAGTAGATAAGAAAATAGGGAAAATCGCATAAAAAATCTTTAAGGTGGCAATCACTTACACTTTAAACCTTAATAGTATTTTACAAGCACTTTAAACACTCAATTTGGCAAATTTAGCATATTAAACCTCCAATTTGGCTTACTTGTACGTCAAGTCAAAAAGGTGACCGGTACTGTTCAAATACGATGACGTGTCAGTTTTTTTTTTTTTTTTAAAAAATATTTTACTAATAAATAAATATAAAAATACAGAAAATAGAAAATTCATTAAAAATCATTAAAAATTCATTAAAATTTCATTAAAAATTCAAAAAAATCATAAAAAATTCAAAAAAAATCATAAAAATTCAAAAAAATCAGAAAAATCATAAACATTAAAAAATCACAAAATAAATAAAATATTTGATTAATAAAATATTAAAAATAAGAAAAACTTAAAAAATTTATAAAAAATCCCAAAATAAGAAAATTCACAAAATTTTAAATAAAATAAAAATGAAATTTAAATAAAACAAATATAAGAATAATAGATAAAATAAATATCAATTCAAGAAGAAATAATTTTATTTGTTTTATAAAAAAACGAGAAAACACTATATATTTTTTTAAAAAAGAATCATTATCTTCAAATGATTCTCGTGAACCAAATCAAAGCAAACAAATTAAATTCCAAGTCATTTTGTTCTCATTTTGTTGCTTATTAGTCGAGGTTTTCTGGATTTTATAACTAGATTAATATAGGGTATTTTAATAACTGCTAAAAGACTTGGATTTTAACTTGTTTGCTTTGTGATTTGGTTCACGAGAATCATTTGATGATACATATCAAATACGATTAATTATACGATGACATATATATAATATATAATAGTGACACGAAAAACAAATAACAATATAATTTTTAAAAAAACTTATGCAGGTGAAAGTCTAGGTGCTAAAAGATTTGGAATTTAATTTGTTGCTTTGATTTGGTTCACGAGAATCATTTGAAGATAATGATTCTTTTTTTAAAAAAAATATAGTGTTTTCTCATTTTTTATAAAACAAATAAAATTATTATTCTCGAATATATATTTATTTCATCTATTATTCTTATATTAATTTTATTTAAGTTTAATTTTTATTTTATTTAAATTTTTGTGAATTTTCTTATTTTCGGATTTTTTATAATTTCTTTTAAGTTTTTATTATTTTTAATATTTTATTAATAAAATATTTTAATTATTTTGTGATTTTTTAATATTTATGGTTTTTATGTTTTTTTAATTTTTATGAATTTTTTTTGAATTTTTAATGAATTTTAAATGATTTTTAATGAATTTATATATTTTATGTATTTTTATATTTATTATTAATAAAATATTTTAAAAAAAAACGACACGTCATCGTATTTGAACAGTACCAGTCACCTTTTTGACTTGACGTACAAGTAAGCCAAATTGGAAGTTTAATATGCTAAATTTGCCAACTTGAGTGTTTAAAGTGCTTGTAAAATACTCTCAGAGTTTAAAGTGTAAGTGGTTGCCACCTTGAAGGTTTTTTATGCGATATTCCCTAAGAAAATATGAGATGGTTGATGGTTCCTCCCGACACATGTCTTTGTATTACTGGTTTTATTCGTTATATAATTTAAATTGAATTTTTTTGTTGGCATCAGTTTAAATTTACTTATGTAATTAAACTGTATTAGTTGACAAAAAAACTATATTAAAAATATTGTTATTATATTAGAAAATACTCGTTTGATATTAGGATTTCCAGATAAGGCAGGCTTCAGTTCAAATACATATAATGCTTAGCTGTATATTTCTTACAGATAAATAAATCCATGTTGGATATTTTTTATATGAATAGATAAAATCAAGTTTTGTGGAGAAATATGAAATCTATATCATATATGTAACTTTATTATTATGAAAACCTTTTATTTTAGATAATTTCTAGGTACACTATAATATATATTAAAAATTTTACAAAAAAAAACTTTATCAAACTCTTTTCTTTCTCTGAATATTTTTATTCAACATTTTTTTCTTGAATGTTTTTCCTCATTTTGAAGATATGATTTAAACATTTTTTTTAATTTTTTTTTTAAAACTCAGTTTAGGGGGGGAGGGGGGGTAATGGCTTTCTACTCCAATAAATTATGAAGAGATTATTACCAAAGGCAGTTGCTTCATCTTCTTCTTTTTTTGTTGCTTCATTTTCATTCCCCAGTGACTTTCTAATTAACACCCGGATCTGATGTACCAACTACAGAAGTAAAATTGACACTTAGTTATCATAGATAAGAGGGAATCCTTCGAGAATCGAGATTGATGTAGTTTCTGTAATATCTTCTGCAAACCTTGGACATCATCTACAATAATTGAGATTACATTTACTAGTTTTAAGATTTAAGCATCATCAGTGATAGGGGCAGAAACGTACTCATGCCCAATAATGTTGTAGAAGGTAGCATTGGTAGGATATGATCCTTTGTTTAAGACAAAAACAGAGAGATTTTTGGAGATAGTTGTAGCCTTGTAGGTGAAAGTAATGTAAGAATATATTTACAAAAAAATGAAGAAAAATACTAAAATTTGAATAGATGTTCATAAAAAATTATAAATTATTTACAAATATTCATGAAGAAGTTATTGAAACAAATATTTAAAAATTCAAGAAAAAAGTTTACAAACACGATTGTATATTTTTTTTTGAAAAAAATAGTGTAGTCATATATGATAGAACCTTTTTTAGTCTATTTATAAGACTTGCTCATACATTAAAGTTCAAGTCATTTTTTATGTATTTGTATTGTTCTACTTTCATCAGGATATATTAAAGGGGACCTAATTTGAATTGTCATCTAAAAGATTTAATCTCCGTTTGTCTCTCATTTTTGTTAACCACAATGTCTTACCGAAAACAGTATCTAATAGTTCTCTGAAAATTATTTATAAATTGATTCGGAAATAACAAAATGTAAGAAAACATTTAGGGACTAATCATTAAATCGGGCGTCACAGTCATTTTGCTGTTAATGTTCTCCTTTTAAAAAGGAAGGGATGGAGCATGCCATTGTAATACCAACTGCCAGTTAAATTAGTTATAATAAGCAGCTTTCCCTGCAATTAGTTTCCAAATCCTTGATTATGCAAATTAAGAAATAGCTCGGCTGATAATATATAATAATATAGGAAGAATAGTTTTAAGAGATCTTACTTCATTGACTAGTGAGCTTGCAATTTACATGATTACAATATGCTAATTTATTCCTGTTCTCTTGAGATGAATATTAAATTTAGTTAGAAAATTAGTTTTGTCTCGATGATCTAAATTAGTAATTTAGTATAAACTACAAAGTCACGTATGACAGATTCTACTTATTAATATTTAAAATACATATATGAATATATCTTTCTAGTTCTTTTCTTTTTCGACAAATACATATTTGAATATATCTTGAGTTTGGACAAATATTTTTCTACTAACTTTACTATATTTTAATTATTTAATAAGTAGAATCTGTCATAATACCCCAATGGGGTTGTCCTAATACCCGTATATGCCCACCCCGGTCACTAGGACCAGATACATAATTGCATATATCTTTCTAGTTCTTTTCTTTTTGGACAAATATTTGTCTTCTAACTTTACTAATACTTAATTATTTAATAAGTAGAATCTGTCATAATACCCCCCAATGGGGTCGTCCTAATACCCGTATATGACCACCCTGGTCACTAGGACCAAATACATATTTGAATATATATATATATATATATTTTGACATCATTTGAATATATATTTTTCTAGTTCTTTTCTTTTTGGACAAATATTTTTCTAGTTCATATACTCAATTTGTCCTCGCCCTAACTATTATTACCTAGCAAAGTCCGGTCTAGTTCTAACCCGACCATTCTATTGACCTCTAGGTAATACCGTACTACTGTCTAATCTTTTTATAATTCTAGTCTTATTAAGTGCTAATGAGTGTATTTAAAAAAAAAACACTACTTGAACTAATATAACCAAATTTCATTAGACTAAGCTATCTCGCCACAGGGTTTTGTTTTTACTTCTCGTTATTGTCGAGTATCGGTTCAAGTTTCGTGTAATTAACAGAGTGAAATTTGGGAGTTAGGTTTCAGAGTTTAAAGGTGTACATATGTTACCTTTTTCCTTTACTATTTGACGTGTTTTGTGTTAAAATATTTGTTCTTTCTTACAAAAAAAAATAAATAAATAAATAAACAAGAAACCCTAATAACTGAAAATCAACTGAAAACAAAAATTAGAAGAAGGTTTGAAGAAATCAAATTGCCAAACAAAAGTTCATGTTAGCTATGGTAGACTTTGATCTTGAACGATGAAATCAAATAGCTCATCGTTCAATTCTTCCGGCAATGGTGGCATATGCTTCATCTGGTCGGCTACATTCTCATTGAGCTTGTCCAAAAGTTTCATCATGTTTTCACGGGCTTTCTTGAACAGCGTAAGGTTTTCTACAAGCTTTGAGGGGTACGAGAGATTATCAAAAATCTGAGAAAGCAGTTTCTCGTTTTGGTTAATAACCTCATCGATGACCGGATCTTGAGGAGCTGAGTTTGAACTCTCAGTCACTCTTTTCAATTCATTGATCCATCTGCAACGCATAGCAATGTCTTTTGCTGTCTTTTGTGGAAACTCTAACGAGATTCTCGCGTAACGTAATACACACGACTCCGAGGAATGGTTTTTAGCTGTGTTTTCAGCTTCTCGGATTAGGGCATTATCTAGAATTGTTTGCTCTTCAGGAGTCCATACCATGGCGAATCCTGTGTTGTTTTTCAAGAGTGGTTTCGACTCCTCGGAGGAGGTGGCACTATGTTGATTCATCTCTTCGTTTGTCCAGCAAATATTCGCCATCAAAACCTCAAAAGGAGTATATATAAGAAAACAAAGTAACAAAAGAAAAGTGTTCTACTTACCAGAAAATCTTAGCTCCTGAGAAATCGAAAAACACCAAAAGATTGTTTTAATCCAGGTGGAATTGGGAATCACCACATTAGTTTATTTGCCCTAGCTATGTAATAATTTATAGGGAGTGAATTCGGCTGAGAATAAAAGTTGGGCTAGCTAGGTACAACTTTATCCCTAGTGAAACATTAATACAATTGAAAACCCTTTATCAAAAGAAAAAAATTAAGACAATAATATGAATTAAATTTCAAATCGATTTAATTTCAAATTTTCGTATTCTTTCATTATAATAAAAGTTTACAAAATATTTTTAGTTTATCTCTAACTAAAGAATAGATAACAAAGAGGAAAATAAACGAATTAACAAAAACAAATTAAAAAAGCACATATTAGTAGATAACAAAACAATGCAGCTCACCAAATAGACTAGGGTGGAACGTTAGATAGACTAGGAATTGACCGGCAACAATGGTTTGTATACATAATTATATATTTTAAAACAGGTTTTATAAATAGAATTATAATCTGAATTGTTTTATAAGCTTGAGCAGTTATGTTGCAATTGTTACTTGTGAGCAAGGCTGAGATTTTTATCCGGGATCCGGATTCGATCTAAGGTACATTCCGGATTCGCTCAAATTAGGATATTCGGGGTGTCCGGATCCAAATCCAAATAGTAAAATCTCAGATATGTGCAAACCGAATTCGGATATTTTATTTTTTGAATCCGGATATCCGGATTCGGATCCATATTTTAAAAAATATATTAAATTTTTTATTTTATTATCAGTTATATATGATATATTAATATTTATACATAAAATAAGTTTAATAATATTATAATTTTATATTAATAATATTATATGTCATATATATTCATAAATTATGTTTAAATATTTAGTTTATATATTATTTTTAGAATTTTTAATTTTTTAAAAAAAAATTAATTATTTTTACGGATCCGAATCCGAATAGCCGCGGATATCACAATACTAGACGGATATCCGAAGCCCGAATATCCGGAAGACACAAATCCGAATCCGAATACTAAAATCACAGATCCGGCAAATCCGGATACTTTAAAGTTCCCCAACTTCTGAGTCTATGCTCTAGTTACAAGCACAAGTGGGCCAAAATCTTACAAGAACACATTGCTTATTATATGCACTTGAACAGCTTTTGATCTCTGTAGGAGTTAACAAAAAAAGAGAACTCTAGAATCTAGACAACTAGCGTGCTTCAGTAACTATGAGAAACTGATGTAGAAAATAGTAACATGAAGTTTAAAACAAGCACTTAACATAACAGACCATAGGTCAGTTTGTATATTTTGCTCTGTACACCAAAAACAAAAATATCACGCAATCCTCAAATTCTGCCAAAAAGAAAGAAATGCTGAGTCTTTTTTAATCTTTTTTAATGAAATTTCATTAAATAAAACCTTCTTTCTGGAACCAAATTTCCTCAATTTGAAAGCAAAGTAACCCCCAAGAATAAATAAATCAAAGACTCAAACCAAAACCTGTACCTTAGCCCATCAAACTAAAAAATGTTGAAAATGGTAAAAGAGAGAAACAAGCAAACAAATGGTGAAAACAAAGGTGAAAGATTTGAAGGAGAGAAAAAAAGATTAAAAAAAAAATCAGAGGAAAAGAAAACTGCTCTTGGTTGTTTTTTCTTAAAACAAGCCATGAAAAAATGTTATCTAGCTTCTCTTATGGGGAGCAGAAGCAGCTTAAATGTACTGATACTGTCCCTTGAATCTCTTCCTCTTATAGCTGAAACAAAGAAAAGAAAAAACACAATTAACCTTCAATTTTCTCTGTCTAATAAAAGGATAGGACGTCTATGTTGTATCTGTGTGTTACCAGGCTTTTTTGATCGAGATAAAGGATTATATCTCAGAAGAGTTGAACAGCCATCTTGAACTTGTTTTGTTTCCATTTAGGCAGCTTGTAGAAAGCTTCTTTCGTCATACCAAATTTCTCTTTGAAGTCCTCTGATGAAAGGTAAGCCTATAAACAAAAACCAAGAACAGTGAACATCTTCTTTCCATTAAATTGTTTGTTGGTTTGAGCTTTACCTCTCTTCTTGTTACATCAATGTCTGAGACAGGATCAGCAGAAGTAGTCATGAGACGTTCGTATGGGTAAGCTGGCAAATCTTCTTCATCTTCCACTCCTTCTTTAGCATCTTCTTGAATCGTCAAAGATTCTATCCTGCTGCTCATAGATTTCTCCTCCTCCTTGCCATTTTCCTTCTTTTCTTCCTTTCCATTTGAGTTGGATCCTGGCCCTGAAGACTCAGCCGTCTTCGGGCTCGCTTCATGACCAATAAAACTCAAAATGTCAATACTCAAAAGTGAAAAAAAAAAGAAGAGAGGTGAATGCTTGTACAGTGTATACCTTTGAGTGGTTTTGGAATTGAAGGTTCTTGGAGAGGTGTTTTTAGTTGTTGTTCAAAAAGGGCACTACGAGAAGCAATAGCTGAAGACTTGGGAGCAAGCTTTGAGGAATCAGGAGTAACGGATCTAGGGTAGAGTTTTCTAACTACTGGAGGAGGAGTTGAGAGGTTTCTTGCATTTTGGCTCTCAAATGTTGCTGCAAGTGCATTGAACGCTGGAGATCTTCCTCTCACGCGTACCCTGTCTGGACTAAACGACATGCTTCTTGACCTTTGTTGTGACTTGTCTGGAACACTGGCACTACGGCCACCATATGAAGCTGGAGTTCTTCTTTTCGGTTTCTAAATCATCAAAACAACAACCAAAGAGAGAAATGAACAAACAAACTTCAGAACGCAAAGACTCATCAACTAGAATAATTCTTTACCTCTGCAACTGGAGTTCCACCGTTTTTGACGATTCTGAGCTTTCTCTGGAATGAGTTTCCATGCATCTGTAAAACAAAATAGAGTGTTAAATCCTTTTGTCAAGGCTTCCTTGTTTCAGTATAACTCAGGGAGACCAAGGTGTTCGGTACTTACAGAGGACTTAGAGGAATCCCAAGAAGTGAAAAATCGAGTGAAGAAAATTGGCTCACCACCTTCCATGATCACATATATAGGGGCTTCAACGGATAACTTTTCCAGAAGAGAATCTTTCTCAATAAATTTCTAAGGAAACAAAAGGTATAGATGAGATTAATTCTCTCAAGAGTTTTGTTTTCAGTTTCAGTTCTTGTAATAAATTCTGACCTCTCCAATGGTTAAGGCTTGTAACTTGTTCTTGGGGACTACTTCTTGGCCAACCCATACAAAGATCTCAGAGTGGCAGTCTACTATAAATATATCTTCGGTCATCAAGTCATCTTGTGTGAAGTTATATATCTCTGTCACCTGCCAAAGGATAACAAATAAAAAAAACTTGAGACTTAGCCACAGGCCAAAGCATTTTCCAGTTGTGAGTGGCATAAGTCTTTAGTGATAGACAGTTAACGCACCTTCAGGATTTCTGGATTAGTTTGTATTTCGCCAATGAAAAGAAAAAGAAACAGAGTCATTGTGTGCATATAACACCTTAAGCTTAGGCTTTTACTGAAGCAAAATGATCTTCTGTACCTTTGGTGAATGTGCAGGAGAACAAGTGAGGATCACTCTCAGGTTCTTTAGTGAGCTTTTGGCTCGAATGCTCGGTTTTGCCTCCTAATAACTCCCAGAACTGTTCTGATTCTGAACCTTCCTTTTGTGCTCTAGTCTGTAGGTTTGGCTGCACAAAAATAACATAACATATGCTGCTTCAGCGACACTCAAAACATAACTAAGGCCTTGACTGAAAAATTAAAGACTTATCTTTATAGCAATTAAAAAGAAACTCATCTATACCTTAATAAGATCAAGCTGCCTCTCGATAAGCTCCTGATCAGTTGAGGTTGCTAGATTCCCAGTCCAAGTAAAGACAGAAGAACCATTATGTAGTATGTAACAGTATGATGAGTTCAATGATGAAGCAACCTATTGACGTTAATCAAATGGTTATCACTATATGAATGATTCTAAAGGTTTTAAAGGACAAAGAATGGAAAAATGACACATACGGGGTCAACTTGTATTGCTTGCATATTTTCAGGACCAGTCCCTTGAATGCGGAATAGAGCAAGACCATTCTCATTATATGTATCATCATCAACTTCTTTCTCTGCTATATATTTCTTGTATCCACTGCTAACACCACCCTGTAAAGATTCAACCACCACACAAACAAAATCAGCAGTTGTTGTATGTCTTTATAAACAAGAACATGGAAGATAAAATAAAACTACAGCCAAACCTTGAAAACGATAAAGCTTTGCATAATGACGAAGAACTGAACTGGTTCCTTTCCTTCATAGATGCGAGCCTAAAGACAAGAGGATGAAAATGTTCAGAAGAAAAAAAAAGCATATAATATACTTTTGGAATAACTGTCGAAGAAGATTACTTGGGCTGGTACAAACTTCATTGACTCAACCATTTTGCTCGCCATAGAGACTGCAGAAGCTCTTTCTTCCTACACAAACTCACAATTTTAAACCTACTTGCACCTTGTAAGATTTTGCTTTTGTTATCTTGAGAGCTTACCTCCACACTTTGCTTTCCAAACCAAGTTCCTATAAGAATTTCTTCTTTCTCTTCACCAGGATAAGAATAGTGGAAAAGATAGCAATCTCCACTGTAGAACTTGGAATGATCAGCAGCTTGAAGGAGAATCTTTTGCTGACCATTCACACGCCAAACCTGTAGATTCCCTGTGCAATCAATGAAAACTTGGGTCTCTTCTTTAGGTGGAGCAGCTTTCATTAGCCCTCTCACATTCACTCCTTGTCGTTGCAACAGTGCTACATATGACAAAACAATGACATATCAGCTGAGAGCAGTGGTTCTAAAAAAGCGTTTAGACAAACCTAAACGAAACAATTTCTCCTAAACAATTTTATAAAAAATCGGTCTAAGTAACTAAACAATTTATAACTTTGAAATCAGATTACGCACCAGCAACTCTGCCTCTACCATCCTCTGACACAGTTGTATTAGTTACTTGAGTCCAGGTATCAAACTTTGATCTGAATGGAACGGTTTCAAACCCTTCTATAATGCGGATCATTTGCGATTTGGGTCGTTCAGATGAACGAATCATCTCCTGTAAGATTCTTCTTACATCAGCAAACATCATACTACACAACAAAAAAAAAAAGATTTCAAGACTCCACTTACTTCTGCAGCTCCACTGGCAACTTTTCTATCATCAAGAGATGTTGTTCTTCCCATCCAAACAAACACTTCGAGTCCACAATCAAGAATGTAACACTTGTTTGTATCCAGCATCTCTCTTTTCAAAGAATCACCTTCAACAGGATTTGCCTGTCCCTTCTCCACACTTCAGTTTCACAAAAGATTCAGTAGAAGCATTATGGGATTAATATATATAAAACATAACTAGAAGATATTTACCAGAATAGTTTTTTGATATCTGAAGTGTAAGTTTTGTCTTCATCATTAGCTGTTTTTCTAGGTAAGGGAGCAAACCCACCAAAGAAACCCCAAAACTCTCCACTATCAGCATCAGCCATAAGTCTCCCATCCTCTGCAAATGTAAAAACAAATACAATTAAGGACCAAAGCTAAGACATGATAAAGACACTAATCCCTGGCTAACTAACCAACAGTAGCAACTTCACATGTCCCATCATGATAAGTATCTTTAATATACTGAACCACTTCAAGTGCCTTTGCTCTCTCTTGGATACTTGAATTAGATCCATTGAATTGAAAAATCTTAGACTTTGTGTCAAGAATGTATATATCGTCATGAGTTAAAGAACTCCTAGCAAAAGTAACCTGTAATCACAATTTAGACCATTAGTGTGCAACCACAACGTGAGAAAAAAAGGAACCAAAAAACAGGAATCTGTGACTTGCCTCCTTGACATGGACAACATGTTTTCCTCTGCAGACGAACAAGCGGGTAATATGTTCTTCAGCTTCTACATGTTTGAATCCTGAAGCTACTCCACCTTCTTGAGGTATGATACAAGGTTTAAAATAAGACAAGAATTTCTCTGTTTCGTGGCCTTGTACTTCACGATACTGGACTGCACGACCTCCTAGAGCTGCATCTAATTCAACTGTCTTAACTGCAGCAGTCCCAGCTTCATCCTAGTTTTAAAAAATTACTATCATCTCCCAAAGTTCTCCATCATTCTAACTAAACGAAATACATCTAATAAGGGGGCTTTACCTGAGAGGTATCTTTACCAAGCCAGTAATGTATATCATGGCGCAATGCACCAGTTTTTAACGCTGTTGTCTGACCATCAAAGGAGTAAAACACTTTAGCCAAACCTCGCGTAAAATGGCAATAGGGATAGAGATAAGAGTAGTTACTAGGCCTAAGTTACCTTCAACACTATGTACGAGTCTCCAGTGAAAAACTTCCCAATGGAAGACTTTGGAATAGGGGTAGGACTGAAATTCTCTATACGCCATACCTCAATACCACTAAATTAACCGTCAAGGAGAATAACATGAAGACAAAAAAACAAAAACTGAAATGATTTTGAAATCAAGGGACATAAAAATGTAGGATACGCTTTTTGTCCAGCTCCTTGGAAAGCTGCATCCAAATCTCTCATGGATACAGACATACTTAAGTAATCCTTTTACCACTCTCTCCAACTTATAAACTCCGCAAACGATAGAGACCCACTAATAACCTATGAGGCATCACCAAGTAAGAGTAAATATTCAAGATTCAACGCAAAAGTAATTCTATCAAAACCAATACTGGATTCAAACATCGTCATATCTCACCAACATCTATATCATCCACAAAGCACAAAATGCAAAACCAATTCTATCAAAACCAATCCAAGAACACATTTCATCATAGACAAAAAAAAATCTTCTGTAACAGGCATAGTTTCAATTAAAACCAAAGAAATTAATATATTTTTCACCAGAACCATACATTGAATTCAGTTGATGAAGAAACCAAAGAGAAGGAACCAAAAAAAAACATTGGTCACATGAACTGAAATTAAATGACTATACAACTCAGAATCCAAACATGTCAACATCAACTCAAGTCAATTCAAATACAAGGAACACAATTTCACCAGAGACACCAAAACGCCTACTGTAACAGGCATAGTTTCAATTAAAGCCAAAGAAACTAATCTAAATTTCACCAGTACCATACACTAATGAAAATCCCAACATTGGTTTCCGCTGATGAACAGATGGGAAACCAGAAACCAAAGAGAAGGAACAAAAAAAAAAACACAGTGGTCACATAAATTGAAATTAAATGACTATACAACTCAGAATCCAAACAGGTCAACATCAACTCAAGTCAATTCCAGTCAAAATACAAGCCGTTATCATATTCATTATCAACAACCCACTCAGGTAAGCCCACAAAAAAATACTCTGAAATCCATATTACATTGGAAGTAGGGTTTATGTAGTTTTACATTCCCCAGACAATACATGAAACCAAGACAAGACTCCATTCAAACATCATCATATCTCACCAAACCCAAAGTAAAGCTCATAACTCTATAAATCTATTTCACTAATTAAACTAAACATTTGCCTTCACACCAATCAATAAACTACAGAGGGACATCTATATACTCCCAATCAAATCAAAGCTGAAACCTTTCAGAGAGAAAACAAAAACCCAGAATATACGTTTCAGTAATTTACCTTAATAACTCCGTTATTCAGCTCCAAACCCAGATCCAATCTGATGATAAAAATTGCAAAAGTTCAAAACTTTTAGTCAAATTTGCTTCCTTTTCTTGAGAGACAAACCAACAAAGATGAACAGAAGAAGCAGAGGAAAGAGAGAGAGAGAGAGAGAGAGAGAGAGAGAGAGAGAGAGAGAGAGAGAGAGAGAGAATCAAATTGAAAGCTTTATCTAGAGAGAGAGAAAGGCAAAGGAACAATTTTTATTGGAGGGAATGATGAGAAGCCAGGCGTGCTTATCACTAACCCATGAACTCTGAAAAATCTTTTGATTCTTCCTTTTGATTTATAAAAACATTAAACAAAAACAGAGGAGTCAACAGAAAAAAAAAAAAAAAAAAAAAAACAGACCTTTGCAGGAAAATTGTTCCTTGTTTTTTCTTCAGAAGACAAAATAAAATAAATCTTTTTTACAGTTTCTGACCACATTAAAACTGTAATAAATGGAGATTTATCGCAAACATAAAAATATCCATTTTTTAAAAAAATTTTAACTATCAATGTTTTGACTACACCATACCTTTCAGTTTTAGAACAACAACGGCTGATAAATTATGTTAATGGAGTATAATGAAACATATTTTTTTACAGGGTTTAGAACTACTAAACCATTAAATATGTAATTAAGTTAGATAAATTTGGTCATCTCTTTTTATTTTTTTTATTTTTTTTCTTTTACATGTAATAAATTAGATTATTTCCATTAAGTCAATATTTTCATAAATACTTTGCCGTAATTAGTCATGGAGTCCCAAAACATTTTGAGGAATCTGAAAAGAAATTGATTGTTTCATATGTCTAAATATAATCATAATTTCATAAAATCAGATTTAAGTACTAAAATAAAAATTTGCACAAAAGAGAAGAACAAACAAAAGGTACTATTACCTTTAGCTTTAAAGGCTGGTTGTAAATACTTTCTTTCTCTTTCTCTCCAGTCTTCGTTTAAATAATGTTGAGCTTTTTGATGATTGATTAGAAATGGGTTAGTTTCATTAATTAGGAGAAAGAAAGACAACATTTATAAATTAAATAATTTCCTTAGGTGATTAAACTAGACCAATCTTTGTTGATAGAAAATAGAGTAAATTATATGCATGTCATTATATTAAATAATATTTGACTAGTAGTTTAGTATATTTTGCTTAGGTGTGTTCAACGTGAGTTTTCTTTGATGGGTTTTATAAATGTTTATCTTAGAAAAAATATTTCCTCCATTTCATCATTACTTATTTTATTGTAAGTCCCACAAAAGTCAAGAAACATTTTATTGTTGTTTTATTTAAGTCATTTTATAACTATTAAATTAAAATTAAAACTTGTATAAGAAAATAGTATTTACTAGCTTTTCAAATCTAATTTTAATGCATTTAGTTTGACTTTTTTTTTGTATAAGGCTTGATTTATTAATTTTTGGAACTATCAAATACAGTATTAAGAAACATTTTATAATTGACTTCTTAAGTTATTTTTTTATAATTGAATGTTTAAAGTATTAAACTTGAATTAGAACTTGTTAGTTTCCCGAAAGTGATAACTATTTTTAGTTTATTGATTTTGATTAGTATGGGGTACCAAAAATATAAAATCTTCAAGCTTGAAATCACGTACCTCGTTGGTCGGTAGAGAGATGATGTCACACTAAAGATAATAAAACGTGAATTTCTCAAAATTTTAATTTCGTATTTAACCCAATCCATCATTTAACGAGTATTTCTAAGCTGATGTCAAAGAAACGAGTATTACTAAGCTTGAATGAACGTATATCATTGGTCGGCAATATATGTTTATACTCCTTCTATTTCATATTAAACTAGGTGATAATCCTTGCATATGCGCGGAATAAAATTTATATACTAATAATCATTGAATTTAATTTTGATCGTTGGACATTCAACCATCATGTCATAAATTTAGCTGTTAATAAATGGTTGATGAGTAACGTAATGTTTGTTGATATTTTTAATTTTTTTAAACCTATTTACATTGGGCTTTAATAATATTATTCATATGTTAAAATTCCACATCTCAGTTTTATATGAAAAATTATATTTTTAAAATAATAAATAACTTTTGAGAGTCACGCTTTATGAAAAAAACATTAATTATGTACACAAATGATTTATACATATTATTTATTATTTTATGTTTATTTACATATTATGCAATAAAAATATATTTGAATAATTGAGAATCAAGTAACTATTACGTATATAGCTAAACTGGAGTAAACATATAAATAAAAACCATCACTCTTTGTATTTACAATATTGTTTTATTGGTAAAATCAAATAATTAATATATGGTATATAATTAAACTTAAATGATATTAACAATTTTATATAATACTCCCTCTGTTCCTAAATAATCCATGTTTTAGAATTTTCACACTTATTAAGAAAACACTTAAAATTTTGATAATAAATGCATTATTTTATGTGTTTAACTATTTCCTATGATTTTTAACCAATCAAAATTCAGTAAACATAATTAATGTTTTTGAAGTTTACAATTTACCATTATTACATACATTGAAAATGTAAAATATGAATCTTTTAGAAACAAAATATTTTTCTAAAATATGGATCATTTAGGAACGGAGGGAGTATATTTTAATATGAATATTTATTAATTGAATTTTAAATTCATATGATTTAACTAACATTTTTATATTTAACGTAAAAAAATTATTTTTATTTATATGAATACTTATTAACCAATGCTTCTTACTCAAAGAAAATTTTGAAATTAACATGTTTATGTGTTATATATATGTGTATATATATTTACTCTGAATATATATTAATATTTTCATATTTATATGATTTTATGATCATTTATATTTTGTTATAACAAAAATTTAAATCATTGATCACAAAAATTTTAGCGTTGACTTTTAACAATTTTGGTAATTTATAATCGTTTAAAGAAATTCAAAATATAGCATATAAGAAAAAATCTAAAATATTTATTATATTATTAATATGATTATTTTAAGAATATAAAATTTAAAAATAACGGAAGATAGAAAATTGTTATCAAATCTTTATTATTCAAAAGCATTAATTGTCATATATTTGTTAACCATATTAGGCAATTCCATAACTTTTATTTAGTGAAATTATGGAGAATATTCTCTTATAAACTATCAATTAATTGCATAGTTAGTTTAATAAAGAATATACTATATATTAAGATGGACTAACTTATTTTCTAAAGATTCTAATAATTAACGTAATGATGACATGTGCCTATGGTGTAATGCTACAGTACTAATATATAAGGGATGTCGGAATAAAAAAAATTTCGTTACAAAAGTGTCGTTTTCAATTTTTAATATAAAATTTATTAATTTTAATGTGTAATTTATTTTTCTATTGGTTAAAATATAGTTATGTGTATATATAATTATGTTTTTATATAAAAATATAAAATTAATTATTTTCTTAATTCATGTACAAAAAGCTAAATTGACACTCATAAGGATATAGAGTGAATATTAATTATAACAGTGCAAAGAAACAGTATTGAAAGATACATTACTTGTGTTTCAAAAAACTAAAAAATATATATACATTAATTATCAACGGTCTTAAACTCTTTTTTTTAAGTATCAACGGTCCATTTTTTGCTAAAAGATAAGTGTCGATGATCTTTCTTGTCTGCTTGTTGTTTTCATTCACTATGACGTTTGCTGCTTTTCTTGAAAACTGTAAAATAGATTTGATCAAAAAGATAGAAAGACTGAACAAAGGAATGTTCTTTTCAGAAACAAGGACCATTTTGTCTAATAGATTTTATGTGTTTGGTATAGTTTTTTACTTTTTTGTTAATACAGTTTTTAGCTTCTTCTCACCCTCATGTCATGACTATACGTGCGTTGTTCACCCGTCCTTTAAGCTTTGTCGCCGGGAGATATGTATCTTGCCGGCTCTGATGTAAAAATCTGTGTAATCTTTAAGTTAATAAAAATCTTTCAGAGGGGAAAAAAAATCATGACTATACGTGCGTCCTTGCATGCACCTTTTCAATTCAAAGTTTTATATGGTTAATTTTTATGTTTAAACCAATAATTTTTCTAGACTTGCATCTCTCGAAAATCCGAATACATAAATACGAGATTAGTTTAACTCTTATAAGCAATAGGGTACACGTTTCCCATGCTTTGATTCCATAATTTAGACCCGATATTTGATTCCATACATATAAACCCAACAAACTTATATATATTAAGTAGTACTCTGGTGATACTTTAAATCATTATACAACAACCTATGAAACCACTTTTATATTTCCTTTTCAACTACAGACCCACAACTATACAGATATCTTCACAGAAAGCCTATTAATAATGCAATGAATAAATAACTAACATAAGCATTAACTTTCGTTGTCAAAGAAAACAAACAAACGTTAGCATAACCTTGCCAGCGTTTTTATGGGAACGAACTGAACAGAAAATTGTATGGACTGTTTGCCCAACTTAAATATTTTCTAATTCAGGTACGTTCGTGGTTATAAAAATAATTAACATGCGAAGGGCTTCGGTAATTGTGATGTGGTTGGTTAACAATTTAGATTGGATATATAGAATAATTTGGTAAATAATATGAATTATACAACAAAAAATAAGAAATGAAAAATGATATGAAGTTTTGAAATCAGCTAGCAACAATCAATACTGAGGTAATTTTTCTTAAAATATAATAACAAAAATAAGAAATTCATCGATTGGAAGATCATCAGCATAACATTAATCAAGATGATTCGCATACTGTATAAGGTAAACCATACTGCAATACAAACACATACACAAACCAAGGAGTTACTGAATTGTTTTGAATCAAAATCCTTGGTGAATATTTTTTTAGCATGATTATGACTCAGGAAATACTAAACATGTTCTAGAAACACAAGAAAATACTGTGATATCATTTAGTTTTCCATTCAAATTATTAATAGTGACCAATCGCCCATAAAAATTACACATATATTACAAATGCAAATTTTGTTTGCTTAATCTTCTACAGATGATTTTGTTATATCATACAGAGAAAATCACCATTTACTTTTGGGGGAAGTTGAATGTTTTATTGCTTTACAGGAAATGCATACATCAAACTAATTTTCTATAAAAATAACAGTTAATAAATATACAAGACCGACCATGCTAAAGTACACTTTCGCCTCCAACAGATATGAATCGACTAAAAAGACAATGAGTTTGTCTTTATGATATACAACGATTGCTGCTTTAATCGTTTTCAAGAATATAAGTCAACATACTGTCGGTACAATAGAAACTGGTTGCTAAAGCCGCCATAGAGCGGCCGAGAGGCCGTGATCCATTTGGTTTCACAATCATTGGCCAATATTTAAAAATACAAACTATAATACTCTATTTTCAAATTCCAAGCAAGGAGGGTGGTTGGATTAGTGCTAAACACGAACCAAAATATCTTTTCATGGTTTGAGTAAAATCTTGTCGTAAAACTGATTATGGTTCTCTAAAGCAAATAAATACAATTATGGTATCTTTGAAGATACCTTTACAATCAACAAAATTAGCAAGTCTCCTTAGCAATTCTAAGCAACTTACCACAACATTAAAAGTAACAAACTAATTGTTATTTGTTCTAAACTTTCCATGGTACATGAAATTCAAGTTGTAGTCTTCTGCAGAAGAAGAAAAGAAACACGAGTAGAGAAACAAATTTTGTGAAATACCACTATTGAATTAGAACCTTGCGAATGGGACAAGTAAATCAGAAAATGGACTTACTACCGGATATTGTATGAAGATATTTAAAATCTTTAGGTGAGCAAAAGTCTATAACTATAACAATATATACACCAGGCCTTAAAAGCTTCATCGACCTACCTGCATAAGTTACAAAATCAATCAATTATTATATACATATTTCAGTGGCGTCTTAAAACGTCAGAAAAAAACATCATCTCACCATATTTGCAGTAAACTATAATTTATGGAGTCTATCTGGATAAGATTCTTAAGGGTTTCACGAAAAGGGAAAATGTATGAAGAGATATATAAAAGGAAGAAACTCATATGTAGGTTGAACATAACTTGAAAACTTCTTTCTGTTATCTTAACTGCAGTTTAGTTGTTTAAAGACGGAAAATAAATAAAAACGAGATATACATACGTGTATAATCATTAAGATGTCTTAATTGCTCAAAACGTAAATTTAAACTTAACTGATAGTTGTTTAGTGCACAAGATTTGTAAAACTTAAACCTTTTTACATTCTTAAATCCAAATGGAGGAACAATAAAACAAGCACATCTGATACACTTTCTACTTCCAATGAAGCACACTTGCAATATCTATTCTATGTGGATGCTAAATAAAATTTCGGGTATCAAAGCTAATATGAAGCGGGGTAAGACCTTTGGATGGTTTTCGATGCTCAAGCTCTCAAGGAGCTCAAGTCCTTAAACATTAAAACTGCAATGCTCATGGGAGATAAGCGAGATGTAGCAATTTATGTTCAAGAACATGTGAAACATAGTCATTATCTTATTATTCCCATGTCTCTTTATTAGTAGTAACTTAATCATTTTTTGCAGCTAGGGAATGCTTTGGATATAGTTCACGCATAACTTCTTCCACAATAAAAAGAAAGAACCATTGATGAGTTCAAAAGCCAAGGACATACAATGATTGTAGGAGACATGCTTAACGATGCACCAGCCTTAGCTAAATCAAACTTTGGTATTCAGATGGGGGATCTCAGGGTCAACTCTTACGACATAGACATGGGATATTATTCTTATGTCAAACAAGATACCTAAGGGGATGAAACTAGCAAGGAGAAGTCATAGGAAAGTGATTGAGAAATTTTTTTTCTGTGAGCATAAAAGGAGCAACCATGGTGTTTGGTTTGGTAGGTTACCAACTGACTTGGGTAGCTGTTCTTGCAGATGTAAGAACTTGTTTGCTTGTGATATTCAATAGTATGGTGCTTATACGCAATGAGTGAAGTTGCACATGTATGTTACCGTGCTTCTCCTTCTTCCTCTCCTTCATCACATGAGGGCAATCAACAAAGCTAAAAATCGTCTTCTGATTTAGAGGGTTTCTATCTTAGTAGCTAGCAAGCTCTGGTTGGTGTCCTACCATATTATTTGAACCGAATTTCGAAGTCCTTTTAATTAGTTTAACAACAATTACAAAGTTAGATTAAGTTAAAGTTCTCTTTCCACAAAAATAAGATATATAGTTAACTTACATTTCAAACGCAATTATCATGTTAACTAGACTAAGATTGGAATATGTTATATGCCTATACTCACCTACAAACATGAAAATTTTACGGTCCAGTATTTTAATGATTATCATCTTGATTTGAATATAGCTTCTCAGTATACGAACAAAAAATTCCCATGAATCACTTTTAATTTATATGATTCGGTAAGTAATATATACTGCAGAATGGAATGTTTTGTAAATTTTATACGCTGAAGTATTTGGAAACGAGTCTGAATCTCTCATACAGGGCGGGCCTGGCATAAAGCGGAGCAAGATTATAATAAGCACTTTTTGTTATTTTATTTTGAACTGTACTTTTGGATGGGCTATAAACATTTTGTTTATACTTTAGGCAGCCCACTGTACTGGACAGCCCATTGTACTGGACCAGCGCTGCTCTCAGATGCCTTTTATTTTCTTGGAAACCGATGTTACTTGGTTTTTTCAAAGGGTTGGTTGATAGTTTAACATAACTCAGATTCCGTCCAAAAACATTCGGGGGAAAGACGCAGGAAAAAGTTTATGATGATAAAAGAAAATGAGCGATGTGTAGTGTGAGTCTAATGACCGATGGATAAATCGATGGATCATATACGTACAAGCAACTAAGCGAGGACCCTATTACAAATCATTGTGTCTTTAATGAGTGCTAAACCCCACATTACATTATTTGCTATGGTGAGTGTAACATTTAACGTTTGACTAAAATGAATTGTCACCACCAAGAAGAGGTATATATTGATACTTATGGTTCATATTGGTAGCCATTATAGTATCTTGTCTTTTATCACCTGGTTATAAAGTTGATATTGAATTAACGTTAGATTTTGGGATCGAATTTAGTGTTCTATTAAGTTTTCTCAATCTATTAAATGATAATCTCTCATGCATGATCTTGAGATTGTTAACGTATAGATAATTTATCGTATATAATATCTTAGTATGTAGTAATTTTAAGACTTCTTCATATTTCTAAGTCGACTCAATATTTTAATTTGCTCACTTCGATCGTCTTCTTTTTAATGGTAATTATATATTTGGATTCGTTATACAATAGTGTTTAGAATCCGTTTGCAATCCTTTCTCATTGTATGATATTGTGAGCTGCTGCTGAGTCATTTACAATTACAATGCACTTACAAATTACAACTATTGTCTTAGATGCTTTAATGTTTGTTTTTTCGTTTTACAACATATTTAATTTTGGTTATGATTTGAACTTATATCATAGCAGGTAATTAATTTGGGGGGCACTAATATTGCTGGGTAAGGGCTATAGAAACATTTAGAAATTTGAAGGAAATTGGCAACTTTTTGAATCGATAGATTATGACATGCATCAATTCACAAACCGAATATTCCTGGTATATTCATTATCAAGAATATCATAAACAGTTCTTTTGTAATAATTCGCAATTTACTTTTAGCAATCTTATTTGCCAATATTATACTCTAGCACTCCTATTTTTGATGATATGCCGAATCATATATTACTATTATTACCAGAGCCGGGCTTAAATAGATGATTATAAAACATTTGATTGGGGCATCCACCTTGTGGGACCCTCAGTTTACAATATTTTTTTTCAAAAGCTATTTATTCTATACATATTCATATAGTTATATAATGCAAATGTAAAATAAAAAGTAAAAGATATTTTTATTCTTCATAAATTTAATAGAAAATAATTGATTTTATGTTATTTTGATTTTAAAATGATTAAAACTACAATAAAAATATATTATTTTCAGAATAATTAAAACTAATAATTATTTTATTTAAATAAAATATATAATTCAACTAAACTTTTAGTTTTAAATAAAAACAAAATATATTTTTAATTTTTGAATAGGACCTCCAAAATTTCAGGACCGATTCTGATTATTACATATACTATTTGGTTTCACCTTTAAGATATGAATTCATTTGGAACGTAATGAAGTGTAAATCACAAAAATAATATATGCATAGTAGGGTATATATATAAAATATATGTAATAAATAGTCACTATTGTATTATATATCATGTACCCAAATGTTATCCCATTGTTAGAAGTTGGAACCATTTTAACTTGGCTTCTTTAGAGCATCCACAATGGTGGACTCCATTGTGGAGTCCTTAAGCAATATAATAGTATTTTTTGTTTTTATTTTTTGTTTTTTGAATAGTTAAGGATTTTAAACAAAAATTCAGTCCAATGGTGGATTCCATTTAGGAGTCCTTAGGAATTTTTTTTTTTTTGATTGTTAAACATGAGAAATTTTAAGTGACAAGCTAACTAACACAAGAGTTTGAATAAAAGAACATGGCCAGTTCCTATTTGAAACACAAAGACTGACGGCATCATGAATCATGATAAAAAAATAACTTCTAACACATGGTAAGTTGGTAAGCAAAAGAAAAAAACTTGCCTTGACAAAAAGCCTCTTGTCGTGTCATGTTGCAGCAACCCTGAGAACGGCCTCTGCTGCACCAAATTAAGTTTGATGCTCCAGAAAAGTTTCCTCGGACCACATACCATGAAGTTGTCGGTTCTAGTTGAACCTGAAACTACAACATTAAGTTTCTTCTTCAGCCATCTCTAAACAGAGCATAAAAGATAAAGATAATAAATCTAACACAGAGAAACTCACTATTCTCCTTCCAAATCTCTCCATTAGTGTACACCTCCTTCTTCCATATCGGAACGGTCGCCTTGAGCTCATCGATCAAGAACTTGCAAGCATCTAAACCATCAGCACGGTGAACAGATGAGACAGCAATGAAGACCCTGGTTTCTCCAACAGGAACTGGTCCTAGATGATGAGCAACAGCAATCTTATGGATGTCCCAGTTTGATCTAGCGGATGTACAGATGGAGCTGAGGCATCGTGTGGCCATTGGTACATATAGCACCAGCTTGAGGGGCACTGACATAGTTAATGTACTTAACTATATCGACTTTGTGACCTTCCTCCAAGATTTCTATAAGGTTCTTCTCATCAGATGACATCTTTGGAAGCTTTTGTGAAGTGTGTTAAGCCTCAAAATAATTGATGTTCCGTGTAGACCAAAGCGAGCTTAACAGATGATCCAATTGTAAAGTATAACCTACAGCTACAGATAAAGAAAATCAACAACGCGATTACTTATCATTAGTAAACTACTAATCAAACTGGCTTAGTAAAGAGGTAACAGAGAGGAAAAGACCTATGAACACACTACAAACTTAAATCGACAAACTAGTCAAGTCTTATCGAAACATAATACAACTTACACACAAACAAGAAAAGAGTATCCTTTGTTGTTTTTGGTTTTCAGAGTTGAATTGAATGAAAGAGATGAACAGAAACATAGAGATAACGACAAACAAAAAATCGTTTCTGTTTTAACGCACTGAAAGTAGTATTCAACCTGCAACGAATCAGAGAGACTTGATTCAGACCCTAACCCCTTATAGCTAGCTTAAAGGCCTGAGAGAGAGATAGAAAAGGAATCAAAACCCCCTTACCTGTCTAATGATCTTCTTCTTAATTCATCCTCGGGAACAACATCATCGGTATCTCCATGATCTTGATTTCGATCCTCGCCATGGTCTAAATCATCATCGCTATCATCGTCTTTTCCATGTTCCAGAGAGAAGAGGAAGAGAGCGTCGAAGAAAAAAGAGAAAAAGAGGCGTTTTTCCTTTGCCACGTCAACAAGGACTTGTCCTTTAGAATCCTTGATTAAGGATTAATCCTTAGCCTTTCTAATTTATTTAATATTTTTTATTCCCCAAAACCTAAGGATTATCCTAAGGATTCATTAAAAACCTGCGTTGCAGGTGGTCTTACAATACTTAGAGGTGCCGACCAAATCGACCATGCTATCTCAACTCTCTAAATCATACTATACGAATGTTTTTTTTAACTCTTTATATGAATATGTTTTAAGATATTTTTTATATCCTGTATTTTGAATACAAGAAGTCATATGAAAGTATTACTTAAAACGTTATACAACTGACGTCTAGTCTCACGGATGCTCGATTCGAAACCCATATACGTAACATTTTGTTTATTTGGAGAGTAAATTTGCAAAACAAAACCAATTGGAGAGTTTTTTTTATAGAAAGCCAAATACTTATTGCAGTTGCTATATTTGTCAAAAGACAACAAAATTGCATGGGAATTGGGAGATGAAGCTGTATGGCTATAGAGTATATGCATATATTGATATTAGTTATGTACAGTTCGATTCTTACGTACTAATGTGGCCTGCTGACTTATGTCCACTAATTTCATTGTGTTCCATTTTTATGTCTTGTGGTAATTATACACTTGTGTTATGCTTTTATCATTCTTTTTTTTCGTCGACTCGTGAGTTATAATATAAGTACTTTCTAATTTGATTAATGTTCTTATCAGTGGTATGACTCATGAGAAGAAGATAAATCATGCGAAAAGGATGATTAATGGATAATGAGAGTCTATCAAACATCCGCAAATGTTTCTGGTCTCCTTGATTTTACATAAATCTATCTCCTCAGTCGTTGAATGTACGTTCGTTAATACATATGTTGCACCAAGTAAGAGATTAATTGCAAAAAAAAATTGTTGGGTATCTGTCTAGGTCATAGCATGCATTTTTAGTATCGTATGTCAAGACGCGAGAGCATGGTTAAGTTTTGACCCTATTAAAATGATAAGTACGCATTAATATTTATTTATTTTAATTTTTAGAGAAAAAGATTGGATATATGCGAGTATATTTTATAGAATTAAGCTTGCGAATAATTTTTTTTATATATTTTTGAATAATATTTTTGGCTTTTTCGTATCTACTTGATTTATTTTTCTTAAAAAACTATAATATTTAGTAATAAGACATATCCGTCAAGGCATCAACATTCTGAAATCCAATAGATCTCCGAATTAGTGCATCACTAACACATATCCACTACTATTATAATTCTTATTCGCAAACTAAACTTTTAAAAAACTGATAAACCTAAAATTTCAAAAGCTCGTATTGAGGGTAACTTGTAAAATAAGGGTATTACTTCAATCTAAAACTGAGTTCTTACATTTTGGAAAGGAAAAAAAAGAGATGTATATATAGGTCAATTCTTATCAAACGCGAAATAGTTTGGGAAGTTCATTCATAGAAACAAATTCACTGAATTATTTAGAGAATCCGCTACCTATGGATGTGACTTTTCTAATTTTTGTTTCATGGCATAATTAAATATAACAGTTATAATATAAAATATATAAAGGTAAAGTTTACTATTTGGGGAAAAAAGTTCCGAAGATTCGGGAATTAATATTAAATGTATCAGGTGGTATAACAAATATAAGAAGAACGACTTATCGAAACACAAAGAAGGACATCTATCATTGCAGTTCATATTTCAACTATATTCCCTGTACCACTAGACGTTGGTTTATAATATCTGTTTAGTGTTCGGCTCATTTACATTGTCTTTTACTTTGATAAATATGTTTATTAAAAGGAAAGTGATTTTGTTTTGTTTTGAAACATTGGTAGATTCCTCCACTACTCCAAAACTTTTTGGAAAGATAGTGGAATTGTGCTGCTTAAATTATTTCTGGTCTTCTTTAAAAAAGTATATATATATTTCTGGTCTTCTTTTACGCAAAATACTGCTTTAGTCTTTATGATCTCAAAGGGACACATATATAACTTTCAAATATAAAAATAAATGTGGGAAAGAGGTTTTAGGCCATAAGGAGTTAAGGACTAAGGAGGGTAAACACTTTGGCCATCTTCGGTTGTTCAATGGTGAAAGTTTCAACAGCGTTATACAATTAGGATGCTCCGACCGTTTTTTACATGTTCGGTTCTATAATTGATTTTTTTTTCTCATATAAATCGTGGCTCTATTATATCTTCGATTTGACAAACATTATAAGTACTACATGTGAATTGAATATAGGTGATACTTATTAAAGTAGATGGATTTTAAACCTAAAACCAATTTCAAATAAATGGATTGATTTGTTTTACTTTTTAGAGAGAAATTGGATATATGCGAGTATTTTTTATTAAGCTTGAGAATAATACATTTTTGACTTTTTCCTATCTACTTGATTTATTTTTCTTTCAAACCTATAATATTCAGTTATAAGACATATATCCGTCAAGGCATCAACATTGTGTAATCCAATAGATCTACGAAGTAGTGCATCACTAACACATATCCACCACTATTATAATTCCTATTCGCAAACTACACTTTAAAAAAACTGATAAACCTAAAATTTGAAAAGCTCGTATTGAGGGTAACTTGTAAGTTGTAAAATAAGGTACTACTTCAATCTTATAAACTGAGTTCTTACATTTTTGAAAGGAAAACAAAGAGATGTATATATAGTTTCTTTGAACATCTCTATCTTCATTCCATAATTTACTCTATTTTACTTAAAAATAGAGTGAGAAACAAAGTGATTAGTAAAAAATAGGATTATTAACATAAAAACCCCTCAACTAAGTTTGTTTTGGGTAAAAACCTCTAAACTAAGTATTTAATGAAAAAACCCCCAATATAATTTTATTTAGTGAATTAAACCCTCAGCGGTCATAATTACCAGTACTACCGGTAAATCTTCAGTTTATAGGTTTTATCATTAAACATAAAAATCAATAAAATTCAAAATATAATAACATTATCTAAAAATTTGTAATTTTAATTTTAAAAACTAGCATTTTAAAAAAAAATTGTAACTATATGAGTCTGATTTGTTATCCTTTTAAAATCAAAATTATATATGTATAAATTTAAAATGTAAGAACCAAGAAAATATAAGAAAAAATTATCTAACGATTTACCTGTAATAAAAATTATCAAAATTTATAAATATAAAAACAAGAAAACAGAATAGAAATTATATCTTATTTAATAAAAATGTAATAATAAATCTTTAGATGCTTTTTATTATATTTTGATGTTTTAAAATTTTAATCTATATATATAATATTGATGTTAAAACAAATCAAGCTCATATATTTACAGAAAGTTTGCAAATGCTAATTTTAAAAATTTAAGTTACTAATTTTTAGATAATGTTATAATTTTTTTTTAGATTTTTAATGATAAAAACCCTTCAACTATGTTTAATATGGGGGTTTACTTGTTAGTTTGGGGGTTTTTACCCAAAACAAACTTAGTTGAGGGGTTTTTATGTTAAAAATCCATTTTACAAGGATAAGAAATCATTCATATATTTACAGAAATTTTTAAAATGCTAGTTTTGAAAATTAAAATTACGAACTTTTAGATAATGTTATTATATTTTGATTTTTTTCTTTTTTTTGAATTTTTATGTTTAATGATAAAACCTCTAAACTAAAGATTTACCAGTAGTACTGGTAATTATGACCGGCGAGGGTTTAATTTATTAAATAAAGTTAGTTTGGGGTTTTTTTCCATTAAATACTTAGTTTAGGGGTTTTTACTCAAAACAAACTTAGTTGAGGGGTTTTTATGTTAAAAATCCTAAAAAATAAAAACATTACTCTATTTACAGAATAATATTTTATTTTTTGTTTATCATTTCATTTTCTATTTTATTTTTAATAAAATAGAATATATTATGGAGTGGTGATACAAATGTTCTTATCAAACGCGAAATAGTTTGGGAAGTTCATTCAAAGAAACAAATTCACTGAATTATTTAGAGAATCCGTTACCTATGTATGTCACTTTAATTTTTATTTCATGGCATAAATTATTTCTAATCATTAGCAACAATATATAACAGTTATAACTAAATAATATATAAAGGTAAAGTTACTATTTTGGGGAAAAGTTCCGAAGATTCGGGAATTAATATTTTAATGTATCAGGTGGTAGAACAAATATAAGAAGAACGACTTATCGAAACACAAAAGAAGGATATCTATCATTGCAGTTCACATTTCAATTATATTCCCTTTACCACTAGACGTTTGTTTATATCTGTTTAGTGTTTGGCTCATTTATATTGCCTTTTACTTTGATAAATATTTTTATTAAAAGGAAAGTAAATTTGTTTTGTTTTGAAACATTTGTAGATTCCTCCACTACTCCAATTTTTTTTGGAAAAATAGTGGAAGTGTGCTGCTTAAATTATTTTTAGTCTTTTTTACGCAAAATACTGCTTTAGTCTTTATGATATCAAAGGGACACATATATAAAGTTTCAAATATACCAATAAATGTGGGAAAGAGGTTTTAGGCTATAAGGAAGGGTAAAAACTTTGGCCATCTTCGGTTGTTCAATGGTAAAAAGTTTCAACAGCGTTATACAATTAGGATGCTCCAACCATCTTTTTACATGTTCGGTTCTATAACTGATTTTTTCCCCATACAAATCGTAGTTAATATCTCTTCTAATTTGATGTGTGAGATTTAAATTGTTCGGACAAAGATCGATCAACCAATTTTAGACCATATCGATCAGGAACGGATCCAGAACTATTTTTTACCGGGGTCACGATATCATTTATAACTAAACTCATTTATAAATAAAATTTTTGAAATAGAAAAACAAAAATACCTTACAAATTTATCATACGAGATTCCATATTTTGGAATCTTTTTATCACAGCTTCATTTATTTTTTTTTTAAATAATTCTTTCTCAACAAAGCAAACAACACAATCATTTAAAAACAAATCACTTATCCGGTTACGCAAACTAGTCTTCACAATCTTCATCGCAGAAAAACATCTTTCAACTGTAGCAGTCGCAACAGGTAAAGTCAAAACTAGCTTCAAAAGCCGATAAACCTGAGGATGTGAAAGATGTTTCTTTGTCTCTACCATCTTACATGCAAGATCTCCAAGATCCTTCAAATTAGAAAATCTTTCATCTTCACGAATATTATCAATATATAGACCAAATTGATGTTCAAGGGTCATCCGCTCAATAGGACTAAAATCTTCAGGATAAAACTCAGATAGTCTCATAATTTTCAATTGATCAAACTCGCGAAATGAATCAGTGGGGCTTAAAGAAGCAATGCAACCAAGTAATTCAGTGTTTACCTCATCAAAACGATCATTAAACTCTTGAATTTGCATATCCAATACAGTGTAAAAGCATTCCACCTTATAATGATGCAAATTGGTTATATTGCTTTTTTTTCTTGGGTTCTTTGAATCAAATCCATCCTCCATAACCAGCAACTCAGTCTTGTAATTCTCACAAAAACAAAAAACTTTGCTGAGTAGAGATTCCCATCCATTTTCCCTAAGCTTATACAATTGCTGTTTGGTGGATTTCACAAGCGACATAGCATTCAAAATATCCTGATCTTTCCTTTGAAGAGCCTTTGATAAGCTATTTGTGATCCCAAGAACAAGCAACATCAACTGTAAGTAGTATGCAAAGTCAAAGGTGTATAAGTACTTGAGAAGACCATTCATTTGTCGTTTTTTGACACCATCACTCCCATCGCTTTCGACATACTCAAGTACTTTAATGATAGAAGGAAACAAATCAACCAAACGCAACAAAGTTTTATAGTGAGAACCCCAACGAGTTTTACCAGGTCTTTGAAATGAAACCTCTTGGTTTAGTCCCTTTCCTGTCTTAATTTCACCTTTCTTAGTTCTTTCCTCGATTTTTTTCCGAAAGTCTTCTCGAACCATATCCTTCCTCTTACAAGAAGCCCCAACCACATTTAACAAGACAGCAAGCTTATCAAAAAAATTCCCAACTTCAAAATGCTTTTGAGCAACTACGACGACAACTAACTGGAGCTGATGAGCAAAACAATGGACATAATAAGCAGAACTGCATTCTCTCGAAATTAGAGATCTCAACCCATTGAATTCACCCTTCATATTACTCGCTCCATCATAACCTTGTCCTCTTAACTTCTTCATACTCAATCCATGCTTAGCAAAAACTGAATCAATAGCACACTTCAAGGATAAAGACGATGTTTCTTTTACATGAATTAGACCAACAAACCTTTCTTTAACTATCCCTTGTGTATCAACAAAGCGAAAAACCAAAGCCATTTGCTCTTTATCAGAAACATCTGCAGATTCATCTACCAACAAGCAAAATACATCATGACCAACTTCTTGAATAATAGATTCAATTACTTCTTCTGCAAAGCAATGAACTATATCTGTCTGAATTTTGTGGGACACCATCTGGTTGTTTTTGGGGGCATTCTCTAACACAACTTTACTTACAAGCTCATTTTGCTTTGCAGTATATTTCACAAGCTCCAAAAAGTTTTCCTTGTTAATTGAACCCACTGATTCATCATGGCCTCGAAACGGTAATCCTTGTCGTAACAAATACCTACAAGCATCAATTGAAGCATTCAATCTGATCTTGTATTCTTTTTTAACCGTATCATTCTGCTTATCAAAAGCATGAGCAATTGATTGTCCTGGTTTCATCAGATAATCAGCCCTTTTTAGTGTACTATTGTGAAAATTATTCACAGCTCCTACATGATCCTGTAATCTATATGTCTTGTTCCAGTCATTAAAGCCATTGATCACAAATGCATCACTTCCACCTTTATTTTCAGCATAATCTCTAAACAAGTAGCAGAATAAGCAAAATATTTTTTCCTTTTTCACACTATATTCTAACCAATCACCATAGAGATCAAACCAAGCAGGATTGAATCGTCTCAGTTTACCTGTAAACAATGTCTTAGGAAATTCATGACCACGAGGTTGATAAGGACCTTTCATAAGATATTTGCGTCTTATCTCATCTCTTTGATGTGATGGATATTCAGATATCCTTTTCCTCTCACCAGGATCACAAGGTAAATTCTCCAAATCAACATCATCAGATATAGATGCTAATTTCTGTAACTTCTCTGAATCATCTCCGTCAGAAGTCGATGGAAATTTCTGTAACTTCTCTAAATCACCTTCATCACCAGATGTTGATTCAAATTTTCTTTTAGGCTTGAAATATTTTTCCATTAGAATAAAATCTGTTGAAAAAAAAAAAAATTAGCGCAGCAATTTTATAGTTTCTGAATTCAGAAACTTGTTATTTAGTTAATATAAATTAAAATTTTTAGTACTTTACCTTTGAGCTTTTTTTCTCTTGAACTCGTATCTGCAACTTTGGACGTGACGGTTGCTATATTACTCTAGAGAATTTAATTTGTAAAAAGCTAAAAGACAAAACCGAAGTAGTTAGGTCAAACCCTTTACAATTTTTTTTAGTTTTCTATACTTTCGTTATGGGCTTCAAAAAGTCAAATATTCTTTTTTCTTTGGGCTAGAATATATGTAACTGCACAAAATTGTGTTTTATAATTTTAGGTTGAAAGAAACTTTACTTTTTACCAATTTACAGAATTATATTAACAAAATATCTATATAAATTTTTTTTTTTTTGAAGTAGTCGGGCTCACGTGACCCCGTAACCGTCAAGATACATCCGCCCCTGATATCGATATGGACCAGATTAGATTACATAGATCGGATTATCATACTATGTTAAGTTAGATGAAATTCTAACATAAAACCAATTAATAATAATTATATTTATTTATCTATTTTATATATTATGTAAAATGCCTTCTAACTACTAATATAGTAATATGAGAGATTTTATCTCTAATAATATTTTTTTTCTGTGGTTGTGCTTCGAACATAATACATACTACATCTTATAAAAGAAATATCACCTTGACAAGACTCTCGAGTTAAATATAACTAATCTATTAATGGGGGATTGGTTCACTAATAAGTAGGGGTGGGCACGGATCGGATATCCGGGTTTTCGAAAGTATTTGTGATTTGCTTCGTATGTTACGGATATCTGATTTTGGTATTTGCTTTGCTTCGGAAAAATACGGATATCAGGGAAAACGGATATCCGGAAAATAAACAGATATTTGCGGATATTTACGAATACTTACGAATATCTCATCCGCTACAAATAATCTTAAAATTTTGATATAAATTTATTTTGTAAAATATATTTTACATGATATATAAAATAAAAAATAAAGAAGTAGTGAATTTACATATTTTTAAATTTTTTAAGTTTAAGTTAACAATTATAATAACAAAAAACTTAAGATTTTTTTATAATTTTCATAAATTTTCTCTTATTTTTATCTAATAATTTTAGATAAGTAATAATGTGAATCTAATTAGTCAAATCATAAGCTATAATAATAATTTTATACATTAAAAATTTTAAATATAATCAAAATATACATGTATTTATATATTTCCGGATCGGATCGGATATTCGCTTTCCAAAATTTTAATATTTGTGATTTGCTTCGAGTTTAACGGATATTGATTTTTAGTATTTGCTTTGATTCGAAAGTTTACGGATATCCGGAATTTTCGGATCGAATCGAGACGAATAACGAATCGAATCAAATTTAACGAATAAAATGCCCAGCCCTACTAATAAGATGTCTCTCTGTGTGAGCAGGATGAAAACATTTGTAGAGTGTCGTGCTCTCATTTCCTTATTATGAAAGTCATTGCGAAAACATTCTAGAGTTAAGTGCACTTAATAATGAACTTTATTTTTATGATCAGTGGATATACCGAGAAGTGCGTGTTAGGAATGTCAAAATGAGTTAGTTCATTCAATTCACCTCACTTTATAATACATTATTTTAATTTTGCAAAAAAATACTCTCTCTGTTTCAAAAAGTTAAACGTTTTAGCTTTTTTACACATATTAAAAAAAACATAAAATATTGATTACCAATGCGTCATTTATTATGGATAACAAATCCTTATATTTTTTAACCAATAAAATTTTAAGAAACACATTTTTTTTTTAAATCTACAATTTTTCATTAAATTATACATTGAAAATGTAAAAGTACATCTTTTTGAAACAAATATTATTTCTAGAATGTTCATTGAAACGGAAGGAGTATCACTTAACATATTTCATACGGATTAACAAAATTATAATAATACTTATATACTACTATTTAATATACAATTAATTAAGTAGAAATCTTTTAATCACAAAGGTAAGAAAAAGGCTACATATGAAATGTCATTTTGAAAATATAAAATGACATTTTTGAAAGAACATAATAATTTTAGAATGTGAATAGAGAAAATAAAAATAACAAAAAATGAGAGCAATTTACTAAATTAATATCAGCATAGTTATCAAAACCTCCCGAGAGAAACGAGGCAATGTGAATATCACTTGGGAAATATTTTGCGAGAATCAACAACACGAAAAGATAAGGTATACTTTGCAAGTTGATAATAATGGCAATAATGTAAGATTTGGTGGGAAATGCCAGAAACTCTCATGAAATTTGTTTTCTTAAATATATTGAAGATTAACTCAATCCAATTACAAAATGTTTTGATAAATATGGTTATGACTATCGTCGTAATCATTTTGACGACGACAAACAATGAAACAATGATATGAACAGTATCATTGTTACTGTAACCACTCTGAAGTTGTGGCTTCTATCTACTCTGAAGAATGTATCATATACATAATTAGTTTTAAAACATCTTCTAATTCTAAATATATATTGCAACTGTAATAAGTAATCTCTCTTAGGGGTAAATGCTTAAAGTAATATCTTAGAAAAGTTTTACCCTTACCAGAATACTACCATCAACAACAAAAGGTTATGTAGCGACGTGGGGCCAAATCTTGGGTTTGGCTCTGGTCAATGGTCCCATTTCTTTGTGTATGTGGATGTGATGGTTTTAACTTTAAACTAACACTCTTCTATGCTACAAATCCCTTGATGCTGCTTATTCTATAACGTGTGCTCGGGTTTACAGAAGCGAGTATCACGGCTTGTAATACTTATGTTAGTTTTGGTGACCAAAACAAACTCCTAAGAGAGTTAGACATTAAAAAAAAAACAAGACGGAAGCCATAAAGAAATTTAATCTCTAAATAGCCATCAAAATTTGATTAGATGAAGTCAATTTAGTGAACAACGTCTAGGAGACTAGAAAGCTAAGTATACCCATTATACTCACTTCGTTCCTAAAAGTACTACTTCTAAGTTTTTATTTTGTTTCATAGAAATAGATTTTTTCTAGATTTTTAAGATACTTTTAATAATTGATGTTAGTAAATTGTATATTTAAAAAACATTAATTGAAATATTTAAACAGATTTTTCTTAATAGACATGAAAACTCCGAAAATACTGCTTTCGAGAACTGAGGGAGTAATAAAAGATTAAATAAATCGGAAGGCTCGAGTTTTGTTTAGATAACATATGTTGCTCTCTCGCGATCCCTTATTATTTGAGGAGCACTTTTTAAAATAAATTTCATCTTTATCTTCCCGTATGATTAACAACTTTGACATTTCCTAAGTGTCAACACCACAATGCTCCTCACATCTTTTATTAAATAACTCTTTCTTGCTTAGGCTAATTACATGTCATGTCATTATCACATAAACCTACAAAGTTATTATAGTATATGTTTCATTTTATATGCATGTTTCTCTTACAATGATAGGATTAACGTAGACATTAATTCGTCCATTGTTAATATATTATCACGTAGTTTCTGCAAATAAAGTTTGGAATAAAAATGATATATTCGTCCATCGTAGGTTTATGTTGTTTTGTATAATACAAATACAATTTATATATTTTATAAAATGGTTTATTCTCTTAATATTTTTACCAAACATAATGTTACGATCCATGCAATATTATTAACTAACTTTATGGTCAATATTTTTCATAATAAAATGAAATGCATTAACCTCCGAATGAAATAAGACATGAAAATAAAGTTTACAATGAAAATGATATATTCATCTTAATATGTTGTTTTGTATAATGCAAGAGCAATTTATAAAATTTATAGAACGGTTTATCCTCTTGATATTTTGATCAAGCATAATGTTATCCATCCAATATTATTAATTAACATTATGGTTAACCTTTTTATAATAAGATGAAATACATTAAACTCCCAACAAAATAAAGAAAATGAGATACATTATTGGCACCAATTCATAATTTGTGATTTCATCTTTATGACTTTACATATTGTGTAGTCAATTTAAAAGAGGTTTTTGATTATGATAATTGTGAGGGGTAAAACTCACTTCCTAGTTTAGGTTAGGTATAGATTGGGATAAGATAATCGTGGGCTGAATCCTGTTGGAACTTGTATGAATGAATACGTTGTTTATATTGATTTTTGGTAATAAAAGAGTTTACAAAGATGATCTTGACGATCTGAATAGAAAGAACAATGATTTATAGAGAATGACTAAGAACAAAGT
>CAKOAT010098488.1:0-50562 GCA_932364175.1 Eruca vesicaria subsp. sativa
AGGAAAATCTCCCATCTGCAAATTGTGATTAATCTCTTTATTTTCTAGATTAGAAGCCCCTTCAGCGTAAAGTCGTGGAGGATAATCCCGTGCTTGATCTTCAGAAATAGCCATCTGATCCTAAAACACATATATAGATAAATCAGCCGCAATAGAAACAAAACTCAGCAACAACATAATAAATAACCCAGCCACAACATAATGTATAACTCAGCCAAATCATCAATAATAAATAACTCAGCCACAACATAATGTATAACTCAGCTAGAGTAATCAATAACTCAGCCAAAACATAATCAATAACTCAGTCGGATCATAATCAATAACTCAGCCACTTTATAAATCAAACTCAACTCAGCCACACTATACAATAACTCAGTAACAACATAATCTATAACTCAGACACGTCGTAAATCAAACTCAGGCACAACATACCAGAGAAGAAGATGAGAAGATGATGTCGTAGATACGATTACGTCGAAACTTTTGCGGAGAAGAGGATGTCGACGAAGATGATATCGGAGACGGTTAGGGTTTAACGAGGTCGAGAAGATGATTTATGATATCGNACACAAATTAGTTAGTGACGTGGATTGTCAAAATTATGATGTGGATTTAATAATTAAAATTTGTATCAATAGTAACAAAATTAAACAAGGGTGTTTATTGTAATTTACTAGGAGTCTGAAAACATTCTAGTAATTTTTAGAAAATATATACTATTCTAGTCATATACAAGCTTTTGTGTATCATTCTAGTAATTTTCTCATTTGATAATGTGTCAATTTCGCTCTTTTCAGTTTTTCGAGTAAATATGTCCATGCCTAGTCAAACATATAATGACATAAATATCTAAAAAGACAGCTACAAGATTTTGGTTTAACTACCCATACACCACTTAATAAAGAAGAAGATTAAGCTATTAAATAAATAATATCCAAAAAATATTTGAGATCACTTATCTTGAAGACAAAGCACGTTGATATGGACTAGGGCCTTTAACTACCCAAGCGCAATCTGAGTTTAAATACATGGGTTTTGTTTATGGAAATATCGGCCTATTATAGGAGTTTACTTTAACGGTAGCTGACTCATGGGATGATGAAACTATATAAAGTTGCATCTTTTATTATTACTACTAGGTGATTATCCCGTGCTCATAATATTTATAAAAATAAAAATTTAGAATAATTAATTTATATTTAGTTTTAATTTTGAATTCATTTATATGTATAATTTATATTAATAAATATTATATTATTCTAATTAGACATATAATTTTGGATATATTATAGTAGATTTGGTTATCGATTAGGTGTATTGGATAATATCTATTTTTCAAATTCAATTATACTATTTTGTATCCTAAATATAATAAAATTTTGATTATTTTTTGTCTTTTCATTTAGGTTGGTTATTTCTTAGATATGTAAATATATTATAGTTAAACTATATACAACTTAATATATATTATGCTTAAAATGATATAAATAATAAGATGAAGTGTTTGATTCCAAATTAAATAAATGAATATAATGATAATATTTTGAAGTCTATGCATATATATAAATTCTACAAAAGAACTAAATTGCAATTGTTTAATATTTTATTTTTCTTTTTAATATGTTTTGAGTAAACATATAATTTATATGTATAAAAATAAATAGATTACTATTATTAATGTAAGATTATATATTTTTATTGTATTTAGATCTTTAATTTTAGATATATGTTAGATTAGTCAAGTCATTTATGTTGTAAGTACATTGAGTTAAATACATTTTTCAATTAAAACTGAAGTATAATTACTTTTTATTTTTAGTTAAATCAAATCAAATTAGTTTTATTTATCGCTTTAATATACATGTATTTTCATAATATTTATCAAATTATATGTTGATTTAAAAAAAAGAATATTAGCAAATTAAGTGTAACTGAGAAATTTTTGGATGTTCATGAATATATATATATTTATTTATTACTTTGAAAATTTATTTTTTATTTAAAATATGTATTAAAGGGAATATTACTATTTTGTGACTTTCCTTTTTAATAAAATCATATTATATACATATATTTTCGTTTTTGAAGTTGTTTTAAAATTTTATAAATGTTTCCTTTTTATTATATATGTTAATTGGAAAAAGTGAAAAAAAACTAAAAGAAAAAATTAATAATAATCTTTAAATGTAACAATTAATTAAGGGTATATATGTAATCAACCATCGCGAGAGTTAACGTGAACGCGACATGTATGAAACTGACTTCTCAAGTAATATTATAGAGATTTTTTGCATTGTTACATATGTTTCAGAGGTTGATGAAATATTATAAAGTTGGGTTCCTTATGATTTATGGTATTGGTGTATTTGTTTCAACAGATTGTGTAATCAAGGCGTTATGATTCCATGTGGGGATACTTCGGCGAATGATGGGACTGGTGGTGGTGAATCTATCTATGGCTGGGACAAGAGAAAGCTTTCCTGATTCTTGATGATACAGAGAATGTAAGTTCTGGTATGTTTTGTCAATGTTTCATGTCATTTTAATCATGCTATAATTTTGTTAGATTAGATGTGCTGCTGATACTTGATTTGATACGCAGGCATAGCCAGGTCACAAGGACAATCTCATCGTGATAGAGGTATCAATTTTTTTTGCATCACGCTACAAACAAGTTGACCACAGATTCCAGTCTCTCTCTCAGCTGAAGAGCGGTGAGACTGAACCGGAAAGGGTACTCTCCAGCTGTTCTTAAAGTCCTTAAGCAAACTTTGAGGTCTTATTATATAAAGTTTGGTTCTTCAAAGTTATTAATTAACATGATTTCAACATGTGTCAATAAAAATTAAGATTGTGACATGTGTCAAAAATATAATAACTTTTTGATTAAGATTTAAAATAGATCCAGAAAAAGAAAATTATTCTTTAACGGTTTCTTTTAGGATTTCAAAAAAGAAAAACTACTATTACATAATATCTTACAAAAAGAATAGCAACTTTTAAAAATAGAAACTTTGCATTGAAAAACCAAATTTTGTAAATAGCAACATTTTTAAAATAGTTAATATTAACTGAAAATTAATAGCAATTCTATGCAAAAGATGATGTAATATTAATTTTCTTTTTCTAAAATCCTATAAGAAAAATGGTAAATAATATTTGATAGTAGTTTTCCTTTTCCTAAAAATCCTAACCAAAAGAGATATTATCATATGTTTTAGGTTGTAGCCAAAAGAGAAATGTAAAAAATTATTTAATAATATTCTTAAAAAAATAACTTAATGATGAACATTACTAACTAATATTTATTTAATTAACAAAATAAAATTTTAAAAATAGTAGTGATACAAATTTATTACTATTACACATGATACTAATTAATTAACAAAATAAAATTGTAAATAGTAGTGATACAAATTGTAAAAATAGTAATTTTAAGATTATTTAATACTAACCAGAAATAATTATATGATAATTATCTGAAATTCTAAACAAGAGATAATTGTAAAAGCTAAATATATTATGAAGTAAGTAATTTGAAAAAAATAACAAATAGAAATTAATTTTCTCTTAATTGATGAAAGATAAACATTTAGTTCCGTTTCTTCTTTTATTAAAAAGGCTATATGTATAATTATGCAATTAATTTGTTTTATGCAGAAAATTATGGTCCTCCAATGAGACCATTAAAAGCAAGAAACAAGACTCCAAATTATATACCTCATATTGAATATCATATATTTGAAATGAAATTAAAAATAAATCTTCTTAATGATTGTTTCTTCTTCATGTCTGTTACAACATGTACTAATACAAGTTATTTTCGTAAACAGTTATTCATACAATCGATATTCAGAAATATATTTTCTATCAAGCACATATATTTTTGTGGTTACAAGAATAAAAGGAGGATAAAATTGCATAAGGTATTAAGAGTTTCATTACCTGAAAATTAGATGATAAAATGCTGATCTATAATGTTTTCTATTAGCTAAATAACTAAGATTATTTCCAATTCACGTATATATTCATCTATAAATTTTGTTTAAAAATAGAGAAATTCTATTACAGAGGTGGATTTGCTTCAATATATGATTATGTAATAGAGTTCCTATATTTTTAGAGAAAAATATAGAGACTTGTTACTTTTCTTTTTTTTTTGATGAAATTTTAAATTTATTGATCTATCAAAAAATGTCATTTACATAAGTAAGGCTACTCTATCAAAATAAAAACATCCTCCTAAATCATGAGAGAAGCTGAAACCATCTTCTGAGTAACCCTCCATATTTGTGATCGAACTTGTATTTGAGTGAAGAGATTCTATTCCTCACTGCCTTGTCAATACGCTGACGCATATGGTCTGTGGTAACTCTACTCTGCTGATGACGTCTCCCATTTCTTTCTCTCCAAATGTGATAGATAGTGGTCTGCAACAGAAGCTTCACCAATATAGTGTCCTCCTCTAACTGCCTCATGCGCTGTATTCGCTGTAGTGTCCTATGCCAATCTGGATTTATGCAATTACTTTTGTTTTTAAATATAGAGCTGAGAAAAATATTTGTATAAAAATTACATGTATTATATAACTTGATGATGAACATATAACTTGATAATATTTGTATAAAAATTCATAATAGAGTAATATTAAATATTAATTATATTCTCATTTTAAATTAAAATTTAATTATGAGAATATATCATTAAAATAATGAATTAATAAGGTAATTTAAAATCAGATAAACAACTTTATTTTTACTAGAAAATGTGAAGCAAGTAATTTAAAATAATAATAAAACACACATAGAAAAAACTACAAATCTTAAACAGAATACCAATTTAGATATTTTCTTCAAACAAAAATATCATAGCATTTAGGCTTAAACTTACTGATTATTGTTTAAGGTTTAGTATTTTGGAGGTGGAATTGAGTTTATAAGGTTATATAAAGTTTTTAAATGATATATATGATACTGAATGTCGTATATTTAATATTAAATTTTAATTCATAATTACCTTCAAGATTGTGTTTTCTTCAGCCTTATTACAACATATAATAATATTATTTATTTTAAAATTTTAAAATTTATCAGAAAAATATAGACTTTTTCACGAAACTATAATATTTTTTTTTAACATTTCACGAAACTATAATTAATAAGTTAAATTTTCATGTAAACAGTTATTCACATAATTCAGATTCATAAGTATGGTCTTCAACATGCACATAAATTTTGTGACTTTTAAAACTTTTCACCACAAAAATATAGACTTTTTTCACGAAATTATAATTATGAAGTTTTCTTTTTATAAACAATTATTCACACAATTAAGATTCATAAATATGGTATTCAACATGCACACAAATTATGTGACTATAAAATGCATCTATGGTCTTCAACATGCACACAACCTTTTGAGATTATAAGATGCATGTATTAATAATTTAGTTACATGATAAAAATAAGAACCCAAAATAATTTCTATTGGTTAAACAGTTAAAACTCATAGATCATGCAAACCAAAATATACAGATAATAATAAATAAACAGAAATGTTTCAAGCACCCTATAATGACAATATAAACTTCACTAAACAACCAAATAACATTAGAATATATTTAAGCGAGAAGAATAACAAATAATAAGTTAATACAAAAATTAATTAGTACTTACGAAAGTGTATGATGTTGTCATTGACTTGATTAACCTTATTTAACTTTCAAATTTTTATTTCACTCTAATTTTTATTTCAGATTGAATTCGGTTTAAATTTTTAAATATGATTAGTTTTTCTAATATTAAGTACAAATATTAACCGGGATTTATGTGAAAAACAAGTCCTTAATTCTCAGATAAGTCTTATATATATATATATATATATGCAAAAGGAATGCTAAAAACTATAACAAATGATTTATTATTTTATTTTTTATATAAAATTAAAACATCAAACGAAACTTGTGCAACGCACGAGTCCATATCTAGTACTTAATAAAGATAACTTTTCTCTTGTCTGGACTGTTTTTTTTTTTTAAGTTATTACTAGCTAGGTTTTCAGGATGGAGGAGAAAACATATCCAGTATATGCTTGCTGTTGGGTTTGAGGAGGCTGTGGAGTTGATTCTTGAGAATCTCCCACAGAAGAGATAAAACATGCTTTTCTCAGAAACTATGCCTACTTGGGTGACGAAGTTGGCGAGGAAGTACCTTTACAATCCCCTGAATATCGATCTGGTAAAAGGTTTTCCTTAGCTCTATATATTTAACAAAGATACTTTTTACGCTTCTGTTGTCTGAATTCATGACCATGTTGAAGCTGTTTTCTTCCTGCAGGTACCTAAAGATGAGTTTGCTGCAGTATTACAAGTCACTGAGACTTCTAAAAACAAGGTACGTCTCTGACATAGAATAATCTCTTCTAATTAGACAACATTTTTGGTGTAGAAATGTGATTCCATATACTAATGTGCATTGTTTGCATATTGGTGTTTGGTATACAATGTTCACGTGAGTCGTGAACTGATATGCGACGATCAAAGAGGAGAATGATATGAACAAATGAAGGACACATGCATTCTGATCTATAAGCTTAAGGACCTGATGTTAGTATTTGTTCTTTTTTATTTTTTTTGCTGTCGTTTCCATTGCTTGTGATAAGAGCTGATAATCTTTAGGTTTGCATTGCTTGTGAGCTGATTGAATTTAGGTATGCATTGTGAACGGTTCCTTACGTATGGTTGCTTGATCGTTTAGTCTGATTAATGTTATTGTTGTGTGCTAAGTAGATTATCAACGTATGTTTTGTTCTCATCTCCATTGGTCTCTTCTTCATGCAGGTGCTATGTGCAGGTGTTGATGAAGATCAAAGTCCCGCGGCCCTGTACCACAAAGGCTTGTGCATGTCGCGGATCAGGATTGGGTAGCACAAGTTCCAGAGGAGAAGCTAGCAATTTAGGTGTTAGTTTTTCTCTCTAGATTTAGGTTTTTAAATCAATTTTTATTTATAAAATATAATATTTTTGTAAATCAACATTTATTTTATAATAAATTATATATACTCTATTAAAACAGAAGTATAAAAATAACTTACCAAGTTTTAAATGTTCTATTACAATATTTATTTTCCTTTTTTACTAATCCTTACTACTAAATTAATTGTTTTAACCATAATAATTATGTAAATATTTATTAATCTTCTTTTCAAGTATTGTATTACAAATTTTTTATTAAGATATTAAAAATTCTTATATTTCAGCATTAATTATTTTGTGTCATTTAAAACAAACATAATATTGAACTAATCCTCTATTCTAACTAATTAATATCTCGACTACTCACTAACAATTTTATATTTTATTTAAACTAATTAATATGAGTAATTCCTTATTTAAATTAATTTATTTTATATTGAAAGACACTATACATTTTATTTGGAATATATATCTAAAATCTAGACAATAACCTCACCACATACTATCAAATTTATAATTTTTAAATAATCATAATACAATTATTTATCTTTACATCATAATACAAGTACTTATTTATATATTCCATGTATCATTTTTAATAATTTTAATTTTAAATATTCATTATTTAAAACAATATATAATTAATTAAAATAACAATATGATTCGTGAAAGCCATATCTAACTATAATAAGGCAATTTTCGGTTTTTCCCTCAAAGTTTCTAAATTAATGGGTTAACCTACTTTATTTGCATAAATATGAAATTTTATTCATATAAGCTGTAAAATATAAATTAATTTGTCAATCTATTATTTTACGTATATTTTCATATGAATAACAGCCCAATACAAATCCAAACCATGAATATAAGATAAGAAATATGGATAGTATTGTTGACGATTCAAACGAACTATTCAATCTAAACTATAATACTATTGTATTTAAAATGGCATATTAAAAAGTTATTTAATACAAGAGAATATTATATATATATATATCACTATTTGTATAAAGATATTAACTTTAAAAACAATATAAAAAAATTTACACGAATGTGCTTGTCAAGCTTTAATTTGTTTTCAAAACTAACGCAATTAAAAAATGCTATCATATAACAGATCAAGTTTCCTAAATAAATGTTATCGTAGGTGGGGTACCTATGATGAATGCAGATGACATAGCATAAACAATATTGCTATGAAGCCCTTACTATAGCAGTTTTTCCTTGCTAAGAATTTACATATTTCTTGTAGTGAAGCCAGGGTGAGGGGCGCAAGAGACAGAAAAATTCACAGGAAATTTAGCACTTAAAGCAATTTAGGCAATTTTATTTTTTTTATTTATCAAGTTGCGACTTGACTAGATTAAATGTTTAGGTTAGAACTATAAAAAATTGAAATATTTCGAGGAAGCATAACCGTCAGAATATTCCGAAGAAGACATTCCTCGGAAAACTTCTGAGAAACACGTGCCCTTAGAATATTCTGACGTACAAGGTAGGCGTTGGAATATTCCAAGGACTGTATTCCTCAGAAAATTCCGAGGAATACCTTCGTCGGAATATTCCAACGGCTAAGCTTCCTCGAAATATTTCAACGGCTAAGCTTCCTCAGAATATTCAGAAGATGGCGTCCCTCATTATTTCCCTTGGTATTTTCCTATTAATGAGCTCCGTCGGTAAACCTCCGAGGAAGTATCCGTAGAAATTATCCAATAGGATACTGATGACTATGTCCTATGAAAACTTTTGTCGGAATTTTCTCAAAATTGTGAGTCGAAGGTGTCGGTATTCCCTCGGAGTCTCTGATGAAATTCTGAAAAAATGTTTTTTTAACGATATTTTTCCTACGACTTTTTTCTTCAGAATTTCGTCGGAATAGGCTTTTTTCGATGAAATTCCGAAGAAAAAGATTGTCAGAATTCGCTTTCTTTCTTGTAGTGGAGATTCTATATGGCAAATGGGTACAAATAAAAAATTTTTGACATTTTATTGGGTGTCAGATGACTCCGTTCCTCTTTTAATGGATTCGCCGTGGTGATACTGAAAATAATGATATTTTCGTAAATAAATAGTGAAGATGAGCATGTTTGAGTAATATTTTGAAAACAAGTAATAGAATTTTTGGCTAATTAGTTGAACTTTAAGGGTGAATAAAATAAAATAGTTAGTTCTGTGTTTGACCACAAATTTTGGTTTCTCTGAAAAAATCTCTAGTTTTTTTTTGTAGTCGAATCGTTCAACTCTTAACAGTTGACATTTGAGGACTGACAATCTGGACATGTAGTAATGAAGATTAATTATTATTTAGCAACAACTAAAATCATAAATAAATGAAAGCATATTCGAAAAACATATGGATATGAACTCGATTTCATATCTTAGTGTGGACTTAGTTGCCACCATGTATACAAAGTACATATGTTTAAATCAATCGATCCACCTCATACCAATTATATATCTATGTCTGTATTATGTCATTTAGTATAAATTATTTTTTATTAGTTTGTCTGATAAACTTATTTTGAGATTTAAAAAATGCTTTTATGTGGAAACTTCGATTTATGTAAAAATTAATGCTTCAAATTGTTTTACTATGCAATGATGAAACCAAGCAATATAACAATAAACACCAAGTATTGAAGTATCTATTGACCATATATAGAGAGATTGATCATATATGGTCACAAAAAGACAAATGTAGAGGTGCAATATTCCAAATATCACATCGCCCATAGCGAAACCAGTAAAATTGCAAAAGAAAACTTAATTAACATGAACTGGTAGAAAATATGACATTATGCAAGCCTAGTGATTTCCTGACTTCAGTTTCACCGGAGAGCTCTTCAAGAGACTTACCCTTGGGCTCAGGGATAAGAAAAGTGAAAAGCATACCAACGAAGTTAATGACACCAAGCAAGATGAGAGAATTCTTGACTCCAATCCCCGGTGGATATCCTGCATCCGTTTCGTTCTTGTCTTGGGACTGAGCTAAGTATAAGAACCCAAAAGCTCCTACAATAGCTCCAGCCTTACCAGTAGCAGCTGATATACCATGGCATGTGGACCTTAGCCTAGCCGGGAATATTTCAGCGGGTACAATAAAGGTGGTTGCGTTTGGTCCAAAGTTGGCGAAGAAGAATGTGAGGGAGTACATAACCAAAAATCCAATACGGTGATCTGGTTTGATCCAGTGGTCGTAAGGAAAGGCAATGGCAAACATAAAGACAGTCATCATGAAGAATCCCATCAGCTGGATAGCAACTCTTCCCATAGTTTCAATAAACGCAACTGTGAACCAATAGCCGGGTACGGTACTGCAAAGTGCTATGAGAGTTTGTGCCCTAGCAATCATGAAAACCTCGTGAATTCCGTTCATAGTTTCTGCCTTAGGGATCCAACCGATAGCCGAAAAAATATCTTTTTGGAACAAGTTTTGGCTGTAGAAGGCAATGTCAAGAAAGAACCAAGTGGATGTACATCCAAGCAAAGGAAGACCATGACGTTTAGCGAATTCCTTGGAGAACAAGGGATAGTTAAGTCTAGGGTCTTTCATGATATCCTCTGCTCTTTCCTCCATATCAAGATCCACTTGTAAGACCTTGGACATGTCTTGTGTGGCCTGCCTAATGTTCTTGGCCACCAATGCGGTGTAACGAGCAGTTTCGGGCATCTTCATACGCCAATAGTAAGTCAAGGCTGCGGGTAGAGCACCAAACATGACAATGATTCGCCAAATGTAATCTGCTTGGGGAGGCGTCGACATAGCCCTGTCGACTGCATAGGACGGAGCTGGGAAATTTTTGTCGAAAATGGTAGAGACGGCAAGTGCCACAAAACCTCCAGCTAAGATACCTACACCTTGCATGGCGAACACGGCAGCGATGAAAGCTCCACGAGTCTTCTTGTTTGCATATTCAGACATGATGGTGGCAGAAAGCGGGTAGTCACCTCCAATACCAAAACCAAGCCAAAACCTAAAAGAAAATGTTAAAATATGTTTTGAATGGAAAATAATGACATACACTTGTTATACCTGCAGAAGCAAAGAGTGGTCATGACACCCTTAGCTTTGTTACCGAAGGAGAGACCAGAAGCAACAGAGCACAATATCATCATGATCAAAGTGATACCATACACTTTTTTCCTTCCGAGTTTGTCACCGAGCCATCCGAAGAAGAGCTGACCAGCAAGGGTCCCACATAGAGCCACACCATTGACCGCAGATGCAACATGAGGTGGAAGTGAGCCAGGCTTTTCTGACAACGGATTGAAGTAGTAGAGGCGGCCAAGAAGCTTGGTCACCAAGGAGACGCAGAAGAGATCGTAGGCATCAGTAAAGAAACCCATACCAGCGATGACAATGGCCGTGAAATGGTAAAGTTGGGTTTTTGCAACATCGAGTGCCTTTAGCACTCCTAGTTGTTGTTCTGCCATCTCAGCTTTCTTCGTCTCTCCTGCTTTCAGGCACTAAACGTTAATACTTTTGTATATACTTATTACAATTGTAATGTAGAGACATTCTGATCCTTCTGTTGAACAGGAGAAATAAAACAAATTTGATTCTTGGTTTCAGGTGTAAAGGAAAGACATTAAAGAAACGAACGTGTTCAATAAAGAGACAACAATTTGAATACCTAAACATTAGATTACATATGCCGAAATGTTGTTGTTTATAAATCCTAAGTGGATTCCCATACAAGTCTATATCCTCACCTTGTCGTTAGCTTGGGTAAAGGAGATTGAAGAGATGGTTTTAGCGCAGAAATGTGGGAGACTTTTACCAAAAAAAGAAATGTTAGAGATTTTATAGAACGAGAATATGCGAGCGGAATCGTTTACTGGGTATAATCCTTGTTTATAGTTTTGACAACACATTAGGCATATACTCTCTTCTTATTTCTTTATAAGCCTATTTGTTGTTAACAAAACTAACTTAGCTTGATAACATTAATTTCCAAAGCCACTATATACCATCCATACTATAATACAAGATACACACTGGAGGCCGGCTAGCGCCACATGATTCTCACTATTTTTTCTTTCTTTTTATCATAATTTATGAGCATTGTTATATATCTAAAAATGATCACTTCTGTATAATTCTGATAATTATTCGAGTTAAAATTAATTCTACAACTATTTTTTTTCATTAAATATTTTGTCAAGTCACTTCTGTTTTTTTTTTTTTTTTTAAAAAGATCGCATTAAGTATTCTCCTTAATCTTACCTAATTTTCGCTCAGAGCTTGTTTCATCATCTAAATACTCTGCTTGTCTTCCTTCTTGAATATAGTTTTAAACACTAAGATTGATAACTGATAATATGTGTATTGATGCACGAGCCGATGCTGGATATCGAGCATGAAAGGTTAAGATACGAAGACTGACGTGATCATATTCTCGAATATAGTTTTAAACACTAAGATTGATAACTGATAATATGTGTATTGATGCAGGAGCGGATGCTGGATATCGAGCATAAAAGGTCAGAGCCGGCTCTAGAATTATGTGGCTTAAAGTGATTTATTAACGATTTCATCTAAAAATTGTTTTTTACGGATTTAAGAGCCTAAATTTTTATTTTTTTGGGCCTGTATATATGTAACTTTTTTCAAAATGTTTTTTTGGGGCCAAAGCCAGTATTTTCGGCTTTGCCCAACGCCGGCCCTGTGAAAGGTTAAGATACGAAGACTAACGTGATTATAGATAATTGGGTACCATAAGGAGGAGAGAAGTTTATTATAAGAGGCCTAATTAATCTATCTCGGAGAAAACAAAAATGCTATGCAGAACCATACCTTTTCAGATCCAATTGTATCTCTCACTCTCTCAGTTTGATAAATCAAATAATAACATAAGTCTAGTTATCCTTCTAGTTTGATTATCGTGTCACACAACGAATATTTCAACTCCTATTTCTGTTCTTGATAAACATTATATCCAACTAGATATTTCCATCCACAAACAATAAACTAAAAGATATAAAAATCTTGGAACAAAACTGTTGAAATGCTAAAAATGTACTACATTTTCTTGTCAACTGCTAAAATGTACTACTGAATGCTGTAATATATTACAACGAATTATAAGTCTATGAGACTATGACCAACAAGGACTTGACCTAGTGACTAAATCTTTTGAATCACTTAGTAAGAGATAATATTAGTTTGCCAATGCCACTGAAGTAACTTTTTGTTATTTTGAACAACGCCACTGAAGTAACTAATAAGCATATTTAGTATGTAAAATGAAACAATAATATTTATTTTATTAAATTTGCCAATAATAATCCTCAAAATAATATTTATTTTAATTATCTAATTGTATACATAATATGTCCAAAATAAACATAGTATAATGCCCGTACGGGAAATAATACTAGTTTCATATTATATGTTCGATTTACATTGGAAAATATCTGCTTTAAAAAAAAATTAAACATGGTTTCAGTCTAGTCTTGGGAGACGTACGGATCTTGGCCAAAAAATTTCTTGTCATTAAAAAAGCAATAAACCTATATAGAAATGTTAGATTGTTAGTGGTGGAACTGGAACAACTGGAAAATAAAAATATTAATTAGTTAATTAATAAATTAATAAAAACTGACACTTCAATGATAAGGAGTCAAGGACGATGTCAAGTCGAAATCGCAACAGGTGGTTTAATTTAAAACAATCATCACAAGCTTTAAAAGGAAATAAATCTAGGTTTTGTCAAAAACCCATAACACTGATCTATGACATTATGAGACTATATGAATGGAAAGCGTTCGTAAACTCTCATATGCAACGAAATGTATTGATTCACTAACCCAAAGCCATTTTATTAAAATCTAAAACAGCCTTAATCCATTGGACTAACAAAGGTCTGACATAAAATACAATTGGCAGTCATGCTCGAAAATATTAACACGATACATAACTAGGACATAAAAGTCCAACAAATTCCGACGGGAAACTATTTGAACATCCCTTAAACTCCAAAATGAACTATGAATTGCTTGACTTGTTGAAAATGGATATTTAGGCAGCCTTCATAAGGTGCAGCCCTAATCAAATCACAGTTAAATCAATTTGAGAAAGGTTGGCCTATGAGAAGGGACACTTTGGCCTTAGAAGAAACCGCGTTCGAAACTATCCAAGACCGAACCGATATACTTAGCCATTGATTCCACTTAGATGATTATCCTTGCGTCGTGAGAATAACACATAATTCTAACGAGTTGGGGGAGGGCTAAATATTGGGTTAAAATCAGCCAAGCAAAATCAACGACTTATATTACCCGAGAATTTATCCTTTGCAATAAGGGTGGGCATAATTACTTGCTACTCGGCTTGTATTCGTTACTTGATTCGTACTTGGTTCTTAAAATCAAGTACTCGTTTTGTTCAAGTCGAGTATCAAGTCGTTTATTTCAATTACTTGCAAGTACAAGACAACTACCAATTACTAAAATGAAAATAACTACTTGGCGTTGTTGGCTTGTTACTCGTGACTTATTACTTGATTTATTACCCGTTTTTTTAATTTTAGACCAAAAAATCTCTAAATTATAATCAAATTACTTGTTTATAAAATAAATAAATTAAAAGTGATATATTATATAGAATATTTTAGAGTTTTCTTTTAATTTTATATTTATCATATATCGATTTAAAACATATGAAAAGTAAATAAATATTATTTATTAAAAATTGTTTCGATTATAATTATAACTAACTAATTTTTTCTTAAATTCATATACAAGGTTTAAGTAGCTAAAATTAATACATTATCATTAAATAATTGAAAAATAATTATTTAATAATTTATAAATTAGTTTAAAAATAACAAGTAGTAAAACGGAGTAAGTACTTGCAAGTATACTATTTTTTAGCAAGTACTTGAAAGTGCAAGTACTCGTTTTTAATAAACCAAATACAAGTCCAAATTTGTATTACTCGAACAAGCCAAGCCAAGTACCAAGTACGCCAAAAATGACAAGTACTTAGCTTGTGCACACCCCTACTTTGCAAGAATGAGCTGGAAGTACTGAGAAAACAATTCCACATACCCCATGCCAGCTAAAACAAATATAAATGCAAAACGCCTAATATTTTTTTCCGGAAAAGAAATGGAGAGATTTCTGTCCAAAAAAAAATTATCTTAAAAACGTGATTCTAGAAGATTTACGAAACAAAACATTTTACAAAAAAAAATCTTCTGTAAAACTAATTTCAAAAATGGTTTTACAAAAAAATCTTCCGTAAAACTAACTTCAGAAATTTCTACGGAAAGATTATCGTAAACACACATCAAAACAAGTTTTACGAAATAAACTTCCGTTAACTAACTTCGAACAGGTTTTACGGAATTGTTTTTATATGACAAATCAAAACAGTTTCGGAAATTAAGTAAAATTATACGCAAACATCAAACGGAACACGGAAGAAGTGTAAGAAACGGTGAGGAGTGGGCATCTCTCAAGCCACATCTCTCTTCCCCGAGCATAGCCCGAGCTCTCCTCAAGAAGAGTGAGCATCGCTCAAGCTTACCCTCTTTCTCTCGAGCATCGCCAATCTTCATCTCTCATCCCGAGCATCACACAAGCTCCCTTCAAGAAGATTTAGCATCGCTCAAGCCTTCAATCTCTTCCCTTATCATCACCCAAGCTCCCCTTGAGAAGAGTGAGCATCGCCCAAGCCTCCTCTCTTTTTCCTGAGCATCTCCCGAGCTCTACTCGAAAAACTGAGCATCACTAATCTCTCTCTCCCTCTATATCCTTGATAATCGCTAAGTTCTCCTTGAGCTCTATGAGCACCACCAAGCCCTGTCTCTCATTTTGCATCACCAAGCTCTCTCTCACTACTAAGCATTGCCAAGCTCTCCTCGAGCCCTCTCCCTCTCTCCTTGAGAATCAAATTGCATCAAATTAAACAATATTGTTTTCTTCTTCTGACTCTCCATCCGCCGACTTCTCCGCAGACGTTTTCTTCTTCTTTCTCTTCTTCTTCGCAGGCTGGCCAGAAGCTTCTTGTTCTTCAACAACCATGGGGCCTTGGATTCTCTCTCCTTCAGACCAGTCCTCCGATCGAGGCCGTTTACCACCCTCTTCTAAGGGATCGGTCGGCCCCGTTTCAGACGCCTCACCAGCAGACGGAGCTGCGTGGTCTACGGGGTCCGATCCATCTAGGTTGAACCCATCCAAAACGTTCATGAGCCCCGCTCCCGACTCTTCGTCAGCCTCGACTTCTAAGGATAGATCCGGCACTCCTCTCATCCTCAATGCTCGATTGATAGCCTTTTTTCCTTCTTCGAGAATAACACCGATCGTTTCTTACCGGTCCGATTCGCACACAGAAGCCTCGAGTCCCACTCACCTGCATAAGACGTGCCAAGTTCGGAGATCGAACATACAAGGAAAGGAAAGAAAATGCGCATCATTCGGTTCCTTACCGTTATTGATCCGGTCCAGGAATCTGCATACTCTTTCCTCTCTTATGTCAAGCCAATTGTGGTGTCCGAGTTTGACAAGTGCGCGAGTGTTGTCGTAAAAAGATCTCGAGACTCCAGTTAAGTACGCATGTGACACTGCAAAAAAAGAGAGGGAAATACAGAGTTAGGAAAGGAAAAGCATTTGCGAGTAAAGAGCAACTATCTACCAGCTTGCCAATTCCATAACACCCGAGATCCATTGTCCGGGGGATCGACGAACGAGTACTCATCCGACTTGACGAAAAAGTAGTAACGCTGCCAATTCGTGGTCTTCGATGGGTGACCCGTGATCACATTGTAACTCGGCCTCATCTTTATGGAGAAGAGGTCATTCTTCAGGGGTTTGATCGAAGTTAACTCTTCGAGTGCCCGAGGACATAGCGATACGTTGATCTCAGCAGCCATTACCAAAAACGTGACGACAAGGCGGAACGCACCGTTTACAAACTGACTTAGGGCTAAGTCGCGACGAGAAGCGTACGACGTTATAAGTCTTGGTATCGGGAACCAAAGCTTCGTATCCTTCTGAAAAATAACTCGTAGACGCACTGGTATCCCATTGGAGGAGTCCAAGGTTATTGATCACCTGTAGGAATCAGGTACGTAACTCCAACCGCGTTAAGGCGTATGAGAAGGCGCTCAACATTGTCAGGAGTTGACCATGTCGACCATATGCGCTTGTTCGAGTAAGTGCCACGACTACGAATCAAATTCTGAGGGACGGCCAAACCCCTTTCAAAAACACCGTTCCCTGAGTAGCGCGTAGGAACTGGGGGAGGACCCGCGACAGACTGAACCCTCTCAGCCGGTCTAGCGATTCGGGCTCTACCAGTTGACCTGCCGGTTTGCCTGGCAGACCGAGTCGTACCAGTTGCCCCAACGGTCCGTGATCCGCTAATCGATCTAGCAATCCGAACTCCTTCAACTTGTCTCGGTTGTGGATCGCCGAGTAAATCAGCAGCTACATTTCCATCTTCTTCACCCTTGAATTCCCTTTCCAAATCGACGACTAAAAGCCTATGGGCTAAGTCAAGACCGGCCGAATCCCTTAACGCATCCCGATTCTCTAGGTTGAAATCATCCAAAGGCTCACCGGTCGTCTCATCCCGAACAGGATCCGATGCGGTAACGATTCCCTTACCTTTCTCTTCCCGCGTCAATCTCTTTCGGGGGCACATAACTATCGACGAAACGTATATATCCTACAGCGATCTAGAGAGAGAAAGTTGAGAGAAGGGAGAGAAAAGATACATGATATCGCGGAGAAGAATGAGGAAGAGCAGGATGAAGGGCATATATATAGGAGGAAAAGCGCGATTCTTGAGAGTCGCAATTATTAGGTCTACCGGGACCTAAATGGGTTTTTCCTTTACGACTCTTCGAATTCCGCCTCAAATGGGCCGAACCTTGCGAGAAAGGCCCAAGTTGTTGTGACCGTACGAATTCTTCCTCACAACGTTTTGTGACATTCTCCAAGGAAGCTATTTAATCCTTTTCAGGCAATCACCGAATAACCCATGCATCGATGACGGCATGACCGCCGAGTAAGCTATGCGATTCTCCATGTGCGATCTCCGAGTAAGTCATTCGCTTCACTTGAAACGATCGCCGAGTAAGTCATCTGCGTCACTTAATACGATCTCCGAGTAAGTCATTCGCTTCATACGGTTGCCGAGTAAACCATTCAACCCTCTCCGAGCAACCGTCGGATAGTTCGTTCACCTCTTCTGCTCACACGATCGCCGAGTAACCCGCATATCGGTGATAACACGGTTGCCGAGTAAAACACCTGATCTTTAACCTCAATTTTTCCTCGTTGCGTCAAATAAGCGACTCGATCAAAATCACTTCCACAAGCTTCCTTCCACGACTCCGAACATGCTATCTCATAGACCCGACAAAACGAATCCTTTCTGGTCTCCGCACCAACCATGAATGGACTGGGGGGACTTACTGTAGGAGGTGGGTCGTGTCCACCCCTCAAGGTCCATGAAAAATTCATATTCGGCCCGTTAGAAGATAATTCGCTCTGCCCGACTAACGATATATGAGTCAGCTCACATCCTAACCGCGCCAACCGAGTAGCTGAGACGGCGTACGAATGGTAAACTCACCTTAGCAGGACAAAAGGAAGCCCAATGGCGGGGCCTATTAACATATATCGTTTTAGGTTAAACGAGACAAGAGGATTTCAGCGATAAAGGGGAGTGGAGGCACAAGGAAAAGGGGATCCGAAATCAGACTGACTAGGCGGCAACTTACATTAGGGTTTTCATCTTACTAACCTTGTTGTTTGCCGATTAGTCCGTACGACACCTCCGGTTACGCTCCATGAGCACCGAAAATACTCTTTGTACTCACTTCCCGATTATAAATAAAATTGCTCATTTTATTCGCTCCTTCATACCTTCGTAATAACCATCCGACCAGTCCAGTCACTCTTTTTACTGATACACGACCGAACTCGGTACAAACACAATTATGTCTGAAAATGTCCAAAATGTCCTTTAACTGAAATACTTTCTGCTAGGAAACAAAGAAGTGTCCGGAGAGAGACATGTTGTCCACATGTGTTGCTAGATTTTTTTTAATGCTAAAAATATTATCAAATAATAATATTTTTGAATATATAATATAAAAATATTATAACAGATAAAATAATTTAACATTTGATACAATTGAAAACATAAATTACAATTGATAGCAAGATTTCAACATTTCTAAAATCTGTAATGTGTTATAAATTGATATTAGTGTTAGATTAATTGTTACCGGTTAACTCATTTGTTAACTGATACATGTTTTGTTACATGATAAATTTACTCAGTTCGAGAGACAAATTGAAACTTCAACAATATTTATTTGTTAACATATGATACTTAACGCATGTATTGACATCTACAAAATTGTTAACACTTAACACATTTGTTAACAATTATGTTAGATGTATTTGTTAACGGATAAGACATCTGTCAACATCTACAAAATATGTTAATGAGTTAACAAAATTTGTAACAAGATATAAAATTTGAAATAAGATACAAACGTTGGTTAACATGTCACAAATGTTAACTTTATAAACTATATGTTAAGATCCTTATTTGATATCAAGCTCAATGTTATTTGTAATGCGTTAACATATGTTTTAGTTGTAACTTTAACACATATAATAAACATAGATATAATATTTTCTTTAACCAGAACGACACTAGAAAACATACAAATGAAAAAAAAATTAGAAAAACAAATGAGATAAAACTAGGGAAAACAAGAACGAAACACAGTGCTGGCCCAGCATCATATCATGCCTAAAGCAAAGAAAAAATAAATGCCCCATAAATACATAAGCAACGTTTGAACCCAGGTTCATGGGCATATTATACACATCTTTTGCCACTATACTATAGACGATTCTGAAAGAAATTGGCGCCCTTAAATTAATAACCAATTTTGGCGCCTAAAGCCCTTGCTTGTTGGGCTTTAGGTCAGGGCTGGGCCTGACGAAACATATAGAAGATTTAAAGAGAACATAAGGGAGAAAAAGATGATTAGAGAGGAGATGAAGGAGACAGCGAGAGAGAGAGAAAGTTTAAACATAAAAAATAAAATTGGTAGGCTGACATGCCTAGAAGTGTAGGAGGAGAGAGACATAAGGGTATTTTAGTCACTAAATTGGAAGTAATCAAATCATAGGTAATTTATTAATTAAGAGGTCATTTAGGGTATGAAAGTAAATAATCTCATTATTTAATCAATTTATGTTAAATTTTGAAACTGACCAAATTGACACTGATAAAATTTATTAATTTATAAAAAATATTAATTTATCGAGTATTGCAAAATTATGACTAAAACTGCACCCAGGGCCAGATGCAATATAGGATCGATGCAAGATATATTCAGTTCTTATTTAACTATACTCTCTAAGAAAATTTAGCTCTTTCCCTCGGGCTGTTATATAAAATCTATAAACAATGTAATAGAAGATCACATAACTCCTAACTGACATAACCCCTATTCGCAAGGTATTCAAAGTCGGAATATTTTTGGATCCTATTTAAGTTTCATCTTGTCATGGGTGGAGTTTCTTTTATGCACTTTGTTTTGATGATATTGATACCTACTGGTATTGGTGTTTTTCCTTTTTTCTGTTTGGGGTTTATTTTTGTAACTTAAGGTACTTTAGGTCTATATGGAACTTAAATGGAACAAAAAATCAGTGCTAAAAACAAAATGAAGGCTGCACAAGAAATTTCATACTTTTCTGATGTGAACGGTTTGTTACTGATGTGTTTTGTTGTTAGTATGTGTTTTATTGTTATGAAAGTGTAAAAATCCATGCTTCATAGTTCAAAATTGTCATTAACGTTTAATACTTAATAGTGTGAAAATTCATGCTTCTAGAGCTAGTAAAAAATTGTTACCTATGCATAAGCTTTACATGCAAATAATTATTTCACAGGAAGGATTAAAAACGATTTCATAGTCTAAAATTTTCTATTAACAATTTTTAGAATATTTTCAAAAAAGTAGGAACATTGTCTCTTTAGACTAATCTCATTTACTAATTATTCCATTAGGCTAATTATTTTCTAAATGACAATAATGTCCTTTAAATTTTAATTATAAATTCATAATTACATTTATTAAATAATTAATATATATTAGATATTTAATATTAAAATATAATATATTATTATAATTCAAATAACTAAAAACATAAAGCGAAAAGAAATCTCCATGATTTTTACTTTTTTTACAAAAATTTGTTTTTTCAAATATGGAAAGAGAACATTTTCAAATATTTTGTTTCCATATTTTTGAGAATATTCATACTTATACGTAGAGATTCTACTATATGTAGAATACATTTAACAAGTTTAAAATTGAAGTATACGGATATGTAAAATACATTTAACAAGTTTAAAACTAACTTCTACACGTTTTCGATTTTTAGTAATGTGTAGATAGATTCTATGTTATCTCGAATGTAGGGCAAACCACATAATGTGACTTCCAAATAATTTTAGATTATTGTGGTTTACGTAGGTGTCTTATTCTAATCTTAGCAGAGTTGAAGAAAAAAAGTGGATTTCATTTTCCACTTCGCAGAATTGGACATTCTGCAGTTCATAGAACGAAATCTGAAATTCTTATTAAAACATTTTTAGAACCAAATAAAATTACTTTTATATATATTAGTATATGTATTGCTGAAAGTATTTATATTTTCCTAATCTTTTTTGGGTTGTTATTTTCATAAGTAAAAAAGAGTATAATAGGCAAAAATTGTACAAAGTTGTATTAGCATAAAGGGACAATGTCCCTATTTTTTGGCTTAAAAAAAAAATTCCTTAATACTAACCTTTGTATTATGTTTCCTCGTGTGTGTACTATTATTGATTATTTTGCCTCATGTGTGCTTTAATTTGTACATAAGCAATGATCTAAATACTGAAAGAATTGATCTATGAAAGAAAGTCAAAAATAGCACAGAGAATGTTTCTTTTATCCTCAATATTAAAATATTTTATAAAATGCAAAAAAAAAAAAAACTTATCTTTAGAACTAGATTTGCCAAGTTTGTAACTTTAGCTCTTAGTAAAACTACTCTTTAATTTTCCTCAGTGTTTAAGATAAATACAAGCACTTGGTCTTGACCATAGATCAGATTATTGAAATGTTAGTTAACATGAATTGGCTAGACAAAAAGTTATATTTTGTACTAGATATGCCAAGTTTGTTTCCTTAAGTTTTGTTGGATTCAAAATTTATTTTACGAAGATTACCTCCAACTATTATATTTCAGTGGAAACAACTTACATTATTGACCTTTTAGATTATAAAAAAGTCAATCGCTGATCATTGTAAAGCTTTCGTATAGATTATATTATAAATATTTAAAATTACACAATTCAAATAAAGTTTACGTATCATATTTTAAAAAAAAATTATCATCATGCATTACAACTTATAACACACAAGTAGAACTTAATAAAATTGTCAATAGGTTTTTGAAGTTTGTATTAAAAGTAATTTACCCGTTGAAAAGGGGGATTAACTCGAGATACCCCATACCCTCTAAAAAAAATGTGATTTACCCTCTTATTATTTTATAATTTCTTTTTTTTTTCTCTTAATTCAAAAACGTGGTTAAATACGAGTTAACCCTTGAACATATCACATATTTACAAGATCCAACCATAATAATTCGATCCATTTAAAAATCCGACCCACTCAACTCGGATCATAAACTAAACGGTGCCGTTTTAATTCTCTTCTCCCCTTCTCCCCCAAGTGTCGTAACCCTAATTTCTTTCTCCGACCTTCTTTTCCTCTTGTTTTTTCAGCAATAAAACATAGCTAAACCTTAGATTTTGTTTCTTCTTTTTTTTTTCTTCTGTGTAATAATCAAGCTTCCATCTCCTGAATTGACATCCTTCATCTTGGTAAGTGTTTAATCTCATTGATTTCGTCCGATTTCGTCATCATTTGTATTTAGGTTAGATAAAAATTGGGAGAAAACTTGTAAACTGAGACAAAACTAGAGAATAAACGAATTTCTGCTATAAAATTGGGGGGAAAACATGGTAAAATCTCAGATTTAGTATATATTATGATAAAAAGGTATTTCGAGGATTTTGGATTCGTATTTTAAACCATACTGTTGCGATTTTCGTAGTTTGTTTTACTGAATAAATTGAATCTAATTTGTAAGATGCCTTGTTAAAAACCCGAATGAAAAATTAGGGAGAAAATGTATATGAATCAGGGCGGGTATGTATTCAGTTGAAAACTCTGTTTCGTTTTTAGGTTCTGGAGGATGAAAGTAACGTTGGGTTTGAGATAAATGTAGTGAGAAGAGTCGGTATAGTGATTGAAAGTAACTTGATGTTGTGTTATTGTTTTATGGTTTGAATTTTGATTGGTTGTGCTGTAATGTCTTGTACAGGAAAGTAATGACGAAATCGCAAAACCAAGTTTCCATTGAAAGCCGTCGTCAATCTCTATTGAGAAGAACCAGGGACTTCTGATTAAAAGAGATAGGAAAATAGAAAAAATGCTAACTTCTATTGAGATTAAGGTAAGTGAGAAGCCAAATCATGGTGTAGACATGAATTTTGGGCAGTGGGATGGTATGGATTATTATTCAAACGAAGGGAAGGACAAAGATGATGTTGAGCAAGAGGTTGGGAAAGATAAGGTGATAGCGAGAATTCTCCCTTATGTATTTATAGTGGGTGAAGACTCCTTTCACGGCGGGGAAGAAGCGTAAAACAAAGGTTTAAAAGGCTTATATATGGAGCTTCCTTATGTATTTAGAATGCTAATTTAAGTATGCTTTTGGATTGTTAAAACTCGGTGAATTCTTTGTTTTTGCTTTTGGATGTTTAAAACTCGGTTGAATGTTGTGTTGCTTTTGGATGTTTAAGACAGGTTTGGAAAACTAAATTTACAAGTGTTACTCTGCCCAAAAATAAATTGCTGGGATAATTGGAATTACTGGAATTACTGGGTTTATTGTATGCAATAAAATTATAGTAAAAAGTAGAAAACACATGTAAAACGCCTAAATAAATATATATAAAATGAATTAAAATGAATTTCACATGTAAAACGTGCAGCCGTCATATTTCACATGTAAAACGTGCAGCCGTCATATATAGATTAATATTATAATTTACACTTAGTAATACACCTAATATTCATCAAGGTTGTAGTAATACTACTATACACATAGTAATATTTTGGCAATTTTTAAGTTAATCTAGTTAAACCATCACAAACTTGAAGGTTTTGTAGTAATACCAATGCTTTTACCTAGTGAATCTTTTTAAAGAAGACATTTACAACAACAAATTACTAGGAATACGTATTTTGAAAAATTCTCCTTACTATACTAGAACCATTCACACAATAACATAGAAAGTTAAGGAGTTTTTTTGGGAAACTGATAATATTTTCTTAAATTATTGAAAATAATGATAAAAATAGTCTAAATGTACATGTTTATCATAGATATAGTCTACGAATCGAAAGAAATCATAAAAATAGTCTAAATTTACATCATAAACAATTTAAAACCCACTACTCCAAATTACACATAATAATACTAGTAAAACTAAGTAGTCCGAAACAAACATAATAATACAAGTAAGACGGAGTAATCCAAAATACACACATTGATTGCATCAAACATTGTTAGTAAAGTATACATTCTCGCATCCCTAATGACATGTATGGTGCTTGATGTATCTTTTAACCGTCCCAGGATCCAAATTCTTTAACTTTGCAACTCGTACAAACCACTTGCAGCCTTCTTTAGTCAAGATTTAACCACAAATCTCTTAATATCTTACTTAGTTGTATCAAACTCAAAACATTTATGATGTGAAGTCCTCTAAATATGAAATTCCTGCAAATACGCTCAACCAAACAAGAGTAAGTGACTTTCTTCAATGATTTCTTCAACCCAATCGTGTGAATTTTCTTTTCTCCTTCACCATTTCCCAAGATCCATCGTATTTCATCCCCATCGTTCTTATAATATCCCCCATAATCAAAACAAATAATTGTGCAATGCGGATTTTGCATTTTTTCCTGAAATAAAATAGAATTATCATTAGAATTATCGAAGTTTAAAATTAATTGCCACGCCATACAGTCTTCTCTTACTAATAGTAATTTCTTTAGCTACTATACATAGTAATATTAACTAGTAATATTAGTATTACTAGTCGAACTTGTAAACATAGTAATATTAATAATACCAGTAAAACCACCTTACCTTAGTAAAACTAATTCTATAAGTAATACCCAGAAGTCATCACTGCACTAACTAATCAGCTTTTTAGGACGATATTGTTAGAATTTTACATTACCCATGATGTACAATTCATTTTAATGAAATTTTAGACATAAAACCATCAAAACAGAGAAAAGACGAGAAAAAGTCGAGTTGGTGAGATTTCTCTCCCAGACACGGTCTCCAAGGAAGCAGCAACGGTAGGCACCCAGCGGGTAATAGGAGAAAACGACTACTCGCTTGTTTTCCAAGTTTGGGAAGTTTCCACTGGTCTCATCATCCCATATCACCGAAAACCCTATTTCTTGGCCTAAAGTAGCATCCTCCAAGATCTCCACCAACCAAGCGCAATCTTTTCTACTCAGATCTTCCTTGTGTTCTTTCCTCCGGTATCTTCATCTACCACGCAAACTCAAGCTACAAGGAAGATTAACGAATACACAGAACATCCAAATCCTCCGACTAACCTCATTCCTTCCACCAGCCCTTTGGATCATCGAGACATACTTTTTCAGCAAGGAGTCGACAGTAACTCCTCCGGCTGTGAAAATGGCTCCCAGATTCACTGAAGCAGATAAAGGAAAACAACAGATGAGAGAAGATAACACAAAAACAGTCATGAGAATCAAAGCTCCTCATCTCGATACATCCCGTCTAATAAAAGAAAACGAGCTCACACTCATAGGAAGAATCACAAACCCACAAGTCCAGAAGATGTGGGCTCTCATACCTCAGCTCCCCCGCAAATGGAACATTCAAGGACGAGCGATAGGCTCGGATCTAGGAAATAATTGCTTCCAGTTTCGATTTGAGAAAGAAGAGGACTTAAGAAGAGTGCTAGACAACCAACCATACCACTTCGCGTACTGGATGGTAATCATCCAAAAGTGGGAACCGGTCATATCCTCCTCCTTTCCCTCGCTCATACCCTTCTGGATCAGAATCAAAGGACTGCCTCTGCACTACTGGCATGATGAAATGGTTGTTCGAGTTGGTCAAGAACTAGGGACACTAGTAAACCATGAACTCACCAAATCATCAGCCAGGGTAAGGGTTATGGTAGATGGTCTGAAACCTCTTATCAAGGAGTCCATAGTGGAATATGACTCTGGGGAAGAGAGCTACATCACCTTTGAGTACGAGAAGTTGGAACAACACTGTTCATCCTGCAACTCGCTACTTCACCACAGAAGGCAGTGTCCCAACAGAGAGGAAGACCAGCCTTCCAAAAACCCCCCTGGTTACGAGCACACATCGAGAACTCAAATTTTAAACCAGACTAAACCGGGCAGAGGAATCTACTCAGAGGTTCCTACATCAGGATATCTACCTCCTGTGGACACTAATGCCAAAACCAAAGAAACACGGAACCCCTCACTTGGTAGAATTGAAGAAAGCTCAAAGTTCCAAGCTTTCCATGCTAGAGTGGACCGACATGGGGTCCCTTTCGGGGAAAGAGTTAACACAAGACAGACACGGATCCCACCACCAATACGAAGTGCACCAACTATGGAGAATCCAAACGTAACCTGGAAAGAAAAGCCAACAAAAGTGTTCAGTAGTAACTACGCCTCGCCTCAGTATGTCAAAGAAAGAAATCTAACCATCAGAGAGCCGTCGAGGAGCAGAGACTTATTTCCACAAAGAAACTCAGCGCAGTGGAGACCCAAGGTGACGAGTGATAACGAAGTAAATTCCACAGAGATGTCCGCTAAACAAAACAAGTCACCAACCGAAGGAGATTCACAGAGGAGCCACAATGAACAGTCCATATTAAATCAAATTCCTACAATGGACAAGGTTATGGAAGACCTGCACAAGGTTACCAGACAATACCTGAGCTGTTCAGATCCCACGGAAGCAGCAGCACGCAGACAGAGAGTCCAAGCTGGAGACGAAAGAGGTGAAGTGGAAGAAACTGCGGTAGCTATCATTGAGGCTGCAAAACAACAGCTTCTGAGAGAAGCTCTTGCGAGAAACTCAAACAACAACCCTGAAACTCCTCCACCAATACCCCACAGGACCTCCCCAGAAGATGTACCAGGACAGAGATCACCTTTAGTGTACACACCTGCCGAGAGTCCAGTGACTGCTTCCGGCATCGAGACACGATTGAATGAAGCTCGCGTAACAGAAATCAACCCTGATAGGGCAAGGACCAACGATGTTCCTGCAAAGCTGAAATCTATCATCATTAGTCCAACACAAGAAAATAATGAAGCAAATCACCAAAACATGGAAAAAGGTGAAAATCTCCACGAAAACGAAACGTTATTGGATTTCCAAAAAAAATTAAGGAGGAGAACAAACAGACGCCCAACCATAAGGAACCAGAGACGATCCCCTAATATCCTCCATGGCACAAGCTCAAAAAGAAGGAAGCTATCACAAATTCAGAGCTCACCAGCTAACAGTAAAAGGATTTCAGGGAGTGGACCCTCTAGAGTACGCACAATCTCGTCAAATGGAAGAGCTCAAGTAGACTCCACCCAAGGACAGGTTAACCCTCCGATACAATTGATCCCAGCGATATCCAAGAGGAAACAGGATTTTCGGTCTCCTCTAAATCCGGGTCCTTAGTCGTCCTCAGCTGGAACTGTTGTGGGTTGGGGAACCCCATAACAGTCCAGAGACTCCGGGAGATTCACAAGAAGAACTCACCGGACATCATTTTTCTAATGGAGACTAAAAACAACATGGAAATGATCTCAAAAACCCTCGACTGGCTGAACCTTAAGAAACATCATGAAGTTCCCCCACATAGCCCTGGTGGAGGCGGCCTACTACTTATCTGGAAAGAAGATATTGATGTGTCAATCACGGTATCAACAGAGAACTACATTGATACTCAAATTTCCTATAAAGGCAACAACTTTCAGAGTACCTTCGTCTATGGAGAACCTGATCATACCAAAAGGTTCCCCGTGTGGAACCAAATATCTTCACTAAGACCTGAAGGAGAAGAACCGTGGTTCCTTACTGGAGATTTCAACGAGATTATTGATAATGGGGAGAAGAGTGGTGGGAACGTAAGATCAGAAGGCTCTTTTGGCACCTTTAGATCTTTCCTATCACAAAATGACCTTTTCGATATCAAACACCACGGGAACTTCTTTTCATGGCGAGGGGTTAGAAACTCGCAGGTTGTGCTCTGCAGGTTGGACCGATCAATGGCTAACAGCGAATGGACAGAGTTGTTCCCGGCGGGGAGAAGTCACTATCTCAAATACGAAGGATCTGATCACCGGCCTCTCCTAACCTACTTGGACACAACACGTAAACAAGGGAACAAGATATTTCGTTATGATAGACGCCTCAAAGATAACTTGGAAGTCAAGCAGCTCATAAAAGAGACATGGAATAGCGTACCGCAGTTGCATGTGGAAGACAGATTGGCGCTCTGCCGGAAAGCAATATGCAAATGGAGTAAGAAATTCTATGAGAACAGCAGACAAACGTTGGAAAATCTAAAAGACCAACTAGAAGAGGCGATGTTGGACCCTGAATCAAATGAAGAGAAAATACATCAAATCAACGTTAATCTACTCCAAACCTATAAAAAAGAAGAAGACTTTTGGAAGCAAAGGAGTAGACAACTATGGTTGACTCTTGGTGATGCTAATACAGCTTACTTTCATGCTTCTACAAAGGCAAGAAAAGCAAGAAACAGATTGACAACCTTGGAAGATGATGAAGGAGTACCTCATTATGAGGAGGAACAGATAGCCACGGTTATTTGTAATTTCTACACAAACCTGTTCACATCGGCAAGCCAAGACAGTACTCAGATTATAAATGAAGCTATACAGCCCTGCATATCGCAACAGATAAATGAGTACCTGATAAAAAAACCATCACCAGCTGAGATAAAAGAAGCAACCTTTGCAATCCACCCTGACAAGGCGCCGGGTCCGGATGGCTTCTCAGCCAGCTTCTTCCAAGCAAACTGGGACGTTATTGGCCCAGCAGTGATCCAAGAAATTCAGAGTTTCTTCGACACAGGGATCCTCCGAACCTCTCAGAATGAAACACATGTGAGAATGATACCAAAACATACAGGAGCAAAAAGTGTTGGAGACTATAGACCTATTGCTCTATGTAACGTATTCTTCAAGATCATTTCTAAGATGCTGTCTCTAAGACTCAAACCGGTGCTGGAAGAGATAATCTCAGAAAACCAATCAGCGTTTACAGCAGGAAGAGCAATCTCAGATAACGTCCTAATCACACACGAGGTACTACACTACCTAAAGACATCTCAAGCACAAGTTCGCTGTACTATGGCAGTCAAGACGGATATGTCTAAGGCATACGACAGAGTGGAATGGGATTTTCTAGAGAAAGTCATGCAAAGGATGGGCTTTCATGAAACGTGGATCAATTGGATAATGCAGTGTGTTTCAACAGTATCCTACTCCTATCTTATCAATGATACAGCTCATGGTTCAGTGAAACCTCAAAGGGGGATAAGACAGGGAGATCCCTTATCCCCATACCTATTCATTTTATGCGGAGAAGTCCTATCAGGCCTATGTACCAGAGCTAAAGAAAGAGGAACCTTACGCGGAATCAAAGTGGCTCGAAACTGTCCAGAAGTGAACCATCTTCTCTTTGCTGACGACACTATGTTTTTTTGTCGAGCTACAAAAGAAAACTGCCTCACACTGAAGAAGATCCTCCTGCAGTACGAAGAAGCATCCGGTCAAAGAATTAACAAGGATAAATCATCCATCACTTTCTCAACAAAAACTCCAGGAGAGATCAGAGAAATAGTTAAGGATACTCTGGAGATAACAAAGGATGGAGGATCAGGGAAATACCTGGGGCTTCCAGAACACTTTGGGAGGAAAAAAAGAGATTTGTTCACAGGCATAGTGGATAAAATCAGACAAAGGGCAGCTACAAGATCAACGAGATTCCTATCCAAAGCCGGGAAGCTCACAATGCTTAAGTCTGTACTCACTGCCATCCCTACATACTCCATGTCCTGCTTTGAGTTACCTGCAAGTCTGTGCAAACGAATCCAATCAGTACTTACACGATACTGGTGGGATGACTCCGAGGAAAAAAAAGAAAATGTGCTGGGTCAGCTGGGACAAATTGACTAAGCCAAAATCAACAGGAGGGTTGGGTCTGAGAGACATTCAATTATTTAATCAGGCCCTCCTAGCAAAGCAAGCATGGAGAGTATTGACAAAACCGGACTGTCTACTAGCGAGGATTTTGGTAGGCAAATACTGTCAAAAACAAAGCTTCCTAAACACAGAAGCACCTACAGCTTGCTCTCATGGCTGGAGAAGCATCCTACACGGACGTGACCTACTTAAAGAGTATTTAGGGAAGGCCATAGGCAACGGTCAAACAACCAGAGTATGGCAAGACTCCTGGATTTCTCTATCAGAAAACCTAAGACCTTTTGGCCCTATACCGGAAGCTGAGATAGACCTAACAGTGGCTGATCTACTAACAGACAATATGCAGTGGAACATGAGCAAAGTTCAGGAAATTCTACCTTTCCTTGCAGAGCAGGTTCTGTGCCTGCAACCAAGCCAAACTAAAGCGGAAGACACCTTCATTTGGCAACCAACATCATCAGGGATCTATTCAACTAAGTCAGGCTACTCAGTAGCCTCGCTGAGAGGAAAGATCAAACTTCCTTCGAACCCAGACGAGTTTTCTTGGATAAGAGATGTCTGGTCCAGTGCGTGCTCCCCAAAAATGAAAGTTTTCACCTGGTCTATTATCCAACGAGCTTTGCCACTAGGGGAGAACCTGCAAAGTAGAGGTATACAAGACCAAGCTCGATGTGTTCGATGTCAGGAAAAAGAAACAGCAAAACATATCTTCTTCGAATGCTCTTTTGCTAAAGAAGTATGGGAAAGTATACCTTTACACAGTGTAGTTCACATAGCTACAGAAATGGATTTCAAAGATATTGTAGCCGCTTTCAGGACGAGCATATGCATGCCACCCTCAGGTATCACAGGTTCAATTCTCCCTTGGGTCTGCTGGAGTATATGGACGGCTAGGAACGCACTAATCTTTGAGAAACACCGCATCCCTCTTACGGAAATCTGCACCAAAGCTATCCGATTAGCAAGGGAGTGGAGCTTCGCACAAGGAGTTAATGACACAGCAAAGAAGAATACAATGACAAACAGTAAAAGCCAGACTCACCCAAACGAAGATATCCAGATCCCCCTCTGCCGATCTGACGCGGCATGGGATAAAGTGGCGAAGAAGGCGGGACTCGCCTGGATCATATCGGATCCATCAATCGACACCGCAAAGCAAGGATCAGCCCTCCAGGAACATGTCAACACACCGATCATCGCCGAAGCTCTGGCCCTCCGACTTGGCCTCATCGCTGCAGTAAATCTTGGTTTCCCAAAGATCAAGATGTTATCTGACAATCAAACGCTCATCAGAGCTATCAACAACGACATCCAGATCAAAGAGATCTTTGGAATCATCCAAGATATCCAACAAATCTCTTCTGCCTTCGTCGCTATATCTTTCTCTTTTCTTCCCCGTTTACAAAACACTCAAGCCGATTGTTTGGCTAAACAAGTCCTAAGGGGCCTGTCAACCACTATGGGCTAATTGTATGGGCCTGAGGCCAGAATCTTGGTTTATTTTATTTAATGCAATCACCTTGACAAAAAAAAAAAAAAAAAAAACCATCAAAACAGACATAAATGATACTCAAAATTTATAAAAATAGTTTTTAAAATCGTTTTTAATCTCTCAAAATTTCATCAAATCTTACATTGTTTTACATTGTCTATCATACCCACGACATTTAATTGGAGTTTCACAAAAAAAAAAACATTGAAAACGAACCAAAATCACCTATTTTTGAAGCTTCAAAATCGTCAATGGAGGATGAGAGGAAACTCCCTTTCACGTGAAGAAGAAGAAGACATGTGGGCCAGGTTGAGATACCATTAGTTAAGATTGTTTTTGTAGGCCCAATTGGTGGTTGAATTTTGATTGATTTATTTAATTGAAAAAGTAAATAAAAGGTTTGTTTGGGAGTGCAAACATAAAAAGGTAGTATGAATAGGGAGAGGGTAGTAAGGTTTAGTTTAGGAGGGCAAGGGGCATCTCGAGTTAATCCCCGTTGAAAAGCTAAATATATTTGACATCAAAAAATTAGTCTTTATTCACAAATTTTGTGATCAAAGAGTCACATCTGTAATAAAGCTGAAATTAACAAATTCAATAATGATTTTATCTATATTTTAAATAAAATAATATTATTAACCAAAATTCTCTATATCCAAAAATTTAACTCATTTAAAACAGATGAAATAAAATATGTATGTAAATGACATATAAAAATTTACATCTATAAATTATGTCCAAATAAAATTGGTCTAAACAGGTTAGAAATTTAATTTAGGTGGATTATAAATGAGACGGGTTTAAATGAGACAGGTTTATCAATTTTATTATATCTACCAAAGTATTTTTTTTTCTTATTAAAATTTTACAATAAAAACATCATGTATTTTGAAAATAGCGATCAAAATCTAGTATAAGATTAAAACTACCGTTTGCCATCATGCCGGCGATATAGTTTGTCAAAATGTGAAATTATAATTAAACTCAACGGGAAGTTTCATATTGTCTTCAAGCGAAACCATGGAACAATGGATAACTGATATTAGCCAAATCGTATTTAAAATTTTATATTAATGATATTTCTTACTCTATACGTAATGATATTATCCACTTCGAATCTAGGTGGCAAGAACTGTATTGATTTGTTTTTATAGTTTTTCCAAACTATGTCATAATTATCACCTGGATTGATATCGCAAAAAAATTAACAACAAAGGTTATTTGGACATTGGTGATTAAAAAACAGTGTGGATTACAAGATTTTCGTTTAGTGAAGTAACAAACTGAAGTAATTTACATCACATACATCACCTTCTTTAGTGCAGCACGCAAAGAGACATTAAAATTTGAAAAAGAAGTTGAAACACACCAAAAACAATATTACATCTCGTTTGATCATTTCTCGACCTCAGTTTCACCGGAGAGCTCTTCAAGGGACTTTCCCTTGGGCTCAGGGACAAGGAAGGTGAAGAGCATGCCAACAAAGTTTATTACACCAAGCATGATCAGAGAGTTCTTGACTCCAATGCCCGGTGGATATCCTGCATCGGTCTTGGTCTTGTCCTGTGGCTGAGCCGCGTATAGGAAACCAAANATCATTTCTCGACCTCAGTTTCACCGGAGAGCTCTTCAAGGGACTTTCCCTTGGGCTCAGGGACAAGGAAGGTGAAGAGCATGCCAACAAAGTTTATTACACCAAGCATGATCAGAGAGTTCTTGACTCCAATGCCCGGTGGATATCCTGCATCGGTCTTGGTCTTGTCCTGTGGCTGAGCCGCGTATAGGAAACCAAAAGCACCCACTATGGCTCCAGCCTTACCTGTTGCAGCTGATATTCCATGGCATGTGGACCTTAGTCTAGCCGGGAAGATTTCAGCCGGTACAATGAAGGTGGTCGCGTTTGGACCAAAATTGGCAAAGAAAAAGGTGAGAGAGTACATAACAACGAAGCCGATGCGGTTGTCTGGCTTGATCCAGTGGTCGTATGGGAAGGCGATGGCAAACATAAATACAGTCATCATAAAGAATCCCATTAGCTGAATCGCAAATCTTCCCATGATATCAATAAATGCAACCGTGAACCAGTAGCCGGGGACTGTACTGCAGAGCGCAATGAGTGTTTGTGCCCTAGCGATCATGAAAACCTCGTGGATTCCGTTCATGGTTGCTGCCTTTGGGATCCATCCGATAGCCGAGAAAATATCTTTTTGGAACAAGTTTTGGCTGTAAAATGCAATGTCAAGCAAGAACCAAGTAGAAGTACATCCGAGGAGGGGAAGACCATGGCGTTTGGCAAATTCCTTGGAGAACAAGCCATAGTTAAGTCTAGGATCTTGTACGATATCCTCTGCTCTTTCCTCCATCTCAATGTCCACTTGTAAGACCTTGGACATGTCTTGTGTTGCTTGTTTGATGTTTTTTGCCACCAAAGCAGTGTAACGAGCAGTTTCGGGCATCTTCATACGCCAATAGTATGTCAAGGCTGCGGGTAAAGCACCAAACATGACGATGATTCTCCAAATATAATCAGCCTGAGGAGGCGTTGAGAGAGCTCTGTCGACTGCATAGGTTGGGGCTGGGAAATTTTTGTCGAAAATGGTAGAGACGGCAAGTGCCACAAAACCTCCGGCTAAGATACCAACGCCTTGCATGGCGAACACGGCAGCGATGAAAGCACCACGTGTCTTCTTGTTAGCATATTCGGACATGATGGTAGCAGAAAGTGGGTAGTCTCCTCCAATACCAAATCCTAGCCAAAACCTAGAGAAAATGTGCTTAAATATATCAATATATTTTTGAATAATATTGAAAGTTCTGATTAAACTATAAATTATAAAGCACGTAAGAATATATGATGATAATTGTACCTAAAGAAGCAAAGAGTGGTCATGACACCCTTAGCTTGGTTACCGAAGGAGAGACCGGAAGCCACGGAGCACACGATCATCATGATCAAAGTGATACCATACACTTTTTTCCTTCCGAGTTTGTCACCAAGCCATCCAAAGAATAGCTGACCAGCAAGAGTCCCACAGAGAGCCACACCATTGACCGCAGCGGCGACATGAGGTGGAAGTGAGCCAGGCTTTTCTGACAACGGATTGAAGTAGTAGAGACGGCCAAGAAGCTTGGTCACCAAGGAGACGCAGAAGAGATCGTACGCATCAGTAAAGAAACCCATACCGGCAATGACAATTGCGGTAAAATGGTAAAGTTGCGTTTTCGCAACATCAAGTGCCTTTAGCACTCCTAGTTGTTGTTCGGCCATCTCAGCCTCTCTTGTCTCTCCTGCTTTTACCACTAAAAGTTAATATTTTTTATCTGAATATTTGTCATATAAATATCTGTGATGCACGATACATCATTTTTAACGTTCGAAAGAGTAACTTGATACTTTAAAACTATGCTCGACATAATAAGCTTACAGAAACTTAATTTAAATTTATTTTTATTTTCTTTGAAGTTAAAAAATAATAATTTAACACTGTTGTTGGTTATGAGGAAACTAATCTATATATTGACGTCTTGAACAATAGTTTTAGACATCATAACGATACTTTAATTTGTGGTTTTGAACGAAACAAAAAACTGGTAACTAACCTCAGTGTCACACTACGTCAATGGTGATGAAGTAAGTAGAAAGAATGAGAAGTAGTCGAAAAAGAAAGAGAGAGCAAGTTGTGCCGTGGTGTTGTTGGCGGCTGGGATGAAAACAATTTATAGAAGCAAACTCTCCCGCATGTTGGGGGTATATCCACATTTTATAATTTTAATTTTGTTTCCATCATTTTCTTGAATTTTTCTATTTGCTTCTCTGGAATATGGTATTTTGGTGTGGTCTACGTATCATTTTTATTATTTTGTATAATTATTACTATAGTTTTCGTTATCTCTACTGAACTTTTCTCCGTTTCTATAGATCAATCAAAGTCGACTTTTTTAATAAAATGTCAACCAGTTTCGTATAAGACAATTATTCTTCTTTTTTTTTTTTTTTGAAGATAAGACAATTATTCTTGAAAGCAAATAGAAAAATAGAAAAAGGAAATTTCTTTTTAAGTCTTGGACATTTCACTAAAGTGTCAACCAATTTCGCCTAAGGAAAAATTGCATAAAATAAATTCGAAATGAAAATAGGAATATAAATCCTGTGGATGTCTTAGATATTTAATATTTTTAGATATATGGAAAAACAATTTGTTAAGCCTTGTGAATTGAGATATTTTAGAGGTCAAAACTAAATCCAAGGGACAACCACTAGAAACGTGGGTGACCTGCAAATTGTAAATTTTCTGTTTGGTTCTATATTCTCCACATTCATATTTTGAAATAATCATAATTGACCGCCAATGCATACGCATATATGAAATTTGTTTAAATAAATAAAACCAGCGCACGGAGCATTACTATTTTAATATATCGCAGAAGTCAATGGCTAGAAGGTGAAGGTAGTTTTTTTGGGGGTAATTATTCCATACCCAACAAAAAGCTATAATTTGGAAATTAACTATACCACACTGTGTGCGAAAATAGGGTTGCAAACCAGGTTAACCAAATTAAAATATGTAATTTTAGTTACAAAGTTGTACTAGATATACCAATTTTAAAATTGAAACTGGATCAACAAATAAACCAATAAATTTTTTTTATATAAGTGATTTAATAAAACAAAAAAAAATTAAAACATGAATTAAGTCAATGAAGAAACCATTGAAAGAGGAAAATAAATTAAATGGAAAGAAGAGAATTACAAAATGAGGAAGGAAAATGTGAAAAATCGAAATAAAAATATAATATGTGTGACCCATAATAATTTTTTAAAAAATGGTAAGATCTTTAAATACATCTATACTATTAAAGTAGAATCATATCTAATATTTCTCTTCCTAATACCCTTTTATTTACTATTTATATCACTGATTTACAAGGATTTTGGTTGCTTCATTAAAGGCATTCCCATTATTAAATTCGTAACCATTTTGATACTGATTTTTGTTTCGGTATTAAAAAAGGTTCAAAATTATCTAACAAAATATATTGAATATCTTTTAGAGATAAGCCCAATCTTTTAAAAAATAATTAATGTCACTATTTAGTGACATTGAGTTTTTTTATTTAGGCTCAAAACGTGAGAAACAATCTATTTAACAACATACCTAAACTAAGCCACAACATAACTCTAAACCTAAAACTTTCAACCCCTGAACTTTAACTTTTTTGTATGGGTGTACGGATCAAAATCCAACCCCTAAATTTCGAAAAAGTTAAAACTCCTAAACTCTAAACTTTTTGTATGGATGTACGGATCAAAATCTAACTCCTAAATCCTGAAAAAATTAAAATATGTGTATAAATTTTAAACTTGCATTAAATAATTTTTTGAAACATTAATCCTACATTTTAAAAGCGCGAATCAAAATCTACTAATTTATTAAAGGCAACACAATGGTTGCACGTTATGAGAGCTATATAGATTAACAGAAATTGTTGTAGAATTTTTAAATGTCACTTGGGTTATAGATTAGCGACCAATTCTAATCTAATTTGATGGAATTATATTTATCATAAATATTTTATTGTTTACTAGAAAGTAGAAACCATCAGACAGCTAAACAAGTTATCTTATCACTTATCAAGTTATCGTATGTCTCTCCATTCTAAAGTCAACTTTGTTTGTTTCTTACATTTTGACAATTTCTGGTTAAGTTTGATTAAGTAATGCTTTAAATAAAATGTCAACTTTTTTCCAACGCAAAATAAATACAGTGGAGCCAAGAATATTAAATTAAAAGTATCTAATACATAGATATAAACAGCTCTGATATGATGTTGAAAAGGAAATAGCTCTGTTTTTTATAAACTCAGCATATTTTTAAACCAGATTTGATTAACCTTGTAAGCAGGAAACTCTTTCTTACAACAAAAATTAATTTATTGTTTTTAGTAAGTATGAACCAGAAACTTTTGTTGGTCAAACCAATAATTCAAGGAGAAAATAGCAGTTAAAACCATTAACTTTCAAATTAAACTTTAAAAAATCTCCAATTCATGTTTAAATTAAAAAACTCTTTAACTTTCAAATATTATCCGTTTAAATTTCGTTGGTTCGGCCTTTTAGATAGCCTGGATAGTCAACTGTTAAAGACTTAAAGTCGATCAAAAATAAACGCATGTTAACTCTATAAACGGCATTGTTTTAAAAACTGATTAAATATTGATCAAACAATGTTCTTTTGCTTCTCTAAACACTAAAAGCATTTCGCGAAACCAGTGACCTAAATCTATTTTATCTTCTTTTCTCTGGTTTTTTCAAAAGAAATGTTTTAAGTGTTTACAGAAACAAAACAACGTTGTTTGATCAATATTTAATCAATTTTAATAACATTGTCATTTAGAGAATTAACAAATTTTTTTTATTTAATTTTAATAGTTGATTATTCAATATTTTAAGTGGCTAAATCAACAAAATATGAGACTTAAAATAAACAATATTTGAAATTGATGATTTTTTTACTTAAACATGAATTAAAGATCTTATTATTTGAAGATTCAGATTTTTAATGGTCATTTTCTCTTAGTTCACGTAACAAGGCCCCCACTAAATCAGGTGGCGAGTCATGACAAGGTCCAAGTTCAATTTCCAATAAAAAAGTTGCATTTTATCATTTAGATTGAAAAATATCTTCAATATAAATATTAACGATAATTGATTCCTCAGAATAAAAACAATTCCTCTGTTTTTAATTTTGGTAAACTTTTTTGTTCAAAATTTTTAAAATATTTATTTTATGTAAAATTTATTAACAATTAATGTTATATGATCAATAATAATATTATACTTTCTATTTTGGTTGAATTGGTATTGGATAAATAATTAACGATGTATCTTTTTTCTAAACTATATATAAATAAATATTTTTAACCTAGCTATATTCACAATTTTATGGCATCATATATTAAAAAGATGGAGGAAATATTAAAGAAAGTAGGTAATAACCTAATTGATAATGTAATAATGATCCCACGCAGCATTGTATTTTGTACATATTTTGTAAACTCTCTATTTGTCTTAAAAAGTGTCCATGTAACATATTTTACAGAGATTTTTTACAATAAAATATTATATCTCTATTTAGTGCATAATTAATTGAATAAAATTATTTAAATAAAAATCTATTAACTATTCAAAAGGATAAAAATAGATTTAATGTATAAAGTTACATTAGAAATCTAAAACTACACTATTTTTGAAAAAAAAAATTAAAATGAGATTCCTTTTATTTTATTTCAGTTGTCGTTATAGATTTATTTACATATATTAATATTTAGTTTTGTATATTTTATAATTAAAAATACTATTATCTGTATATAATTATAGTTCAATCAATAAAAAATAGAATAACATATAAAATGAATAAAATTTCCTTGAAATTATGAAATGATAGTTATTTTGAAATAAAAATTTATGCTATAACAACGACAACTAAATTAAAATTTACGGTACTGTCGCAAAAGTCAACGTGTATTTATTTTATTTAGGTTGAGGTAACCGTACGGCACATTTCTAAATAAACGACAGAAAAGGAGATCACTTTCACTAAATTTTAATAATTTTAAGATGTGGAACTAACTTGAAAGTACAGGCAACATATATCATTAAATAAATAACAGAGTTGACATTTTGGCTGAGGAAAACAACTGTTTTTCATTGGAAACAGTATTTTTATTCAATTTAAGAGTTATTCCTAAAATAGGTTGGAAATGGAATGCACATTCTTCTAAAATGTCTTTCTTGATTTAATTTTTTTTTTGAAAAAGTCTTTCTTTACCTAAATTGATCTTAATTTATTCGTCTAAAAAATATTGGCAAAAAAGAAAGTTCAAAAAAACCTAACTAATATCTGAATGAAAATAATTAAATATAACTAGAGACGAAGTTCTTCAAAAAGAGAACATTCATAATTTACAACCTAAAATTACCTAAAAGTTCTTAAGTATGATTATTTTAACAATTTAACTAATATAGTTTAACTGAAATTTCAGTGATTATTTTCTCGTAATAACTGAATTTCAGTTTTCATTAATAAAAATAAACTATAATTATTTTGATAATTAATCCAATAGTTTCATTTCATTATTTTCACAGGTTTTTCGTTTTACATACCTTTTCTAACAATAATTTATAAGTCTTTGATCAAAGAAAAATATTCCATAGATATACTTTCTATGTCTACCACATATCGAGAGAGTAGATAATAAAATTCAGCTATATTTTGCTACATCATTTTAAAAATGTTAAAGTTATCGTTTAGTAATTAATCTGACTCTTCAATAACGTCTGAATTAAAAAATCAAATTTAACATAAAATATTGATAGAATATGTGCATTGGTTTAAAAAAAACACCTAATATATCAAACACAACAAAAAGAGCAATAACCACAAATAACAAAAACACGACTTTTGGGCCAAATTGATAAAACTCATAGTCCTTTCTAACTATATTAAAATTTAATTTATGTAGAAAATATGTATGGAAAGAATCAGTTTCGACCAAAGATTGAATAACCAAACTTACCATAATAATTGTTACTTTCATTACAAAAATCAGTTCGATTAACTTTTTGTAATCTATAACTAATAGCTACAGAAACTTGTAATATTTTTCTATTATGAAATTAATTAATCAAATTATTGATTTTTTTTTTGTTTAGGTACTAATGCTATTACAAATCATGAGTAATATTTTATAGACGATAATACCGCTGACAGTTTTATCTGTCTTATATATAGCACTTTCAATTAGAGTTTTTGATTTGGTTTTGGTTAGGTAATCAAAATCTAAAAATATTATGGGTTACGTCGATATAGACATATTACTTAGCGTTCATTTTGAATATATAGAGAAAGGTCTATCCATAGGTTACAATTTCATTTTGGGATTAGTCTGATATTCCATGTTAATAAAATAAAATAAAACACTCGAATGTAATAGCCTAACAGGACATTCACACGAGCCAAGAGAAGACAAATCTTCGCCTTATCTACAAGGACATAACCACGACAAAACCACCAAAACTCAAGAGAGAGATATAGATAAAGATATAAGAAGTAGAAAGAAAGTTCAAACTTACTTCTTTTCTTCTTTTTTTTCTTTTTTTTTTGAAACACAAATTCAAATTTACCTCACTCAACCAAAAATGAAGGAACAGGGAGATAGGACACACAGAAGAGATAGTATCACCCTAAAAGTTCAAGAAAATATTACACACAGAGACACTTTTAAATTTTATATATCACTCAAAGACACTTAATGCTTGTAGGACACTTTTTCTTAACAGCTCATTTGATCTCCTATATTTGTGAATATTTATTCTCCTTCTAATTACATTCTTAACTAGTTCACGAGTAAGTAAGCGTCAGTTTAAGCGGGATACACCTCCCCACCACACATCTTGATTCAATTTGGAGAGTTCGGATTTTATTTTCACTTTTTGACAAAACATATATTTGTCCACAATTCTAGCCACAAGATCTACCTTTTATTATTTCCCATCGACGGTCCACATTATCTCGTCTCTGTAAAACATTAAATATGGCTTATCACATTTAACTTTGTTTTTCAGCTAACAAACCGACGATGAACTCATCTTCTCCGATTACCGCTGCTAAAAGAAGAGGTTGGTGTTAAACGTTAATCTATCCACGGCGACTTTTATTTAACCTAATTACTCTTCTCATATTTTTGCAGACTCTTCATGGTCAGCAATAGTATGGTTGTCCCCGGAGAGTGGACTTTTGTAAATTCTATTTGAAAAATTTGTAGCCGACAATGACAAAATGTCACGAGTTGTAGCTGTGCGTCCTGGAATGCCTCTTCTTGAACTTCAAGATAACATCCTCAAGGAGTACTTCACGTTCACCGACCAGCCCCCTCCATCTGTCTTGAGTTACTGGCCTCCTAGCACCAAACAGCTTGCAATCGGTCTTACAACCCCCCGGTGATAATGACAAACGATGGTGCTGTCTCATACTTCTTTCAACACCTAGCTATCAACCCAACCATGAACCTGTTTGTAAATTTTAGCAAAAAGGAGGTGAAACCCTAAGTTAGCCAAGTCAGTGACAACCCCTTCGATTCACTACACCTAATCAACCTATAATAAATTTATCAAGTGTACATCTGAATCATTGCATACAGTGTACATATTTATTATTGCACATGTTTAAAGTTTTTTAAAGTTTTTTAAAGTTTTTTCTTTGTTCTATAAAAATAGTGTACATGCATACAATGTACATGTTTAAAGTTTTTTCTTTGTTCTATAAAAATAGATTTTCTAAATATTCATGGTATTCTTAATATATGTAAATATTTTAGAAAATTCATTATTTAGAAACAAAATGTAATAATTAGAAATCTTAGCTAAAATAATAATTTGTATTTTACACACCAATTTGAGTTTCTGGTGGAGTTGCAAAATAATATTTGTGGTTGACTAGTGTACATTTGAATCATTGTACATGTGGATAGTAAAATTGTGTGTACATAGTATCGCGTACACATAATTACATACAAACTTCATGACAAAAAGGTACACAACAAATACCTCAAATCAATTCTGTACATCTGAATCTATATTGCTCGTCACTTGTACAATGTACAAATGTAACAGTGTACGCATGAATTTTTGTGAAACAGTTATACACATGTACAATGAAATATATGGGTTCATCGTGATTATTTGTACATGCAAATGTAACAAATAATATTTTGTACATGTGAATAATGAATTTTTGTACATGTGTACAATGATTTTTTGTACATGTGTACACACATAAGTTTGTACACATGTACATATGTGCATATACACATACTTCACATGTATGACTAATTGTAAATTTTAGTTTTAATGTCTTTCTAATTTTTTTTAAGGATAAATTTATCTATCTTTTACAACTTTAAATGGTAAAATTAAGCTATTTTTAACTCGTTTTTCTTTTCATAAAAGCATTTCAAATTCGTGAAGAAATATATCAAAACTACGACATATTATTTACATGTAAAAATTGTCGCTATATTAATAGATACACATATTTTGTGGAAATGATGTACATATGGACATTTTGGAAATATTGTGAAATCTTATTCTTTTATTAGTTTTTGTTTCCTATTTCTATTTAAATTATATACTACATTTTCACAAATATTTGTACTTTTTGGTTAAAGTGTATAATCTAAAAGTTTAGGTTGAAATTGAGAAGAAATCTGAATGTTTAAAGAGTTTAGCGACAAATTAAGATGAAATTAAAAGTCTAGGGATCTCTGATGCAAATCTAGTAAAAGAGTTAAAGTTGGACACATCTCCCTAGTTTTATAAAAGACATCGGCTGTTCGCCGTGGACATCAGAATACCGAGGGCAGTAAGAATCTGACAGATGACAACGAGACGAGGCATCACGGTGGTAGATCGAGCTCACCACATCTTGTTAGGTTTTACTCGAGGAACAACAGAGATGATGTCGATTGCGGAGGAGGTGGTCCGGTCTTTACTCGACGAGCAACGTAGCTGCTTCTTGTTCGTCAAAGAACGAAGAGATTGTGGCAGAGGTGGTTCAGTGTTCTTGGCTGCAAATGGTGTTTGATCTCCACCTCAAATGAATTCAATTCCCACCTCAAATCCACCAATGATAAACAAAATAATAAAGCAATTATTTTTTTATTTACAAAAAATTGATTAGATTCAAATTTCTAAATGTAACTAAAGGCCCAACCAATAGTTAGCTTCCCCGGTCCATCAACTCTCTTCTATTTGGCATCCACCGACAAAAAGTGTCCAAGGAGCAACAAGTATCTTATTATGTAATAAAAAACACGAAAGTGTCTCCCACTGTAATAAACTCAAAATCCAAAGTGTTTTAGATATACAGTTCCCAAGGAGATCCAGAATCCAAAGATGACATCCGAAGCACCCACCATGAGACCACACATATTTAACTCAGCTGCGCGATTTCAAAGCCACGGCCACTTCACCACACAATGATTAGCCCTCCAAATCTCAAACTACAACATACAGATATCATTATAGAAAATCAATTCAACAAAATAACAAAAATAATGTATTTAACTGATCACATATGTTAACCGATATTATACTTTTATAGAAAAAATGAAAAATTCAGTTATTTTAAAACAGCTTTTCTTATCTTAAACTTCCAATATTATGAAACAGAGGGGGCAATAATTCAAATAATAATAGTGATGAAGTATGTCTAAAAGTTTAGTAAGAACACTTGTGGCACTAGCCTCTATTGTCTGTCTTAATATAATATGGATTGTGTACTGGCTTGGGTGTTAATATTATCAAATCAAGTTCTTTATGTTTTCGACAAAAAAGTTCTTTATGTTAACAACAAATATGCTTATAATAAAATATAACAAGAGAGCATATACCAAATGTGTTGTACAAAAATATAAACAAGTGAGGATATACCTAAAAATGATGTGCATTTCTGGACTTCACATTCTATAAATTCCCTAACGTTTCTGCACTCAAACCATCTCTCCAATCTCTTTATCCAAACTACGATATTGACGACAAGGTGAGGATATAGAATTGTATAATTCACTTATGGATAAACATCAATATTTTGGCGTTTGAAAAAAAAACATTTTGGCGTATGTAATATAATGTTTAGGTATTTAACATATTGTTTACTTATTACACACATGCGTTTCATTCAAGGATCACACTGGGTTTTTTCTCTCCTATCCAACAGGAGGATCAGAATAACTGTCTCCACATTAAAAGTTTGTAAGAAATATATCAATACAAAAATATTAACGTTTAGTGTGTAAAGCAGGCAAGACGAGCAAGCTGAGATGGCCGAACAACAACTAGGAGTGCTAAAGGCACTTGATGTTGCGAAAACGCAACTTTACCATTTTACCGCAATTGTCATTGCCGGTATGGGTTTCTTTACTGATGCGTACGATCTCTTCTGCGTCTCCTTGGTGACCAAGCTTCTTGGCCGTCTCTACTACTTCAATCCGTTGTCAGAAAAGCCTGGCTCACTTCCACCTCATGTCGCCGCTGCGGTCAATGGTGTGGCTCTCTGTGGGACTCTTGCTGGTCAGCTATTCTTTGGATGGCTTGGTGACAAACTCGGAAGGAAAAAAGTGTATGGTATCACTTTGATCATGATGATCGTGTGCTCCGTGGCTTCCGGTCTCTCCTTCGGTAACCAAGCTAAGGGTGTCATGACCACTCTTTGCTTCTTTAGGTACAATTATCATCATATATTCTTACGTGCTTTATAATTTATAGTTTAATCAGAACTTTCAATATTATTCAAAAATATATTGATATATTTAAGCACATTTTCTCTAGGTTTTGGCTAGGATTTGGTATTGGAGGAGACTACCCACTTTCTGCTACCATCATGTCCGAATATGCTAACAAGAAGACACGTGGTGCTTTCATCGCTGCCGTGTTCGCCATGCAAGGCGTTGGTATCTTAGCCGGAGGTTTTGTGGCACTTGCCGTCTCTACCATTTTCGACAAAAATTTCCCAGCCCCAACCTATGCAGTCGACAGAGCTCTCTCAACGCCTCCTCAGGCTGATTATATTTGGAGAATCATCGTCATGTTTGGTGCTTTACCCGCAGCCTTGACATACTATTGGCGTATGAAGATGCCCGAAACTGCTCGTTACACTGCTTTGGTGGCAAAAAACATCAAACAAGCAACACAAGACATGTCCAAGGTCTTACAAGTGGACATTGAGATGGAGGAAAGAGCAGAGGATATCGTACAAGATCCTAGACTTAACTATGGCTTGTTCTCCAAGGAATTTGCCAAACGCCATGGTCTTCCCCTCCTCGGATGTACTTCTACTTGGTTCTTGCTTGACATTGCATTTTACAGCCAAAACTTGTTCCAAAAAGATATTTTCTCGGCTATCGGATGGATCCCAAAGGCAGCAACCATGAACGGAATCCACGAGGTTTTCATGATCGCTAGGGCACAAACACTCATTGCGCTCTGCAGTACAGTCCCCGGCTACTGGTTCACGGTTGCATTTATTGATATCATGGGAAGATTTGCGATTCAGCTAATGGGATTCTTTATGATGACTGTATTTATGTTTGCCATCGCCTTCCCATACGACCACTGGATCAAGCCAGACAACCGCATCGGCTTCGTTGTTATGTACTCTCTCACCTTTTTCTTTGCCAATTTTGGTCCAAACGCGACCACCTTCATTGTACCGGCTGAAATCTTCCCGGCTAGACTAAGGTCCACATGCCATGGAATATCAGCTGCAACAGGTAAGGCTGGAGCCATAGTGGGTGCTTTTGGTTTCCTATACGCGGCTCAGCCACAGGACAAGACCAAGACCGATGCAGGATATCCACCGGGCATTGGAGTCAAGAACTCTCTGATCATGCTTGGTGTAATAAACTTTGTTGGCATGCTCTTCACCTTCCTTGTCCCTGAGCCCAAGGGAAAGTCCCTTGAAGAGCTCTCCGGTGAAACTGAGGTCGAGAAATGATNTTTGGTTTCCTATACGCGGCTCAGCCACAGGACAAGACCAAGACCGATGCAGGATATCCACCGGGCATTGGAGTCAAGAACTCTCTGATCATGCTTGGTGTAATAAACTTTGTTGGCATGCTCTTCACCTTCCTTGTCCCTGAGCCCAAGGGAAAGTCCCTTGAAGAGCTCTCCGGTGAAACTGAGGTCGAGAAATGATTATGCCTTTATTTGTTTATTTGTTGTTTGCGCTGCGTGATGTGATATTTGTAATGGTGCACCTGTACTTTTGTAAAAATGTTCGGTTTTAATATGTTCAGTTCTCAAAGAATTGCTAACACGTAATCTCTCATTCTATATTGTTGACTATTTTGCCCAAAAAATAATATTCTTCCTTGTAGATAAAGTTTTTTTTTAAAGCTGATTTACTATGATATTACAGTTACGAGAAAGATTACATAGACGATTTAATAACAGATAATACTACTTAATTTAAGATATTACCTTACAAAGTTATTAACCAGATTGGTTGACCAATAAAAAGTTACTAACCCGATTCAGGTCATACAAATGAAAATAGTATATATAATATACTAGGTAATTTGCGGAGAATGTGATTATTAGTTTCGTTATTTTTAATAAAGAGATATTAACTCTGTTTAATTTGGATGTCAATTCAGTTTTAATGTTTTTTAAGTCTTCTAAAATATAAAAATCCTTCTAAATCAATGTTGATTTTGATTTGTTCGGGATAAAATATTTGATGTTTTTGGTTCTTCTAGTGATAACCAAAAATTATTATTATATGTATGATTTTTATGTTATATGAATTTTAGATAACTCTAATGTCCAACCAATGATTTTATATTATAGTTTGTAAACGGATATAGTTAAAGAAAACAAAAAAAATAAAATTATTAAGATAAATTATTTCACTACAATTTGGTCGATAGTGAAAAAAATATTTCAACTTCTAAAAAAAATAGATATTTTATTTGTGGTGAATATATATTTAGTTATATAGGTGTTCACGTCAATGTGCACATGCGTATATATAAGATGGTTGATAAATATATAAAGATAGTGTTAATTAACACTAAATGATATTTTGTGGCTGTAAAATTTATATAAAATATATTATATATATCTAAACTATTAAAACAGAAGTACCATTAATTAACCCTAAGTTTTCCTTAATAATTACGTTTTATTGCCACTGGTCTAAAAGCTATCGTCTTATTTTTTCTAAACCATTTTAAATAACTAGTTACATATTCCCCGCGCAAGCGCAGAGCCGGGATCATTATGTTTGCGTGTATTTTTTTCGATTGTTGGTTTAGTGAATTCTTCTAATGACACCAATTAATAATGAAATGGCAAATTTCATGTTTTTATATCGTATGTCAAAACTTGATATAATTCTATATTTATAGTGTTTATATTTGTATTAAACGATTTATCAATATGAAAATAACCTTAATTAAGTTAATATTCGTTGTTTAAGTTTCATTAGATAGGTTTTTATATATGGTTTTTTGTAAGTTTCGGTTTTGTTCATAAATGATGTGGCATTTTTATCTACGGAGTCATCGACTCTGGGAATTCATTCGCCGAAGTCTGGAGTCGGTGGTGAGAAATGTTTTCAATGAAATTATAGTAGTTATTAAAATGTAAGAGAAATTACATATTCATTTAATAAACAACTTACTTAAATTTTGTTGTTTATTTTATTTTATTTTATTTCACATACAATTTTTTTTGAAAAATATTAGGAATGTGTTAAATGTTATTTATATGTGAGGTAAGGTTTATAGGAATAGTTAGGCTATAATATAGTTTTTAGTGTGTAAAAGTAGGTGTGTTTTTTTGTTGTAAATAGTTTTTATATCGTAGATCAAAACTTGATATAATTCTATATTTATAGTATTTATATTTGTATTAAACGATTTATCAATTTGAAAATAACCTTAATTAAGTTAATATTCATTGTTTAAGTTTCATTAGATAGGCTTTTATATATGGCTTTTTGTAAGTTTGAGTTTTGTTCATAAATGATGTGGCATTTTTATCTACGGCGTCATCGACTGTGGGAATCCATTCGCCGGAGTTTGGAATCGGTGGTGAGGAATGTTTTCAAGGAAATTATAGTAGTTATTAAAATGTAAGAGAAATTATATATTCATTTAATAAATAACGAAAATAATTAGTTTTTGTTGTTTTATTTTATTTTATCTCACATACAAATTTTTTGAAAATATATATTAGGAAATATGTGCAATGATTTAACTTTTTGAGCTCCTAATCTATATTATTCAACCCTCATTAAGCCATCCACGTATGCACCCGCGTGGAATTCACTTTTTGTTTTTTTGTTTTGTCTGTTCGTTTTTGAATTTATTTTTTATTATTTTTGGGTTGAGCTATATTATAATATGATAGTTTTAAGGTTCTTTAAGCCATCCGCGTAGGCAACCACGTGAGACTTGTTTTTTTGTTTTTTTGTTTTATTATTCGTTTTGGATTCATTTTTAACTATTTTGGGTTTGAACTTGTTAAGGTTTAGGATTTATGCAACTATTTTGATTTTTAAAACAATAAGCCAAAAAAAAAAAACATAAGAACTTTATAAACAAAAAGCCCATATGATAATAACCTAAATCAAAAAATCAAAAATACATGATAGCTGCGTGGTTTGAACCCACAATCTTACATACTTAATTAGACACCTTATACCACTTGGCTAAAGTGTAAAATCCTTTACAAAACTTATTTTCTTGAACCTCTTTTACTAATATCGTTCACGGCGTGTGTTCTATAGCTCAGTTCGACGTTTCACTTTGGTCCGAAAGTTTTAGTACAATAACTATTTTATTTTATTTTTGATTTTTCAAATTTATTTTTATTACTTTAATTTTTACTCAGAATAATAGATATCTTATAAGTGACGAAAAAATATCTTAAAACATCTCCAATAAAATATTTAGTTCTTGGGTTCTCAATATATATATATATATATATGTGTGTGTTAATATTAGTATTTAATAATAATAATAATATTTAATAATGAGGTTCTTAATTTTATAGCGAACTTTTGGGTTAAGTTTACCATAAAAATAGGTGTTTTGCCCGCATATGCGGGCTTAGTTATCTTTAATTGAATTTAAAAATTCATCAAAATAAATGATTATTTGCATCCAAAAAATTTGATCTAAAACATTAAATTTTTTTAAATGATAAAGTTATTCATAAATTAAAAAAAAACTATTTTTTCCTTTAAAACTTTGAAAAATCTAAAGTCTATTTGATTTCTTCTTAATTGATAAAAAATATATAAATCTATCTTTCAATTTGAAAAATTAAATCGATAAATATATATTAAAAAATTGATCTTACAGAGAGAACCTTATTAGTTTGGATAATAATACAATATATTTGAATTTATTTTTGTCAAACACGTATTTTCTTTATTTTTGAATGATTTTTTATTTTAATTTGAAAATAATTATGTATTATAATTTTTCAGTTTTCTTTTTAAAATTATAAACAATTCAAAATTTTACTTTATGAATATTTATTTATGTGTTTTTCTGTTTTTGAATTTTTTTATTAAAAGTATATTTTCCAGATAACAACATAATAAATATATGAATTATCTTTTTTATTTTAAATATATATTTAGATTTAGGATAATTATTATCATTATTATTATTAGTTTAAATCATTGATCTAATTAAATAAGTATTAAATTCGTTATTTTAGCTGATTTATATATTTTATTCATTAAGAGTATAACCGATATTAACCACTCCAACTTTTAACGTAAGAGCTCTGTTGCGAAAAATCACTTCGCAAATAATAGTATAGATTAAGAATCTCATTATTATATATTAATATTAATATTTATATATATATATACATACACATATATGTATTTTGTATACCGCTGAGTTAGAGCACCATTATCGCCGTACTTTAAGCGTTTCTTAGCTCAATTTTCATTAAAAAGAAAATCAAAAACACTTTATAATAGTAAAAACGTACCTTAATTAAGGGACACAAATAACGTTTCTTATGGACAGGTGTAGGCAAGTGAAGGAGAGAGAAGAGGTGGCTTCATCTTTCGTCGTCTGATTTTCTTTCGTGTCTT